>JAECXF010000030.1:0-474435 GCA_018151655.1 Drosophila bocqueti | reverse complement strand
GTAGCGTTTTATTTATTAATATAAATGGTTTGTGTGAGTTCTATAAGTTCATTCAATGTAAAGCCTTTTACTAACATGATATAAATTTACTTTTCAAATATTGCAACTTGCAAGCAAAATTGCTAAATATTTTGCTCGGAACCAGTGTGACCAAATAAGAAGGAAAAGATGAAATGCGGAAAATTGGGTCACACTGATACGTATGTCCAGCTGTTTTATGTAAACTAAATTTATAATGTTATATTATTATGAATGTGAACGGATTTGATATTGGTCGCCGCCCAAAGACGGATTTTTTCCTTATTTAAAATGGGTATTGTGAATGAAATCTCATAATAAACCTCATCATTACGATTCTTAATGATTCTTAACCTTTTCCTGGCAGCACTTCATGGGAGCAAAATTTGTATACCCTTGAAGGGTATTATAATTTTAGTCAGAAGTTTGCAACGCAGTGAAGGAGACATTTCCGACCCTATAAAGTATATATATTCTTGATCAGCATCAACAGCCGAGTCGATCTAGCCATGTCCGTCTGTCCGTTTCTACGCAAACTAGTCCCTCAGTGTTGAAGCTATCTGAATGAAACTTTGCAGATAGTCTTCTATATGCTCTCACTACTATGTATGTCGGAACGGGCCGGATCGAACGACTATATCATATAGCTGCCATAGGGAAGATCGGAACTTTTTGAGGAAAAAAATTATAACTTTGCCAATTTTCAATATATTTGCATATAATTTGAGATAAGGTCATTTTGTATTATTCTAGAATTTCGGTTTTAATTGGATGAAGATCGGACTACTATATCATAAAGCTGCCATAGGAATATGTATATGTATCAATTAATTTATTTTGAAAGCATTGTCTCAAGCAACATTTAGTTGTTGCGCAAAATTTTTCACTGTCAACATGTTTCGCTCAACATTTATAGAATCTAAGAACACGCGAAAGCGAAAAGAATCCTTAAATATACAACATTTTAAATACTTACTGCAAGGGTATTTAAACTTCGGCTTGCCGAAGTTAGCTTCCTTTCTTGTTATTTTTAATTTAGCTCGATTTTGCCTTTTGAAAGCTAAATCACAGCTTATTGGCTTGGTTGCTCGCAACATTTAGATCGTTCGCATCTATATTCCTTAAAAATGGGAAAAGATATATATAATACATAAAAATAGGTAAATAAGTTAAATATAAAATAGACATTGTACTATATATAATTAAAAATAATTTTAATCGTATAACAAAATAAAACATATTTTAAAAGAAAAATTTAAGCATTATGGAGAATAAATTAAGAATTTCTGGGAATACAATTTTTTATATTTATCGGGGTTGAATCGACCCAATAAAGTATGTATATTCTTGATCAGCTTCAACAGCCGAGTCGATCTAGCCATGTCCGTCTGTCTGTCCGTCTGTCCGTCCGTCTGTCCGTCCGTTTCTACGCAAACTAGTCCCCCAGTTTTGAAGCTATCTGAATGAAACTTTGCAGATAGTCTTCTATATGCTCTCACTACTATATATGTTGGAACGGGCCGGATCGGACAACTGTATCATATAGCTGCCATAGGAACAATCGGAAATTTTTGAGAAAAATTTTAACTATGCCAATTTTCAATATATTTTCATATAATTTGAGACATGGCCATTTTGTATTATTCCAGAATTTTGATTTTAATTTTATTCAAATCGGACCACTATATCATATAGCTGCCATAGGAATATATATATCAATTCTTTTAGTTTGTTCGCAACATTTTTCGCATGCCACAATTGTTGCTTGCAAAATTTTTTGCTCGCAACATTTACCTCATGTCAGTACCCAAGAAAGCGGAAAGTCAGAAAATTGTTGTTGTTCTTCTTCTACTTACTGCAAGGGTATTTAAACTTCGGCTTGCCGAAGTTAGCTTCCTTTCTTGTTAGGATTAAAAAATTCAAGAAATATTGGGTTTGAATCAAGAATTTTTGGGATTAAAAATTTTAAGAATGTTTGGGATTGAATTAAGAATAATTGGGATTACAATTTTTAAGAATAGCGGGATCAAATCAAACATTTTCGGGATTGAAAATTTTGAAAGCATTTTGAAAATTTTGAAAATGGTAGGGTTTGGGTTATATTATTCTTTAAATAATGTTATTTATATATTCTGCTAATTTATTTAGTTTTTTTTACTCTTATTTAAAAAAAAAGTTTTAAATATTCGCGCGAAAATAATAAAAGTTCCCAATATCGAATTCTGACTGCAAAATGTGGCATCACTGAACCCGAGTGCGAAATTTAGAATCTATCGATGTGGTAGCATCGAAATTGACGTCCCGTTATGTGTTTTCAAATACGCGAAAAATATTTGAGTGGAAGTGCTGTGGCACCTCGGAATCATTTTTCAGGGTTTTTGCAGCGGAAGTGGTTTCTCTGGCACCCCTGATAGCAATTTCGCTCGGAACCTTTCGAAAGCAAATTTATCTTATCTTAAATGGTGAGAGCGAAAAATTTTAAATTATTTTTAATTATCAGGGGTGCCATGCAAAACACAGTGATTTTGATTTCCACAAAAAGGCATTTCCGCTAAACCAATTTCTCGTTGCCATACAACATCGAATAAGTTTTGTGTTTTTAGTTTTTTCACAAACCATTCGAAATGGCTTGCAGGGTTGCCTTGATGAAATCACCCATGTGTTTTAGCAAAAATTTTTTTGAAATGACTGTAAAATGGTAGGTTTTGGGTTATTTTATTCTTTAAATAATGTTATTTAACATATTTTGTTCATTAATTTAGTTTTTTTTTTACTTTTATTTTAAAAAAAGTTTAAAATGTTGGCGCATAAATAAATAAAAGTAGCTCGACAGCTCTACTAAACCCGACTTCAAAATTTCGAATCTATCGATGTGGTAGGCATCGAAATTGACGTCAAGTTGTGTGTTTTCAAAAACCCGAAAAATATTTGAAAAATATTTGAAAGTGCTGTGGCACCGAGAAATCATTTTTTAGGGTTTTTGCAGCGGAAGTAGTTTCTGTGGCACTTTATATATAATACTATACTTACCACCGCTCTCAGGGTCCACGAAATTTACAGAATGGTTAACTGTAAAGTGCTGGTACCCTTCTTTCTCCAAACAATCATATGCCTTCCAGCAGTCAGACACTATGATTGTCCCATCGGCAATGTTGTCCTTTATGGAAGCCAGCAGCGTCTCGGCATTTCGGTGGTCAACAGGGCACACAAAAAAGTCTTTTGTGTCCCGTTGAATACCGCCGAACACCCACTGGCCTTCAATCAACCGACCTCGGTTGTATTTGCGGCGTATAACTTTAGTCTCGTCGATCTCGACGACCTTGCCCGGACCGCCTAAAAATCAAAAAATACGCAATAAATATATTGAAATTAATCAATTTCTTCATACTTACCTAACTTTTGGCGATTGCTTTGTTCGGACCAGTATACAGGGTCCGCCACGTAACATTTTTTTTTTGAAAATGCTATAAAACAAAAACGGTTCATCCGATCATCAAATTTTTTTTTCATAAGAAAGTACAATCCTTCCGATTACTTATGGAATACAAGTTCGTTCAAACGGCTGCCTCGGCTGGCCTTGCAGGACGCCATACGGCCGACCCAATTTTTCCGATTGTTTGCGGCCGTATTTCGGCTACGCTACCGCGCCATGTTAACGGATTGGTTCTTCCCGGAAATCGAAGAAGGAGGACTTGGACAACATTTGGTCCCAGCAAGACGGCGCTCCGTGCCACACAGCCAACGCTACGATCGATCTTGTGCGCACTGTTTTCGGAGACCGAATTATCAGCCGAAATTCTGATGTCGTTTGGCCGCCTCAGAGCTGTGATTTGACACCGTTGGAATTATTATTTGTGGGGCGCCGTCAAAGACAAGTGTTACATATGTGGACAAGCCACATGACAACATTCGCGTCGCCGTTGCCGAAATACGGCCGCAAACAATCGGAAATGTCCTCAAAAATCGGGTCGGCCGTATGGTGTCCTGCAAGGCCAGCCGAGGCAGCCGTTTGAACGAACTTGTATTCCATAAGTAATCGGAAGGATTGTACTTTATTATGAAAAAAAAAATTGATGATCGGATGAACCGTTTTTGTTTTATAGCATTTAAAAAAAAAAATGTTACGTGGCGGACCCTGTATAAACACTTCTCGAAGGAAACTGCTCCAATCGTTTACGCTATGCAGCGACCAACGAAGCACTCGAGCTGTGTATGTTTGTTCATTCATGATCCGCATCAAGCTTAACAATACAAAGTTGCATATGTCTTCAATCTTAAGCTTTGATTCTGAAAATATTAAATTTATAAAATAAACATCAGAATAAATAAAATAACAAAATGACTTACTTTCAAAAAACGTATGCTTTCGTACGGATTGGGTAAAAGTGCATTGCGCACTCGATCGCAGACGTTTTTGTTTTGTTTTCTGGCACTTCTATGTAAGCCGTACAATGAAATGTCTTTCCCCGTAATGTACATTCGGCGCCAAATTTTTCGCACGATTTCTTGTCCAGCAGTACGCCATGTCGCTGCAAAAATGTGAATAATTCACTTGTAGTGAATTTACTCATATCAATGAGGGAAATTTCACACTTGTTGCAAGTTTGCGTCGACATTTGGGAAATACAAATTCGCAAGTAAACTTTACTTGTAACTGTAATTCGGCGGAATCCACAGTGCGACCAGACCCAATGCAAGACCCATTTTCTAGTATTTTTCCTGCATTTAAGTCTGCATTTTTGTCTGCATGAACTCTGGTCACACTGGCCATTGTTTGCTAAAAACTCCCGAATCGCGTAAACTTTCAAAATCAATAAACAAAAAAACTAGAAGTCGCCCCAAAATAAAACTTTAACCATAATTCTTAATTAATTCTTCTTAAAAATCGACTTTATTAACGGTAAAAATTTCAAGTCGCTCGGGCGTGTAATGGTTCTCCTTCAAAATTACCCAAATTTTTGTGAAGGTACACAAAAAATGTTTTTACATTATATTTTTGGCCTTCTATTATAATAAATGGCTGCAAGCCTTCTGTTTTTAAATAATATTTACTAATTAAATCGTCGATCCTTAGGCGTCTGTCTTTAAGCGTTTCTACTTGAAGAACAAACGACTGCTGCGAATCCGCAATTGTCCGTTTTTTTGCTTATTTTGTTCTCGCTGTTCTTAAAACGCGACGAACTGGGCAAACTCCCATTGTCACACTCAATCCAATTGGCTGCAGTGATGCGGTATCTTGCTACTGGCTGCTATCAGTGACCAAGGATCATTATATAAACATTGGACGCAGCACATTCGGAAAAATTCTGAAAATATTTATTCCGTTGCTAGGTAACAAATGCAGATATTTTCCGAATACTTCTTTAGGAGAAATCAACTGCCAAGAATAGTTGCCTGTTTGGATAGAACTCATATTAGAATTCAGAAGCCTGTAAACAATTCCTCTGTTTTCTTTAATATTATAGTTTGAACGCAATGGTGGTAAGTACAATGTCTGCATCTGTTATACAGATATATGTAGATACATACGTAAAAAAACTTTTTAATTCCAAAGGTTTGCAACGTGCGACGCACAATGGACGGAAAGATACAGATACGTTGCAAAAATCAACATTTTGATCACAACGGATCGAAAAATTCGACAGGTAATAGTTCAAAAAAATTATTCAAATCGGTTCAGTATTTTAGAAGTTACACGTGTTCAAAGTTGCAAAAGAAGCAGATAGTTTTTTACAAAAATTCAGATTTTGCGGTCGATTTTTAGGTAAAGTATGTTACCGACCGGCATGGTTATGGTCTCTATCGAAAGGGTCATCAAATTTCGGTAAAACCAAGGTAGAATAAAATTATAATATTTTCTGCATACCTGTTTTACCGAAGTACTAATTTTTCACCAATTTTTAAACTTTGATAGAATGGCAAAAATGTTATTATTATTGGTTTGGCGTATGAGGTGTTGTTCCTGGATATGTTCTTTATCATATTCAACAAGAAAGAAAGCTAACTTCGGCATGCCGAAGTTTAAATACCCTTAAGTAAGACTTTTTCGTTTTCTCGGGTACTGACATAAATGTTGCCAGCGAAAAATGTTGCAAAACAAAATGTTGCGAACAAACGAAATGAATTTATATACATATATATTCCTATGGCAGCTATATGATCTAGTGGTATATATCAATTAATTTAATTTGTTCGCAACATATGTATTTCGTTAGCAACATTCCGAGAAAGCGGAAGGTCAGAACATTTTTCTTATTCTTCTACTTACTGCAAGGGTATTCAAACTTCGGCATACCGAAGTTAGCTTCCTTTCTTGTTAAAACATTAAATACGCACCATATTCGAATATTCAGAGAAAACAAATGAAAACTATTTTTCGAAATTGGATAAAAATTAAGAAAACTGGCTCGATAAACATTAATTTTCGAGTATAACATCTATTATTTATCACCCTATATAGTGTGACCACTTAATCGAATGGTAGTAAAATTTCCTTTCATTTAAAAAAAATGGATTTTTCAACCCAAAACTACCCAATCCCTACAACTATTTCCCACTATTCTGTTCTATTCCGTTTTTATACCCTGGCAGGGTATTATAATTTTAGTCAGAAGTTTGCAACGCAGTGAAGGAGACATTTCCGACCCTATAAAGTATATATATTCTTGATCAGCATCAACAGCCGAGTCGATCTAGCCATGTCCGTCTGTCCGTTTCTACGCAAACTAGTCCCTCCGTGTTGAAGCTATCTAAATGAAACTTTGCACATATGCTTCTATATGCTCTCACTACTATATATGTCGGAACGGGCCGGATCGGACGACTATATCATATAGCTGCCATAGGACCAATCGGAAATTTTTGAGAAAAAAAATGTTTACTATGCCAATTTTCAATATATTTTTATATAATTTGATACATGCCCTTTTTGTATTATTCCAGAATTTCGGTTTTAATTTTTTTCAATTCGGACCACTATATCATATAGAAGCCATATCAATTCATTTAATTTGTTCGCAACATATTTCGTTAGCAACATTTTTTTCGCTAGCAACATTCTGAGAAAGCGGAAAGTCAAAACATTTTTCTTCTTCTTCGTCTACTTACTGCCAGGGTATTTAAACTTCGGCATGCCGAAGTTAGCTTCCTTTCTTGTTCTTATTCTAATTTAGTATTAATTCTACAAGCAGACTACTGGAGTTTTAGTATTTAATTGAATTGTTATTATTATTATTATTATGGTTATTAGTTAAGCATTGTTAACATGTAATCGTTATTATTATTTATTATTACCTAGCACCACGGAAGATACAAAATGAAGTCCCATTATTTACTGAATATTATTAGTTAGTATTATTGTAAGTAGGAATTAATACTGAAATAAAGGGGCTCGAGTGCGCCATCTGGCAACGACCCAACGAGAAGGACACCCCTGAACAGCTGATGCCTATTGGCCACACCCAGCGATATGGCAACTCAGGTGCCTATCGATAATAATCGAGTATCGAGCTGATCGCGGCTTATATAAGGCGACGCACAGCAGATGGCCAGGTCACTTTTGGCGAGCAGCTCAGTCTTGAACAGTAATTAGCAACTAATTAGTAGGTAGTATTAGAACCGGGCCAAGGTCTAGCTCTTGATAGCAAGGTCTTGATGAGGGAGGAAATCGAGGGTATCAGAAGGTAGGATTGACGGTGCGAGCTTAGGTCCCGATGATCGCCGCACAATGGACGGAAAGATAGAGATACTATACAATAATCAACTTTTTGATGACAACGGATCGTAAAATTTGTTATTGCATTCGACAGGTAATAGTTCAAAAGGGTTGAATCCAAAAAATGATTCAAATCGGTTCAGTATTTTAGAAGTTACACGTGTTCAAAGTCTAACCTCTTTTGGGTTGCAAAAAAAGCTTGTCGTTTTTTTAAAAAATTCTGACTTTGAGGTCGATTTTTAGGTAAAATATGTAGCCGACCGGCATGGTTATGGTATCTATCGAAAGGGTCATCAAATCTCGGTAAAACCAAGGTAGAATTAGATTAAAATGTTTGTTGCACGTGCTGGTATACCTGTTTTACCAAAGTACTCATTTTTCACCTATTTTTAAACTTTGATGGAATGTCAAAAATGAGACTACACGAGATGATGGGTTTGGCGTATGAGGTGTTGTTCTTGAATATGTTCTTTATCATATTCAAAAGAGATCGGCTGCCCCAATCTGCCCCTAAGAAATTCCAAGGCAAAAGATACTTTCAACTCAGCGTAAAAAACGCGCTGCTTCATACAAATTCTGGTACGAGCGCAGTCGCTGCGCAGTACGAAATTGTATGGCGGGCATAAATTTTTTCCTGTATTGGCGGCTTGTTTTTCAATTCCTGACTTTGTAAGGACACTTAATGATTTGAAATGAATGTATAATGATTAATTATTCTTCAAAAATATAAAATGATTTAAAATTGAAAGATTATTTTGAACAAAAAGTGCATAAATACTAGAAAACTGATCAAAAAGAAAAATTAAAAAAAAAAAATGTTGTTCTTTTAAGTTTATTTATTTTGTTTTTAAAAAATTAAATATACACCATATTAGTATTTTAAGAGAAAACAAATGAAAAGTATTGTTCGAAATTGGATAAAAATTGAGAAAACTGCTTCAAAAAACATTAATTTTCGAGTATAAAATCTACTATAAATCACACCATATAGTATGACCACTCAATCGAAAGGTACTAAAACAACCTTTCATTTAAAAAAAAAATTATGAAAATATCTCAACTGGTTCAAGAGTTATGATTTTTGCAACCCAAAAATATCTTTCCGTCCATTGTGCGCCGCCGCGACACAACGTCTCCCGGACTCGCAGCCATAACCTCATTCGTGACCATTCACCGCGAATCCCACGCCCCGGAGATAGCCCAGTACAGGGTGTCTACAGGCCGACTACACCGCTCCAGAAACGCGGATGTCACAGCCTCTTAGCATGACACGGAGTTACGCCGATTCACACAGGGTAACTCAGAGGTACGCAGAGAAACACAGAGTCCCGCACAGAAACACAGAGAAACTTAGAAGCACACAGAGGCACACAAAAGAACGCTGAATTACACAGAGAGACACAGAGTCATACAGAGCGACACGAGAGAACGCAAAGTAACACGGGAAATCACAGGGTCGACTAACTCGCGCCACTCCGCGGAGTCACTCTCTCTTACTTCCCACGCAGGGTATCAACAAGCCGACTAACCGGGACTCAAGGGCCCGGAACTTACAAATTTTTGTGGACCCCGACCTCGGCGTGCTAAGCTGCGCAATCCAAGAGAGGGTCGTTACAAGCGACAATATGGAGATCATTGCCATTGATGTCACTCACCCTGGGTCATGCCATGATTCTCTTATATGGAACTCCCTCTAGTGCCAGAGAATTCTTATCGACCATCATA
Source organism: Drosophila bocqueti (assembly GCA_018151655.1). NCBI lineage: Eukaryota > Metazoa > Arthropoda > Insecta > Diptera > Drosophilidae > Drosophila > Drosophila bocqueti. Next base: position 464,978 of record JAECXF010000030.1, on the reverse strand, counting down.
AACGGACATTTGGTTTTGGCGGACTAACTCTATACAGGAGCGCAAAGATTGGAACATATCAGCATACATTTAATTTAAGGCATGCTCGAGCCAGAAACATTGTCGAACGGACTATTGGAGTGCTTAAAAGTCCTTTTCGTTGCCTGCAACGATGTTTAAATTATGAGCCATCGTTTTGTTGTACGATTGTAAATGTATGCTGTGTTTTGCACAACCTATGTAGAAGGCGAAATTTGACCATTACTGAGGAAGTTCGATTTGACGACACACAAGATACTTTGTGCGACAATGAAGTAGAAGGAGATGATGACGGAGAATCTGAACGCGATGAAATTGCTCAGTCGCTCTTAGTTTAAAGATTAAACATTACCCATACATAGACTCTGCACGGGTATACAAAAGATAGATTAACGTAGAGTATCCATATATATCCCAATAAGTTTACAAAAATAAAAAATTTTTCATCACTCCTACCTTTTCTTAGTAATAGTTTATTGCTCTAATTTTCTTAAAATATCATTAAACTTATTTAGAAGTTGGTTCTTAACTTTAATGTCTTATCTTTGAAGGGCCACCGCTTCCTTCTGTACCTCAAGGGCCTCCTTTTGCATATCCTCAATTTTTTTGAAATGCTCTGTCATTGAGGAACTCAGCTGGCTCATCATTGAAAGTTGAGTCAGACTCTTAGCAGATGACGGCTCTTCCTAATTTTTTACAAAATCGTCGTCGCTGTCATTATCCGGCACATGGAGGATGGAGCTCCATATACTGCCGCGCGAACTCCGTCGACCATTTCGTACAAGCCGCATAGCTTGGCCACTTCCTCCTCCATTTCACTCACTGGCATCTGTGAACCCCCACCAGTGGCCCTGATCTCGGCCTTGTTTTTGGCAAGTTTCTTCCTGATGCTCCCCTTCCAATCACACCAAATCTCAAATGTTTTATTAAAATAAACTATATTGGTTTCTTATATTAGTTGAATATTCATACCTTTTTCAATCCTGCAACATTTTTTGTTGGAGGGCCAACTCCATTCAAGGCGCTGCCGAGTTCGGCCCACCTTGTCCCCTTTTGTAAAAACCCTTGCCAAATCAGGGTTATCTTTCATGAACCCCAGCATTACCTCGTCTTGAAATGATGATTTGTGTGTGCCCCTAAAAAAATAGATCTGTGTTTAATTGAAAATAAGCAATCAATACTTTTCTACTTAAATTTTCAAATATTCATTCACCGATAATCAGCTGTTTGCATTCAACAGTAAACAGCTGTTTAAGCTGATTTCCGCACAAGGGCTGCCACATTTTTCACAGTCTTAATTCCGATGTTTTTAATAACTTTTTTACTGTATTCTTTAAAATAAATATAAATATTTATAAACAACACTTGTTGCCCTGCTTTAAATTTATTAATGAATTCATTTATATTTTATAAGGATTTTTACCTGCCTGTTTCGTTTCACCAACAGTAAGGTAACCTTCGCGATAACTTTCGGCGAGTTAACTATTGGCATCTCGCCAAATCGAAATTTCTTGTTGCTAAATTTGGTTTGTCAAATTTGAGGTGGGGTCAGAAATAAAATTCACGTTGAAAAATTCCTGCTCGAAAAGATGTGGACCAATTTGAAAAATGCCTGGTTTTTTTTAAAGCTTTATGGAGTAGCTTACAGGAAAAAAATAAGTTTTTGTTTGTTTCGAATGAGAAAGGCAAAATTTGTGTTTGGAAATATGCAACTCGCACTTTTTTTTTCGTGTTTTTTTCGAGTTTGATGCCATTTTGTGTAAAGGGGACGAATGAGGACAATAAAAGGGTAATTCAGAGTTTAAACAACAAATTGACATTCTGGAATATATTTTTATTAATACCATAGTTCTGTAAACTTAGTTTAGACAGTAAAATATCGTATATCAGTAAAAAATTTTTAAATAAGTATTTTTGCACTCTCATTTGGAATTTTCCTGGATAAACTAGGTCAATTCAGCGACGAACAAAGTGAAAGATTTCACCAAGAAATATAAACAATTGAAAAACGATTTGCAGGAAAGAGCCAAGTTAGGATGGTAGCTAATTACTGCTGGTCACTCATGGGTGAAACTGATAACTTATCTTATAAACGCAAAAGATCCAGCAAAAATTTTTAGTTGATATATTTTTCGAACAAATACGTATTTCAATTTTTTTTACTGGTATACGAACTTTTACTGTCTTTCTACTTTGAGTGCAAATTTTGAATATAAGAAATTAGAAAAGTGAGAAGAACTAAGTTTACAGAACTATGGTATTAATAACAGGAAAGAAAGCTAACTTCGACATGCTGAAGTTTAAATACCCTTGCAGTAAGTAAGTTGGACTTTTTCGTTTTCTCGGGTACTGACATAAATGTTGCAAACGAAAATGTTGCAAACAAACTAAATGAATTTACATATATTCCTATGGCAGCTATATGATATAGTGGTCCGATTTTGATAAAATTAAAACCGAAATTCTAAAATATTACAAAATGTCTGAAATTTCAAAGTCAGCTGATCGCGACTTTTGCCTATTAGAGAAATGTAAACCAACTCGCTCTTTGCAAATCCACCCCATCTCATACACTTGCGTGTGCAAGACAGAGAAAGAGATAACCCCTCTCTCTTTTTTGCGCACGGGAGTTAGTTTCTTGCGCTCATCAGTTTTGTTGTTGTTTTTTTGGGATGCACCTGTTGCTAGCTGCCAAATAGATAGCACACTGATAAGTAAATAACTTTTGTGTTTTTCACCCGATCCTTACCAGATTTTCGGTATTGATACATGCTCTACATACGCATGCCTATGCACAAAAAGAAAGATTAAATCTGAAACAAACTTGATCTGCGTGCAAAACATTCCGACCTACATACCGAATTTGGTGGCTCTAGCTCTTATAGTTGCTGAGATCTAGGCGTTCATACAGACGGACAGACAGACATGGCTATATCGACTTGGCTGTTGATGCTGATCAAGAATATAGATACTTTATGGGGTCGGAAATGCTTCCTTCTGCCTGTTACAATACAATTGCACAAAATTAATATACCTTTGTACCTACGGTACATGGTATAAATATACTAAATATATGCAAAATATACAAAATATATGATCAAAGCTGGCAAAAATTTTAAAAAATACTCTACCCGAATCTCATACACTTAATATGCTTTGCACATGGTTTAAATTAAATAGCAGAAAATGTAAGAACATCGTTTCCTGACGCAAACTCTTTTATAACCTGTGTAAAGAAAATATTTAAAAAAGACCCACTAAGAGTTCAACGCTACAAGCAAATTCTTGATATTGAATTACAACCAGAGCCAATCTTAACCAGATGGGGAACATCTAAATGCGGCTTCATTTTATGCAGATAACATGGAAGGCATAGCAGAGGTAAGATAACGTTTAGGTCGATAAGTAACTTCAGTTTAATAATCAAAAATATTTTAAACTTTGCATTCTAGGTGCTTGAAACAGTTAATCCGGAAGATGCGGAATCTATAAGGCAGGCTTTTACAAAATCCTCAGCTACATCGGGATTTTATATTTTAAAATCCAAATTTCAAAGAGTTACCGAAATTATCACTTCCTTGGAAGCGACGGGACAATCACTGGAAATGTCGATGAATTTATTTAAGGAAGCCGAAAATATTGTCAAAAAACATATCAGGGGACTTAGAAAAGGAGTTACAAAACCAAAATTTAAAATGGTTTTAAATATAATTACAGACTTTCTCATTATTTCAAGAATTAATAATATTTGAAATCTTGATGGCAATTTTCCGAGCTTGGCCACGTTAAAATCTAAATATTATAAAATACAAATATGCTCCCACTACATCTTGTGATGTAGAAATAAGCTTTTCGGCTTATAAAATGATTTTCGGAGATAAACGACAATGCCTGACTAGCTCAAAAAAAATATTCGATGCGTATTTTTTATTTCAATCTGATACTTGGAATTTTCGAGAAATAATTTTCTAAAGTTTCCCGTTTTTAAAAAAGATCCTTTTTTCAACCGCATATACTGAGAACCGCATATAACTAAGACATGAAACGTGCGCCCTTTCCTTAGCTTTCCAATAAGTTAAACTAAAAAAAATATTTTTTTTTAATTAAAAAATTTAAAATTTAGTAAAAAATTTTAAAAATTCCAAATTTGGACCTTAATTTTTTGTTTGTGTAAATCCTGATTAAATTTCAGAGTGAAGAAATGAATACTTTCGGAGCAGTGAATTTTTGAATCATCGCTCGCATGGTCGGAGCGTCAAAAAGACACGAAAGCAGTTAAAATTGATGGGAAATTATGGGAAACAAGACCCTGTAGTACTGCTGGTGGCAATAGACCATGTTGCACTACTTACTCCACTAGCCCATACATGACTGGTTCGGTAGGTAGCCCTATGGTAAACGAGCGTCGAACCACCAAACTAATTTCTTTGCTAGTAACCATATGGGTACCTACTAGATTAACCCTTTGGTAAACGAGCGTCGAACCACCTAATACTAATTTCTTTGCTAGTTACCATATGGGTACCTACTAGATTAACCCACAGGTAAACGAACTTCGAACCACCTCGTCCGCTTTGACTTATTCCAGATTCTGCCGCCTGGTGCGCTTTACATTCCCTTTACAGGAACCTCTCCCCATTAAACCTTGGTGGCGCTATATTTATACGTTATATGTATATTTAATATTTTTAATTGAAGTAGCCAGCACCATCTGTCGGACATCCCCTGTAATTTTAGGGGGAAATTTAGGGTGGTTTTTAAAAATTCTAAAGTTAAACAAAATATGTGAATCAAGTACCATTTGTTTTGATTGTCATTAAGTATAGTGCTTGAACAAATTCGAAAATTATTTGCAGTTGTTCAACGTGCTCAAAGTGTAAAGGTGTGGAAAGAAATTACAAAAAAAAAATTGTGACGGTGGTGAGATAAATTAATTTATTAAAATGTTCAGTGAAAGGCACAATTTATTTTTTTTTTATAAATTTAATTAAGATCAACGTAAATATGCCAGTCAGTCCGAAGAAAAAAATAAAGCGACTGGAGTTTGAAAACACCCGTAAGTCAAAATATAATTATATTTAAAAAATTAAACTAATTAAAACTCCAATTTCAGAACAAAAATGTAGCAACTGTGGATCCTCCGGTTCCAACAAAGGCCTAGAACAAAAAATTGCGGAACTCACTGAACAAGTTCGGTCTTCACGTGGTAAATGCTCTGCAATAAATTGATATTAAAATATAAATATTTACAAAATATTTTTTCAGCGGAGACAAAAACGATGAATGAAAAATTTGACGATCTTTTGCAAGAAGTTCATTCTTTAAAAGGTACAAGATTTAATTGGCCCTAGATAAATAATTAAGTGATTATATAATCTTAATTTTATTTATCTTAGTTGGCCAAAGTGTCCTTCTTGAAGCAGTCTCGGACCAAACAGCAACAATTAAGAGCATGGGAAAACAACAAAGCCTTGGACAAGTAATGAAAAAATTTCCAATCCAGACAGTGGAAAAATTAGAACAAATCAATCAGGAGATTACGGAAACAAACAAAGAGCTTTACGTAAGTATTTATTTTATTTTTTTTTTTAATTTATTGACATAACTATAATTACTCTTTATTTTGTATAGATCGATGCTATGAAGACCTTAATGATGCCTGGCGGAATATCCAAAAATTAAAAAAATATTTTGGCAAATACTGTTGTTTTGGCCCATAATGTTGATGGGGTACAAGGCAAAATTGCATTAAAAAGCCACATTATTTTTTATAGAGCCTTGCTTGGTAAATATTATTGAATACATTGTAATTGCACTTTGTTACAATCAACATATTAATTTTATTTTCAGATGCAATCAACAATTTAAATGATGGTGGTCCAGCGGAGGACCAACTTCGCAAGGCCAATGCAATTGCAAAAAAGCGGCATTTTAAAAATTCCAGCATAAGCAAACATAAGGAGGAGGCCAAATTGGAATGATTTTTTAAAATTTGTTGAAAAATATAACATTAAATAAATATATTAAATCTAGCATGTGTACTCTTTTCACTAACCCTTAGATGGGTAGCAATGTAGGTAATCTAGTCATGGGTACTCCTTTCACTAACCCTATCATGGGGAGCATCAGGAAGAAACTTGCCAAAAACAAGGCCGAGATCAGGGCCACTGGTGGGGGTTCACAGATGCCAGTGAGTGAAATGGAGGAGGAAGTGGCCAAGCTAGTAGCAGCAAGCGGCAGTATATGGAGCTCCATCCTCCATGTGCCGGATAATGACAGCGACGACGATTTTGTAAAAAATTAGGAAGAGCCGTCATCTGCTAATGTTGTCGAAGAGCAGAGAACCAAGCGCCGTCGTACCAATCCAGCCGCTTCTCTCGACCTCCAGAGTCTGTGCGAGACTCAACTTTCAATGATGAGCCAGCTCAGTTCCTCAATGACAGAGCATTTCAAAAAAATTGAGGATATGCAAAAGGAGGCCCTTGAGGTACAGAAGGAAGCGGTGGCCCTTCAAAGAGAAGACATTAAAGTTAAGAAGCAACTTCTAAATAAGTTTAATGATATTTTAAGAAAATTAGAGCAATAAACTATTACTAAGAAAAGGTAGGAGTGATGAAAAATTTTTTATTTTTGTAAACTTATTGGGATATATATGGATACTCTACGTTAATCTATCTTTTGTATACCCGTGCAGAGTCTATGTATGGGTAATGTTTAATCTTTAAACTAAGAGCGACTGAACAATTTCATCGCGTTCAGATTCTCCGTCATCATCTCCTTCTACTTCATTGTCGCACAAAGTATCTTGTGTGTCGTCAAATCGAACTTCCTCAGTAATGGTCAAATTTCGCCTTCTACATAGGTTGTGCAAAACACAGCATACATTTACAATCGTACAACAAAACGATGGCTCATAATTTAAACATCGTTGCAGGCAACGAAAAGGACTTTTAAGCACTCCAATAGTCCGTTCGACAATGTTTCTGGCTCGAGCATGCCTTAAATTAAATGTATGCTGATATGTTCCAATCTTTGCGCTCCTGTATAGAGTTAGTCCGCCAAAACCAAATGTCCGTTTATGATGGTCGATAAGAATTCTCTGGCACTAGAGGAGTTCCATATAAGAGAATCATGGCATGACCCAGGGTGAGTGACATCAATGGCAATGATCTCCATATTGTCGCTTGTAACGACCCTCTCTTGGATTGCGCAGCTTAGCACGCCGAGGTCGGGGTCCACAAAAATTTGTAAGTTCCGGGCCCTTGAGTCCCGGTTAGTCGGCTTGTTGATACCCTGCGTGGGAAGTAAGAGAGTGACTCCGCGGCGTTGGCGCGAGTTAGTCGACCCTGTGATACCCCGTGTCTACGTGATAAGCGTAGTGTCTCGAGTGTCGCGATTCTGTGATATCCGACTTTGCGTTCTCTCGTGTCGCTCTGTGTAATTCAGCGTTCTTTTGTGTGCCTCTGTGTGCTCCTAAGTTTCTCTGTGTTTCTCTGCGTACCTCTGAGTTACCCTGTGTGACTCGACGTAACTCCGTGTCATGTTAATAGGCTGTGACATCCGCGTTTCTGGAGCGGTGTAGTCGGCCTGTAGACACCCTGTACTGGGCTATCTCCGGGGCGTGGGATTCGCGGTGAATGGTCACGAATGAGGTTATGGCTGCGAGTCCGGGAGACGTTGTGTCGCGGCGGCGATCGTCGGGACCTAAGCTCGCACCCTCGATTTCCTCCCTCATCAAGACCTTGCTATCAAGAGCTAGACCTTGGCCCGGTTCTAATACTACCTACTAATTAGTTGCTAATTACTGTTCAAGACTGAGCTGCTCGCCAAAAGTGACATTGCCCTCCGCTGTGCATCGCCTTATATAGGCCGCGATCAGCTCGATACTCGATTATTATCGATAGGCACCTGAGTTGCCATATCGCTGGGTGTGGCCAATAGGCATCAGCTGTTCAGGGCTGGTGTCCTTCTCGTTGGGGCGTTGCCAGATGGCGCACTCGAGCCCCTTTATTTAAGTATTAATTCCAACTCACAATAATACTAACTAATAATATTCAGTAAATAATGGGACTTCATTTTGTATCTTCCGTGGTGCTAGGTAATAATAAATAATAATAACGATTACATGTTAACAATGCTTAACTAATAACCATAATAATAATAATAATAACGATTCAATTAAATACTAAAACTCCAGTAGTCTGCTTGTAGAATTAATACTAAATTAAAATAAGAACAAGAAAGGAAGCTAACTTCGGCATGCCGAAGTTTAAATACCCTTGCAGTAAGTAGAAGAAGAGAAAAATGTTCTGACTTTTCGCTTTATCGGAATGTTGCTAGCAAATAATGTTGCTAGCGAAAAATGTTGATAAAGAAATATGTTGCGAACAAATTAAATGAATTAATAGGTATGTATATATATTCCTATGGCAGCTATATGATATAGTGGTCCGATTTGAATAAAATTAATTCTGGAATAATACAAAATGGCCATGTATCAAATTATATGAAAATAAATTAAAAATTGGCATAGTAAACATTTTTTTTTCTCAAAAATTTCCGTTCGTTCCTATGGCAGCTATATGATATAGTCGTCCGATCCGGCCCGTTCCGACATATATAGTATAGAAGCATATGTGCAAAGTTTCATTCAGATAGCTTCAAAACTGAGGGACTAGTTTGCGTAGAAAAGGACGGACTGACAGACGGACATGGCTAGATCGACTCGGCTGTTGATGCTGATCAAGAATATATATACTTTATAGGGTCGGAAATGTCTCCTTCACTGCGTTGCAAACTTCTGACTAAAATTATAATACCCTGCCAGGGTATAAAAACACCGAAAAATAAGGTCACAGCTTATTTCAACCAGATAGTTTGGAGTTGTCCAAAGTCCCGTTAGTTAGCTATGTAGCGGGCCTTCTTTTTTATGTGCATTGGTCAGTCTATTTAGAGTTGATTTAAGCATATTCGTGTTCAATTTCCTGACGTTTAGTGCATAAAAAAGCAGAAATGGTCGGATTAAGTGATTCTACTGTCCAGAGCATAATACATCGCTTTGTCCATGAGAATAGGGTGCACGATAAGGGAAGAACGGCGCCCAATAAAATGTTCAATTCAACTGACGAGCGCTACATCGTCCGGAAAATCCGGGAAAATCCCAAGTTATCAGCACCGAAAATTGCCAATGAGGTAGAAGACGAGTTGGGCAAGTCGTGCAACCCGGAAACAACTCGGCGTGTGCTCCGGGAGCACGACTTCAATGGAGGAATAGCTCGAAAGAAGCCTTTCATCAGTAAGAAAAATATCAAGATCCGGAAAGATTTCGCAGAGCAGCAGTTAAAAAAGGATTTTTCGTCCTGGAATACCGTTATATTTTCGGACGAGTCCAAGTTCAATATTTTTGGCTCTGACGGTGCATCCTACGTGTGGCGAAAGCCGAATACCGAGCTGGAAAACAAAAACTTAAAAGCTACTGTTAAGCACGGAGGTGGAAGTGTTATGAGTTGGGCCTGTACATATGTCGGCAGCAGGAGTCAAAAATCTGGAGTTTATTGAGACAACGATGGACAAAACTAAATATCTCGAGATTTTGAAGAACAATTTGCTCCAAAGCGCAGAGAAAATGGGCTTACGGGACAATTTCAGCTTCTATCAGGACAATGACCCAAAACACAAGTCAGGAATTGTTCAAACCTGGCTTTACTGGAATTGCCTGCACGTTATGAACGGCATCGAAAATTTGTAGGCAATTTTGGACAGAAACATTCGCAAACGCAAGATTTCGAACAAAACGGACCTAAAAGTGGCATTGGTCGAGGAGTGGGCAAAAATAAGCCCAGAAGTAACCCAAAAGTTGGTCGATTGCATGCAAAAACGACTTTAAATTAGAGCTGGAAAACAATCGATGTTTTTGCAAGTATGGCAACCATCGATGATTTTCTAAAAACATCGATGTTTTTCGATGTTTTGCCATGAGCGTTATTGATATAATTAAAAATAGACTACCCACACGATTCTCGCATTATGAGACCAGAACAGTGACCAGAATCGCAACCGCTTTGGACCCCAGGTTCAAAAAATAACATCAGTATTATCCAAAAACAACGCCCTGCCACCAGCTCCACCAACGCCACCAGCAACACCAATCGAAGAATCTGAGCCAAAAATAAGATTTACTTTCTTACAAAATAAATTGTCACAAAAAGTGCATACGATATTTTGAGAAAGAAAACGAACCGGAGGATCGTGATCCACTTTTTTATTGGATGGTAACATTTTTAAATCATTTTGTATATAAGCTAAAATATATTACTCTACAATTTTCTTTTTTTTTTAGATCAATAGCGACGGATTGCAACCATTAAGACAACTGGCTGCAAAATATTTTTGCATTCCAGCAACATCCACGGAATCAGAAAGAACATTTAGCAAGGCGGGTCAGATTAATAATAAATATTACTATTTTAATTATTCCTCATTTTCACACCACCAAAGAGGTAGAGGTTCCGGCGAATTTTTTTTAGGTATAGCCATAGTTATATATTACGATTGTTGTAATATCTTTTTGTACACAACATTCTTGCATTTGTGATCAGGTGCCAAAATTATTAAGTTCTTAGCTAAAACAAACTCGTGAACATGCTACATAAAGCTGTCCATGAGAAAAGCATTCGTCTCTCAGGTCTAGCCCAGCCATTTTTAAAGTTTGTCCTTGAGCCTTGTTTATTGTCATGGCAAAACAGACTTTAATAGGAAATTGAATTCTTTTAAATTGAAATGGTATGTTGTTTGGTATAAGAGGTATTCTTGGTATAAAAACTACTTCCCCTTTACCAGCTCTACTTTAAATGGTTGTCGACAATAAGGGTGGTCATACCAAATATTAAAAAAAGCTAACAGGCAGAAGGAAGCATTTCCGACCCCATAAAGTATATATATTCTTGATCAGCATCAACAGCCAAGTCGATATAGCCATGTCTGTCTGTCCGTCTGTCCGTCTGTATGAACGTCTAGATCTCAGCAACTATAAGAGCTAGAGCCACCAAATTCGGAATGTATCAAGTTGTTAGTTTACTCCCAAATCAATAAAAACCCAAATATTCAATAGATCTTCTTTGTAAGGCATGCAGAAATGTATCAATAGAAAATCTGGTAAAATGGAAACAAGTTATTTACTAAGTTCTCTGCTAGCAACAGGTGCCCCACCCAAAACAACAACAAAACTGATGAGCGCAAGAAACTAACTCCCGTGCGCAAAAAAGAGAGAGGGGCTATCTCTTTCTCTGTCTTGCACACGCAAGTGCATGAGATGGTGGTGGTTTTGCAAAGAGCGAGTTTGTTTACATTTCTCTGATAGGCAAAAGTAGCGATCAGCTGACTTTTGTTTATCGTTGTCAAAGACATGACAAAGGAGAAGCGTAAAAAGGATGAGAGCAACCAAATGGATGGTCGGAGCCTCAAAAAGATACGAAATCAGTTAAAATTAATGGGAAATGATGGGAAAAAATTCAGAATTCGCGCTTGCGGTACGCTCCGACCATGCGAGCGGTGATTCAAAAATTCACTGCTCCGAAAGTATTCATTTCTCCACTCTGAAATTTAATCAGGATTTACAGAAGCATTAAGGCTTCCTTTTAAAATTAAAAAAAAAAAAAAACTAGGTCCTAATTTGAAATTTTAAAAATTTTTTATTAAATTTTAATTTTTTTTAATTAAAAAAAATTTTTCCGCTTTGCTAAAAGTCCATTCCGATTCAACCGAAGTTGCAGGCACACAAAACTATTTCAACGCCAGTTCCTTGAAAGGTGCCATATTGTTTGAACTCTCCTAAAATTAAAAATATAAATTTAAATAGCTCATAATACGAAATTCAAAAATTTATATTACAAAAAATAAGTGGGTCGCACTTTTCTGGTTCGGAAATGGACTCCGAACGCGTGGTGGTAAATTTGAAGGAGACGTAATACCCGGCGCCCAGCCTTGAAATTTTTACCGTTAATAAAGTTGATTTTTCTAAGAATTATGGTGCACTTTTTTTTTATCGACTTTCAAAGTTTCATTTTTTCCCATACAAAATGTATGCGTTTCGGGCCTATTTAGTAAACAATGACTAGTGTGACCAGAGTTCGTGCAGACGGAAATGCTGGGGGTATTAGAAAAATACTAGAAACTTCTCATAAGCTCAGATTTGTAATGGGTTTGGTAACTGTAAATCACTTGCAAATACTGATAAGAAAAATGTCGACGACTCAAACTTGTGCAAATTGCGAAATTTCTGTTATAGAAATGAGCAAATTTAGTAGAGACGAGTTAATAACATTTTTGCAGCAGCATGGAGTTTTGCTGGAGAAGAAACCGTGCGAGAATTGTGGTGCCGACTGCATATTGCAGGGAAACAGGTTTAAATGCACCGCGTACATTCCAGTGCCAAAATCGAAGAAAAAACGTATTCGGAGAGGCGCGCAATGCAATTTCAGCCAAAGTATTAGGAAGAATACGTTTTTTGAAAGTAAGTAATTTTGGATTCTAATTAATTTTTATATTTATTTTATAAATTTATTATTTTCAGAATCCAAACTAAGCATCGAGGATGTTTGCAATTTTGTCGTCCTGAGCTTAATGAGAATACGAAACGAGCAGGCTTATATAGCACGAGTGCTTCACTGGTCGCTTCATACAGTGAACGACTGGACCAATTTCCTGCGGGAAGTATTCGTACACTGGTCCGAGAAGAAGGCTCGAAAAAAATTAGGCGGTCCGGGCAAAGTCGTGGAGATCGACGAGACCAAAGTTGGACGCCGAAAATACAATCGAGGGCGGCTAGTTGAAGGTCAGTGGGTGTTCGGCGGCATCCAACGGGACAGCAAAGAATTTTTTATTCTCCCCGTAAAGCAGCGCAACAGCAAGACGCTGCTAGCCTGCATACGAGAGTACATCGCTGAAGGGACCACCATCGTGTCGGACTGCTGGAAAGCTTACGATTGTTTGGATGAAGAGGGGTTCAAGCATTTTACAGTTAATCACACTGTAAATTTCGTGGAGCCTGAGAGCGGAGGTAAGTGTATCAGATTTAAGAAAGTTGAATAACAAACTTAAGTTTTGCAGCGCGCGCGCGATTTTATAAAAAAAAATTTTCGCCTTCGGCGAGCTTTCTTAAGTCAGCTGCAAAACTTAAGTTTGTTATTCAACTTTCTTAAGTCTGATACTAAACTAAAGTTTATTATTCAATTTTTTTTTAGAACATACCCAAAATATTGAGAGGCTCTAGAGAGATCTGAAAGATTATATCCCCAAATATGGAAGGAGATCCGCTCACTTTATAGGTTATTTGGCGAAATTTCAATTTATTAAAAAATACCCAGATCCCTTCGAGCAAACGCTTCAATTATTTTTAAGTATCGGTTCTTTGTACAATCCGTGCAAGCCATAAAATGATGAAAATTCTTCTTCTGAAGATGAATCTTCTTAAATTGATTAAGAATTCACCATCTTTTGGTTTGGATGAAATTGAATAAAAAACAATATTTAAAAATACTTGATGTATTTGAGGGTATTTTTAAGGAACTGAAATTAGCCCGTGGAGTAGGCCTAGGGGGGACACCACGTTAACAAAAACGCTCCTAGAACTTTACCTCAGCGGTGGTGTGGAAAAAGTTCAAATTTAATATTTTCTCACAGTGCAACCGGACTTAATGGTCATGTTTGGGACTTAGTATTTTTTTAGAGTCTGGTCTGCATGAACTCTGGTCACACTGGTCATTGTTTACTAAATAAGCACGGTATCCAGAGAGAAGAAAACTGTTGCAAAGCAGTGAGAGAGAGCGAGAGGCAAATAGTTTGAAACAGCTTGTCACCGAGGTCTGTTTCAAAGGGTGGTATCCAGTACAGGTTCGAAAATACTAGAACGGTGCAAGATTTGGGAGATTTTTTTTTTAGTATTTCCATAACGCGTAGCGAAAAAGAATAAAATTTTTAATAAAACGTCTGTCATCAACGTTTGCCTCTTGCTCTGCCCTTCACATATATCAAACTATGGATCCCGCCATGAACAAAAATGCGTGGAAAAGTCAAATTAAAAGAGCGAATACAGTCCTAATTGACTTGATAAAGGCAAATACAATATTTTGGGAATCGGGAAATTATTTTAATTTTCATTAAAAGACCTGGGACGAAAAAGTAAAATTAAAAATAAGGCTGCAGGACTGTCGAAGGGAAAATTGACCACTTTTGCATCTCGTTATGCAACTGGCATAGGACATGGGTATGGCCACTGGTGCAATCATGTTTCTGAACAGAACACGGATCCCGCAATTGCTTAAAAGAGCCCATATACAATCATCCGAGTTCCTTAGACATGTACTATGAGCAGTCCACCAGCCGCCGACGACGCATGTCAATAGCTTTGGGACAAATAATAATATAAAACAAATCATAAAAAGATGAATGTGTGTGATGTTTCAAATTTTGCCGGTTGTCAACAAAGTATGACTGCATCATTGGCCCTCAAAAATGCCGAGCAACAAGTAGAAAGAGCGGTCACACTTCAAAAGAATAAACATTTTTTAGAGTCTGGTCGTGCATGAACTCTGGTCACACTGGTCATTGTTTACTAAATAGGCCCGAAACGCATACATTTTGTATGGGAAAAAATGAAACTTTGAAAGTCGATAAAAAAAAGTAGAATTTTCCCCCAAATAAAAAGTGCACCATAATACTTAGAAAAATCAACTTTACCAACGATAAAAATTTCAAGGCTGGGCGCCGTGTATTACGTCTCCTTCAAATTTACCCGCGTGGTAATTAAAATATTTCAACAAATTCTTATAATTTGCATATCTTTAGCGTTGTACTTCTTCTTCCTGTTCTTGAAATAGTGACGAACCAAAAACATCGATAGTCGATTGAAAACATCGATGTTTCGGAAACTTTCAAATTTTCAGTCTGAGCAATGGCATCTACAAAAAATAAACAATAAATAAATATAAAAGAAAAACAGAAATTTTTTAAAATAAAATATTACCCAAAACAACACCAAAAATATTTGAGTAGTCCCCCAGCCTTTTTTTGTTTTTTGCCCCTTCTACGTTATACTGTAATAACAGGGCGTCTCCCAATATGTGTCTAAGGGTCTTCGACATTTTTCCCTGCTTCAGTATATTTCTCATTATAGCGCTCTGAAAAGAAAAAAATATTATAACGCTTGGGAACTATTGACTAAAATTATAATACCTCACATGGGTTTAATAAATTCTTACGATTTTTGTGTTGGACTCGGAGTTTATCGACATATTCAATGTCGCCAGCTCATCCTCCGTTCTTATTGGAAAAGGCATCTCCTGAAGGCTGCTTTCCCTCTGCTTCCCCTTATACATTTCTTTTATCATGGCGTTGATGTAGCCTATTGACTCCGCCATGATATCCAACGCCCTCCTTAGGTCTCGCACCTCCTCTCTCAGCCCTTGTAAAAAAAGTATTTTTATTTAGGATATAAAATCTTGATAAAATACGTACCATCGATCTTAGCGTCGGTTGTGACGTCGCCTTTTGTAAAAACAATTAAAATTAGATTATATAATTCTTGGTTCCACAATTTGTCGGCCAGGCAAAATATTTTTGGAGCTGGGGAACCTATTTTAATTTAAAAAAAAATTAAATTCATAAGTAAAATAATAAATAAAATTAAAAAGCATAAATAAAATAAAAATAAAAATTAAATTAAACACACGATGAAATACAAATAATTGATAAAATTAAAAAACAAAATATAAATAAAAAGTAAAGTAAATAATAAAAGAAATTATATATATATATATATTCCAATGGCCTTTCTAGTAAAATCTCCTACTGAAAATTTTTCTATAATGGAATCCTCTTCAAAAATACCCTCGCATATACCCACATCAAATAACCTAATTGGCTCATCATAAAAACTAAAAAGTTCCGAAAATCTCTTACCTAAAATAAAAACGTCTCCTGCCTATTCTACAAATGAATCTATCCTAATCGGAACTATGCCTGAACAAAACAAAAATTATCGGGTCTATTCCCGCTAAGAACACAAGCTTTCATGTGTAAAACTCTACCTACTAATTTAATTTGGTTGTGCTCATTAATTTCGACTTTCTCCTCGCTAATTTTTCTATATAGCTGTTCTAGGATTTGTGTGGGTTTTCGGACAAAACGCTTAAGAGTCTGCAAATAATTTTCAAATGCGTAAGACGAACCACTAATCGGATCTCCGACTACTTTGATCGTTTCGCGGATATGAAGCAAGCTGTGGACATTAAATGAAAGACTGTTTTCGACTGTGTCTCTAAGAGCCACAATCCCAGTATATAATAGAAACTGTCTAAACTCTGTGGCTTTCCAGTTTGGGAGCTCCAATAAGGTCCTCGGCTTGCGTGCAAACTCTTTTGGAATATACCTAATCATTGATATTAAAGTCTTAGAAATATTTCCCTTTTCAATGCAGCCCAATTTTTCTACACACTTATTACTGGTTAACCTAAGCAAACATTTTCGCATTACACCCAGTTCTACAGATGCATGCAATCAAGGAGAACTTGTGTTATCATTAAAACTCCAAGTTTTTCAAAAGCGGACTGAACACCTAAATATTTTGCACTGATCACAGGCTGGGATATACTTTCTAGTACGAAAATCTTCGTCTGAAATCATATCCTCACAGTTTGTGCTGAAAGTCAAAACTGAGTTAATTTTTTTGCAACCAGCAAGCACTTTCTAGTTCTACCCTATTGGAAGTTCCTGCAACTCCGGCAAGTCGCATTTCTTCCTTTAATTTTTCCTGCACTTTTTTAATTATCCTACGCATTTGTCTTTCTCCAATCATTTTTATTTGTTTATGATCCTACTTTTTCCTGCTAAATTGTATTAAGAATTCCCTTCCCTTTCCTTTCAGTACACCAATAATAATTTACAGTTAATAATATTAATAAATATTTTATTGAAACAGATTAAAAAATAAATTATCCAATTATTCTTAATATTTCCATAAAATAAAGGACCGTAAATAATAATGATTTTTTATTTCAATAATAAAATTCAAATAATGATTTTTTTTATCTACAAACAGTTAAAAAAATATTACAACTATTTTTGATCAATAAAATAAATCAATAATAATGAAATTATTATTATATAATTGTGTTTTTTTTTTAATTTTTAACTGTAATTTGTATTTTTTTTACTGAAATCTAATGAATTGCGGTCCCTGCTTTTAATAAATAAATATATCTATTATTTGAATTAATATTCAATAATATTTATTTAATATTTATATATGTAACTAATACTAATATAATTAAAATAAGAAATATAAATAAATATATTTGTTATTTGAATTATATTATATTATATTATATTAATATTTATAATAAAAATACTTATTTATATTAAATATAATATAATTATATTATCATTTTAATATAAATAAGTGTTTTTATCAATTTTATTTAATATTAATATACCTAATATAATTCAAATACTAAATATATTTATTTATATGTATATTTATATTTATTATTTGAATTATATTATATTATTATCTATGTATATATATAAAATGCTTTGTCCTCACTGACTGACACAGGCATGGCCAAACCACATGTCTTAGAGACTTGAAGTTTTTTTTTAAATCAGAAAAAAAATTTCCAGATTCGTATGGGTATTTTAATTTTCTAATTCCACCTGCAACCTATTTTAAAAAATAAAAAACATAAATTTAAATTGCATTAAATGCAAGCTCGCTAAGCAAGCATTGAAAACGTTCTCAAAATTTTCCAATATTTACTGCTTAAATAATTTGTAAGAACAAAAAGCGAAGTCGATTTTCCCTGTGAATGGTGTTATATATGACACATTTCAGTTGGCCTTTAAAGCTTTAGGCTTACTAGAAGATGACATGCACTGGGATCGCACATTAGAAGAAGCGGTTCTGTGTCAAAGGCCAAATAAATTGCGCGAACTTTTCGCAATAATGTTAGTATCTTGTCAAATGTCTGATGCGCTAAATTTATGGGAAAAAATACAAAGATGGTCTCTCTGAAGATATTTTGTATGAAATTAAGCTTGCATTGGACGACAATATACCAATAGATTCGGCAATTATGGATACTGTATATAATAAGTGTCTTATTCAAATTGAAGATATAGTTTTGCAACTCGGAATCCAATCCTTATCAGAGTTTGGATTACCCAAGGCAAAGAAAATGGAGCAGTCTATTCAAAATAAAGAATATCTTAGAGAAATTAGTTATGAAAACAATGATACAATTTTAAATAATAACGAAAAATCTCTCACCGATGAGCAATATGAAGTATATCCAAAAATGTTGAACAGCATTGAAGCTGCAAATGGGGAAATATTTTTCTTAGATGCACCTGGTGGTACAGGAAAAACATTTCTGCTCAATTTGTTGTTGGCAAAAATTAGAGGAAAGCGTCAAATTGCTTTAGCTGTTGCATCATCTGGAATGGCTGCAACACTGTTAACAGGTGGCGAACAGACCATTCGGCATTTAAGCTTCCATTAGATTTAACACGTTTAGAAAATCCACACTGTTCCATTTCCAAACAGTCAAATACAGCAATAGTACTTAGGGACTGCAAGCTCATTGTTTGGGATGAGTGTACTATGGCACATAAAGGCGGTTATGAACCCTTAAATAGAACTTTAAAAGATATACGCGATAATGATCTTTTAATGAGAGGCATTACAGTTCTTTTGGCGGGAGATTTTCGTCAAACTCTCCCGGTAGTTCCAAATGGAACAAGTGCCGATGAAATAAATGCCTGTTTAAAATCTTCATTTTGTGGCCTCTTATCAAAACGCTACAACTTTCAAAAAATATGCGTGTACATCTAAGAGGCGACACAACAGCTAAAGTTTTTGCTCAAACTTTACTGAATATAGGAAATGGAACATATCCAACAATTGAGGATAAAATCTAATTCCTCCACATTTAGGGACTATTGTCAAGTGTATACAGGAACTAACATCACAAATATTTCCTGATATTACCAATATCTCCCATAAATCATTAGATTGGTTTTGTGAACGAGCAATTTTAACCCCAAGAAATGATAGAGCCGTTTCTATTAATGCTTTGCTTTTAAATGAGTTTCATGCTGAGGAAATGACATACACTGCGCGTCACCAGGTTAGCGCCCCTTAAGAAAACATCTTTGATGTGAGATATTTGGAAAACTGTTTAAGCTAGAGTTTTGGAAATTTTTTTAACTTAAAAGTTGATTAATTCTATAAATGAAAAGTTTATATGGGAAAATACGACATAATGCCACTCCTTAGACCAAGTCATATGCGCTCGAGCAAAACTCAGGCGTGCTTCTTTTCGCAACTTATTAAGAGGTGGTTTTTTTTTCATTTTTTTGTGTTTTAAATGTTCAGCTTTCTTAATCACCCTTTGAATCGTCGATTTGCTCGCGTTTACACCACTTTTTTCTCGAATTTTGGCGGAGGAGCCGTGGGAATTTGAAGCTATTCGAAGTATCGACCTGCGATCTGCCGCGGTAACGACACGGTTATTGCCCCCTTTATAGTTTTTTCCAAAAGTTTCCTTGTTTTTAATAAAGTTGGCTATAGTTTTGCGATGTCTGCCGTTTTTTTCTGCGATTTTATTAAAAGACAGCCCGCATTCATAGAAAGCTATGATTTTGGATTTCTCCTGCAAGGATAACACCGTTCCTCTTCCCATTTTTTGCGCTAAATTAAAGCAAACTTTTCAATTTAAGAGTATAAAAAATTTCGTTGTCCTACCTTTCAAATTATGGAAGATAATCAAAACTGCATTGGGGGGCGCTAATCTAATGACGCAAAACGAAAGTAAAACAAAGCAGAATTAAAAAGATAACGGTTCCTCTGACGACCTATTTTTTACTCTCAAAGGGAGAGGGAATATCAGTGAATAAAAAACAACAACATTGACGAATTTTCGTGCAATGGCAAAATACAGAACATAAGAAGAAACGGAGCCATGCAGGGGGCGCTAATCTGATGACGCGCAGTGTATAAATCTATCGATAAGGTCACTGATAATGACCTATTGAATTTCTAAATAAGCAGAATCCACCAGGTCTTCCGCAGCATAACCTAACTTTAAAGGTTAGTGCACCTATGTATAATGTTGTTGAGAAACCTATCTCCAAGATTGCAAGTTAAAGCTTTGCATAAAAATTTAGTTGAAGCCATAATATTTTCGGGCTGTGGTAAAGGGGAAGTCGTTTTTATACCAAGAATACCTCTTATACCAAACAACACACCATTTCAATTTAAAAGAATTCAATTTCCTATTAAAGTCTGTTTTGCCATGACAATAAACAAGGCACAAGGACAAACTTTAAAAATGGCTGGGCTAGACCTGAGAGACGAATGCTTTTCTCATGGACAGCTTTATGTAGCCTGTTCAAGAGTTGGTTTAGCTAAGAACTAAATAATTTTGGCACCTGATCACAAATGCAAGAATGTAGTGTATAAAAAGATATTACAACAATCGTAATCTACAACTATGAGGATAATAAATGAGGATATAAATGAGGAATAATTAAAATAGTAATATTTGTTATTAACCTTTTAACATTTTTTAATTGCGATATTGTTAATTTTATACGAAATTTTAAGTGTGGATCTGCACCCGATCAAAGCGAGGATGCAATAGCGGGCCCTCTAGTATTAATATAAATAAGTAGAAGCGTAAAAAGGATGAGAGCAACCAAATGGATGGTCGGAGCCTCAAAAAGATACGAAATCAGTTAAAATTAATGGGAAATGATGGGAAAAAATTCAGAATTCGCGCTTGCGGTACGCTCCGACCATGCGAGCGGTGATTCAAAAATTCACTGCTCCGAAAGTATTCATTTCTCCACTCTGAAATGTAATCAGGATTTAAACAAGCATAAAGGCTACCTTTAAAAAAAAAAAAAAAAAATTGGTAAAAATTTGAAATTTTTAAAATTTTTTATTAAATTTTAATTTTTTTTTTAGTTTAACTTATTGGAAAGCTAAGGAAATGGCGCATGTTTCATGTCTGGGACAAATTTTTGTATCTTCATTAGTTTTCTCAGTATATGAGGTTAAAAAAGTATCTTTTTTTCATTTTCATTTTCATAAATGTTGCGAGCGAAAAATGTTTTTCTTAAAAATTTTCCGATCGTTCCTATGGCAGCTAAATGATATAGTCGTCCGATCCGGCCCATTCCGACATATATTGTAGTGAGAGCATATAAAAGACTATGTGCAAAGTTTTATTCAGATAGCTTCAAAACTGAGGGACTAGTTTGCGTAGAAACGGACGGACAGACAGACGGACAGACGGACATGGATAGATCGACTCGGCTGTTGATGCTGATCAAGAATATATATACTTTATAGGGTCGGAAATGTCTCCTTCACTGCGTTGCAAACTTCTGACTAAAATTATAATACCCTGCAAGGGTAAAACAAAAAATTTTTTTTATGGCATGGAATTTGCTTTGAACACTTCAACTTTACTTTCCGGAGACCTATTAATAAAATAGTGCAAAGTTTTTTATAATGACAAAGTCTTTTAATCAAAATTAGATTAATCAAGGAGCCAATTATAATAATTCGTCTGTAGCACAGCTAAATGTGACGATAGCAAGAATTATGACTTGTAAAATTATTAAATCTACCTCATCTTCCAACTGCGAAGCTACTAAAATTTTTGATCCCACTCCTTGCACGACTCTACCGAATCACACCCTTGTAGAGGAAAGTCAATATGACATAGAAACCTCTGAAGAAATAGCTCAAGTTTGTAAAAAAGATAATAATAATATGAGTGCAAATTTTTTTGAATCTACTAATTTTAATTTGCAATTAGTATCGGAAATATATTTTATTTGTTATGTTGCATTTAAAATACTATTAAATTGTAGCAAATATTTCACAGAGCTGAAATGACTTCATTAGGCTTTCTCAAGTATAATTTTTTATGTTTAACAAAAATTACCACTCTGATACAGACTTTGGAAGTCTTTTAGGTCCATCACAGATTTTTCCTCAAAGCATATACTTTTCTATTTTTAATAATATTTTTGAGATTCAACCGGAGAAATTACAAATAAAGACATACATTTCAGAAGTATGTACATATGTTAAAGAAGTTAGGTGTCTCCACATGAATATTCTAAATGAAATTCGAAGGATAAAACAAAAACTATTGTCTATTTTTAAATTAAATATATGCATATGATCGAAAAGGAAATTATGAATATGGAGTAAATATTTAATTTGGGAGGAAGGAGGTGAACTGGGAAGATGGGTGGTTAGAATGTGTGTGTAAGGAATTAAATAGGGGCAGCTGCACTAGAATGTCTGCACGAGGCTGCTACGGCAGGGAGGGAAGCAGAGGGTCTCGAAAACCATCCAAGAGTCCCGATTGTATGGCGGTTATAAACATGTAGGTGTCGTTCAGTTTGTGTCGTTGAGTTTCGAAGTTTGTGCAGTGTTAGTGTTGTAGACTAGGTCCAGTCCGAACGACTGGATTTGACCGTGGAAGTCGACTCCATGGAGGAGGATTGCGAATTGCCCAAAAGTGAAATTGGTACGAAAATCATTAGTGTTCAGCGGATCCCAGCCCCAGCTTCGCCGTTACCCAGAAGGGCACTTCGCAAAACACACAACTCAAAGTAATATTACTGCTCAAAATGTCAGACTTGGAAACCCATACTTGCATTGTAGGGTTAAAATATGCATGCACTGAGTGCAACGAGTTCAACGCGGAGAACGCGTTGTCACTGATGCGTCATAAGACAATGGCTCACAGTTCCATTCGAAATGAATTCAAGGCACCTAACCGTAAGTTTGTATAATATATACATATTAATTCTTAAATATTCCTCCGTTATTTCCTCGAACCATATTTTCTCAATAACTTCCTTTCTTGTTTTTTATTAATACTATTTATTTATTTAGATTGTTGAATTACCTGTTGAGGTGGAGGAACGTCCTGGTCGCTTTATATGCAAGAAGTGCGGCAACAGCTCATACATATACCGGAGTTGGCAAAAAATTAAAAATAATTGGGAGTTAAATTAATTTAATTTAATTAAATAATTAAATTACAAAAAAAAAAAACCGCAAGCAGGCGACCGGGCGAACAGATTCAAAGTAAAATCGAGGCCTGCGGGTTCCCCGGCTAAAATTCGGGTAATTTTGAAGGAGAACCATTACACGCCCGATCGACTTGAAATTTTTACCGTAAATAGAGTTGATTTTTCTAGGAATTATGGTGAAACTCTTATTTGGGGCGACTTCTAGCTTTTTTTTTTATTGATTTTGAAAGTTTACGCGATTCGGGAGTATTTAGTAAACAGATTTCATGCAGACGAAAATGCAGACTTAAATGCAGGAAAAATACTAGAAAATGGGTCTTGCATTGGGTCTGGTCGCACTGTGGATTCCGCCGAAATTTGTAACTGTAAAGTTTACTTGCGAATTTATATTTCCAAAATGTCGACGCAAACTTGCAAGAAGTGTGAAATTTCCCTCATTGATATGAGTAAATTCACTACAAGTGAATTATTCACATTTTTGCAGCGACATGGCGTACTGCTGGACAAGAAATCGTGCGAAAAATGTGGCGCCGAATGTACATTACGGGGAAATACATTCCATTGTACGGCTTATATAGAAGTGCCAAAAAACAAAAAAAAACGTCTGCGATCGAGTGCGCAATGCAATTTTACCCAATCCGTACGAAAGCATACGTTTTTTGAAAGTAAGTCATTTTGTTATTTTATTTATTCTGATGTTTACTTTATAAATTTAATATTTTCAGAATCAAAGCTTAAGATTAAAGACATGCAACTTTGTATTGTTAAGCTTGATGCGGATCAAGAATGAACAAGCATACACAGCTCGAGTGCTTCGTTGGTCGCTGCATAGCGTAAACGATTGGAGCAGTTTCCTTCGAGAAGTGTTCATATACTGGTCCGAACAAAGCACTCGCCAAAAGTTAGGTAAATTGATTAATTTCAATATATTTATTGCGTATTTTTTTTGATTTTTAGGCGGTCCGGGCAAGGTCGTCGAGATCGACGAGACTAAAGTTATACGCCGCAAGTACAACCGAGGTCGGTTGATTGAAGGCCAGTGGGTGTTCGGCGGTATTCAACGGGACACAAAAGACTTTTTTGTGTGCCCTGTTGACCGCCGAGACGCTTGCCGATGGGACAATCATAGTGTCTGACTGCTGGAAGGCATATGATTGTTTGGAGAAAGAAGGGTACCAGCACTTTACAGTAAACCATTCTGTAAATTTCGTGGACCCTGAGAGCGGTGGTAAGTATAGTATTATATATAAAGCCCGCCGGAGGCGAAAAATTATTTAAAAAAACATCGCGCGATTTT
Source organism: Drosophila bocqueti (assembly GCA_018151655.1). NCBI lineage: Eukaryota > Metazoa > Arthropoda > Insecta > Diptera > Drosophilidae > Drosophila > Drosophila bocqueti. The sequence goes on along the minus strand of JAECXF010000030.1, from coordinate 440,548 downwards.
ATAAAATACATGATTTTTTTTTTTTAAATATGATTATATATAATACAATTATTTTCAGAGCATAGCCAAAACATTGAGAGGCTCTGGAGAGATCTCAAGGATTATATATCCAAATATGGCCGAAGATCTCATCATTTCACAGGGTATTTGGCTAAATTTCAGTTTCTGAAAAAATACCCTGATCCCTTCGATCAAGTTCACCACATTTTCTTGGCAAAAGGGGGGTTTGTACAATCCGCAAAAAACCAAAAGACGGAGAAAAGTCTTCCTCTGAAGATGAATCGAAACCTTCCACTGAAGACGAATCGTCTTAAAGAAACTGAAATTAGCAGTGGAGTAGGCCTACTGGGGACACCACGTTAAAAAAAAACGCTCCTAGAACTTTACCTCAACGGTGGAGTGGAAAAAAGTTCGCAATATTATATTATCTATTCTATATCTATCTATTTATATTATATCTATTAGTCTCACAGTGTGACCAGACTTAACAATCATCATTTATTTAGTATTTTTAAAGGGTTTAAAGGTCTGCATGAACTCTGGTCACACTGCTCACTATTTACTAAATATTCCCAAAATGCATACATTTTTTATCGGAAATAATTAAACTTTAAAAATCAAAAACTAGAAGTCGCCCCCAAATAAGAGTTTCACCATAATTCCTAGAAAAATCAACTCTATTTACGGTAAAAATTTCAAGTCGATCGGGCGTGTAATGGTTCTCCTTCAAAATTCGGGTCCTACCGCTAAAACCCGCCATTGAACACATTTACTGTTTAATAATACTTCCTGAGAAATTCAACGTCGAATCCGAATCACTTATTTTGAAAGCAAAATCACAGCTGTTTTTTTGTTGCTCGCAAAATTGGTTCGTTCGCAACATGTTTCGCTCGCAGCATTTATCTTATGTCTGTTATTAATATCATATTATGTATTGTGACGATCTGTCATTGCTCGGGTGGCTCAGGGATGGCCAGGATTCGTCTCAAGAATTTATATTTCGTTCAGGTGTGGTTACTGAAAGAGATTCCGACCCGGTCCCAGAGTAGAACGCCAGCTAATACGGTACAAATTATCTCTCTGTTTATTGATAGGTACAGATTAATGGTAGTTTCATTTCTCGTCGCCTGGTAACGTAGTGATCCAGTGACGGGGCGTCCCCTTCCAACGGCTCGTTAACGGTCTTGAGTGGGGCCAATTCAGAGATCCAAAGAACTGGCCTTTCAGATCTACCAGATAGGGGGAAAGGGTTGAGAGGCCTTTCAGGTCTACCAAGGTGAGGATGGTAAACCGAACCGGAGAATAAATGATAATACGTAAAGGCTACTATGGTTAATTAATACGCTGGTTTACCCGTCTCCTAAGACTCTTCATAGTCCTGGTTAGGTGAACCTTTCCCGATCGCCGGCCGAACTGAATGGGCTCCGGAGGGCTGTGGTGCGCCTTATATAGCGGTTTGGCGGAGGCTAGTGTGCCCGCATATCCCAACCGATTTTGGCTGCATTAGTGTCTGATCTATTTCTGACCAGTGTGACCCGTCGTGCACGTCGTGGGCGCGCGCGCTCATTTAATTAAAATGAAATTCTATTATTATGTTTTCAATCGTTCCTATTCCTTGTTTTATGCCTAATATATTATATATGGGCGCGTCTGCGCGTCACAGTATGTACCAGAGATCTGCATTAGTCCACCGCAACTACAAGTACACCGCATATTTTTTAGACGCGCGTCACAAAGCATCGCATCAAAAAAAGGTGCGGTGTTTTTTTACTATTTTCTTTTGTGCACTCCTTCTATGCGGTGCCAATCATGGTGGAATCATATGTATAATTCTACCATGGTGCCAATATGAGTAGGTGCACATCTCTGATTGATCTCTGGGTGCCGATCTCTGGTATGTACCAGTGACGCCAATTTGGCCTTTTTCCGGACAGATCTGTCCTGTTTTTAACTGCTACATCCGGAAGAAATTTCAAACATCCCCTATCCGGAAATCTGTCCTTTTTTAAATTTTTTTGTCCGGAAAAATTTTAGACTAAATTTATATAATTTTAATTTGATTTTTGTTATGTCCCTAGAAGGACCTGCGTGCTATTTGGGCTGCCTCCGGCTAGCTCTCTCTTTTGGGGTCGTGTCTTCCCTAACCCATGCCCATCACACCTAACAATAAACATCGATAATCGATGTCTCACAACACTCTATACTGACAGACAACCTCACCAAAAACATATCTTCACACACTCTCACATATATGACCAACAAGAATTGTTGGCTCCCTCCCTGGTGTCCTGGAGGCCATATGCTAATCCCTTCCCTGCCATGCAATCTGCTCGCATGTCCATTTCCCCAGCTGCCCCTATCTCAATCACGCACACACCGATCTATCCACCCATCTTCCCCAGTTCACCTCCTTCCTCCCAAATTAAAGATTTATTCCATATTCATTTTTTTGTTTCTTTTTAGATCAATCTTAAATTTATTATTACACACATATTTTTAATTCGGCAGGGTTTTAATTGCGATTTCCTTGTGCGTTGTTTGCTGTATTTGCAAAATTTCAATTTTTAATTAATTCCCTACAAATTTCTTAACCTACCCGTAAGAGCTCTCAAGGGGGTCGCAGGGGAAATAGATATATGTGTATATATTAAACAAATAAACAACACCACAAATTCACAAGCGAAAATAAATAAATAAATATGAGTAAAATTGAACATACAGAAATAAATAAAATTGATAAGAAAAATAAATAATAAAAGAAATAATAAAATAAATAATGTGAATAAATCGTGAATTAAAAACTATAGGACAACAAAAAAAAAAAATAAATTGAACCTAAAACTACAAAAAAAAATTCTGGCTGAAGCCTAATGGCTCCCGGTGTCGCCACTCGGGAGGCGTGTCGGTCTTCCACGACGACAGATAACCAAAAAAATCTTCCGGCCAATACCAAATGGGGCAATGCTATATGCCACCAACAAAAATTGCTTCGCCGAGCCTTTTTGGTTATGGTATACATATGAGGCCGGCTCAGAACGATCCGGGCAAGAATCTCATCCGGGAAAATATCACGTCCGGGAAAAATATCTCATCCGGGAAACATTCGGGCCAGGCCAATTCTGAGACCTGGCCAATATTTTATGAGGACTGGGTCTGGTCGAGCCTGGAAATGGAAGCCATTTAGTTCGGGCTTCACCTCCGGACCACGACCACTCACCTCTGGGTTATCCCGATCCGGCTTCCCGTCCTCAATAATCTGCTCCTTGGGCAATCCTCCGCTTGTTTGCTGCTCTAACTCCTTTCCGGCTTCCTTTGGGGCACACGCGCAATTTCCAAATTTGAAATATTTTTTACGCACTTAACTGCCGCCCGCGTAGCCCGTTCTATCTAATCGCTCTGTCACGCCACCCTTTTCCTGTTTCCTAGTTTCCCTTCTCCTTCTCTATCGCTTGACCCGTTGTTCCAGTTTCGAACCATTGCGGGTCAAGAACCTTTATTCGCTCTCTTTGGAAAGGGTGGCATCCCTAAGCCGATCCGAAACCTATCGATAGGGGCCTTAATAAAGTGGCCATAACATTTTATACAATTTTATATAATTTAAAATCAATTTTTTACAATGAGTTGGCATCTCCTTTATGCAAACTGTAATCGATATCGTTTGAAACCGTAATATCGAAACACTTCTGGAAATTTCCTTGTCTGCCGAAGAATGGCTAAAGAAAATTATAAACAAAAATTCCGCGAGTGCTGGCTGCAGCAGCCAGATTTTAAAAACTGGTTCTACAAAGACAAATCTTACAATACCAAAGGCTTCTGCTTCAAATTCGCGCGCACATGTCCACTAAAAAACATGTGCAGAATACGTCGAGCACTTTGCAGGAAAACAAAATATGTTTTAAGCCTTTAAAGCCGAGCGAACTTTGTAGCCAGGAAGCGGCGCTGGCAATGTTTGTAGCCCAATATTGTGCGATCGAGCCGGTGGACCATTTAACGGAACTGTGTTGATTTTTCTAGGAATTATGGTGAAACTCTTATTTGGGGCGACTTCTAGCTTTTTTTTTATTGATTTTGAAAGTTTACGCGATTCGGGAGTATTTAGTAAACAGATTTCATGCAGACGAAAATGCAGACTTAAATGCAGGAAAAATACTAGAAAATGGGTCTTGCATTGGGTCTGGTCGCACTGTGGATTCCGCCGAAATTTGTAACTGTAAAGTTTACTTGCGAATTTATATTTCCAAAATGTCGACGCAAACTTGCAAGAAGTGTGAAATTTCCCTCATTGATATGAGTAAATTCACTACAAGTGAATTATTCACATTTTTGCAGCGACATGGCGTACTGCTGGACAAGAAATCGTGCGAAAAATGTGGCGCCGAATGTACATTACGGGGAAATACATTCCATTGTACGGCTTATATAGAAGTGCCAAAAAACAAAAAAAAACGTCTGCGATCGAGTGCGCAATGCAATTTTACCCAATCCGTACGAAAGCATACGTTTTTGAAAGTAAGTCATTTTGTTATTTTATTTATTCTGATGTTTACTTTATAAATTTAATATTTTCAGAATCAAAGCTTAAGATTAAAGACATGCAACTTTGTATTGTTAAGCTTGATGCGGATCAAGAATGAACAAGCATACACAGCTCGAGTGCTTCGTTGGTCGCTGCATAGCGTAAACGATTGGAGCAGTTTCCTTCGAGAAGTGTTCATATACTGGTCCGAACAAAGCACTCGCCAAAAGTTAGGTAAATTGATTAATTTCAATATATTTATTGCGTATTTTTTGATTTTTAGGCGGTCCGGGCAAGGTCGTCGAGATCGACGAGACTAAAGTTATACGCCGCAAGTACAACCGAGGTCGGTTGATTGAAGGCCAGTGGGTGTTCGGCGGTATTCAACGGGACACAAAAGACTTTTTTGTGTGCCCTGTTGACCGCCGAGACGCTTGCCGATGGGACAATCATAGTGTCTGACTGCTGGAAGGCATATGATTGTTTGGAGAAAGAAGGGTACCAGCACTTTACAGTAAACCATTCTGTAAATTTCGTGGACCCTGAGAGCGGTGGTAAGTATAGTATTATATATAAAGCCCGCCGGAGGCGAAAAATTATTTAAAAAAACATCGCGCGATTTTATAAAATACATGATTTTTTTTTTTAAATATGATTATATATAATACAATTATTTTCAGAGCATAGCCAAAACATTGAGAGGCTCTGGAGAGATCTCAAGGATTATATATCCAAATATGGCCGAAGATCTCATCATTTCACAGGGTATTTGGCTAAATTTCAGTTTCTGAAAAAATACCCTGATCCCTTCGATCAAGTTCACCACATTTTCTTGGCAAAAGGGGGTTTGTACAATCCGCAAAAACCAAAAGACGGAGAAAAGTCTTCCTCTGAAGATGAATCGAAACCTTCCACTGAAGACGAATCGTCTTAAAGAAACTGAAATTAGCAGTGGAGTAGGCCTACTGGGGACACCACGTTAAAAAAAAACGCTCCTAGAACTTTACCTCAACGGTGGAGTGGAAAAAAGTTCGCAATATTATATTATCTATTCTATATCTATCTATTTATATTATATCTATTAGTCTCACAGTGTGACCAGACTTAACAATCATCATTTATTTAGTATTTTTAAAGGGTTTAAAGGTCTGCATGAACTCTGGTCACACTGCTCACTATTTACTAAATATTCCCAAAATGCATACATTTTTTATCGGAAATAATTAAACTTTAAAAATCAAAAACTAGAAGTCGCCCCCAAATAAGAGTTTCACCATAATTCCTAGAAAAATCAACTCTATTTACGGTAAAAATTTCAAGTCGATCGGGCGTGTAATGGTTCTCCTTCAAAATTCGGGTCCTACCGCTAAAACCCGCCATTGAACACATTTACTGTTTAATAATACTTCCTGAGAAATTCAACGTCGAATCCGAATCACTTATTTTGAAAGCAAAATCACAGCTGTTTTTTTTTGTTGCTCGCAAAATTGGTTCGTTCGCAACATGTTTCGCTCGCAGCATTTATCTTATGTCTGTTATTAATATCATATTATGTATTGTGACGATCTGTCATTGCTCGGGTGGCTCAGGGATGGCCAGGATTCGTCTCAAGAATTTATATTTCGTTCAGGTGTGGTTACTGAAAGAGATTCCGACCCGGTCCCAGAGTAGAACGCCAGCTAATACGGTACAAATTATCTCTCTGTTTATTGATAGGTACAGATTAATGGTAGTTTCATTTCTCGTCGCCTGGTAACGTAGTGATCCAGTGACGGGGCGTCCCCTTCCAACGGCTCGTTAACGGTCTTGAGTGGGGCCAATTCAGAGATCCAAAGAACTGGCCTTTCAGATCTACCAGATAGGGGGAAAGGGTTGAGAGGCCTTTCAGGTCTACCAAGGTGAGGATGGTAAACCGAACCGGAGAATAAATGATAATACGTAAAGGCTACTATGGTTAATTAATACGCTGGTTTACCCGTCTCCTAAGACTCTTCATAGTCCTGGTTAGGTGAACCTTTCCCGATCGCCGGCCGAACTGAATGGGCTCCGGAGGGCTGTGGTGCGCCTTATATAGCGGTTTGGCGGAGGCTAGTGTGCCCGCATATCCCAACCGATTTTGGCTGCATTAGTGTCTGATCTATTTCTGACCAGTGTGACCCGTCGTGCACGTCGTGGGCGCGCGCGCTCATTTAATTAAAATGAAATTCTATTATTATGTTTTCAATCGTTCCTATTCCTTGTTTTATGCCTAATATATTATATATGGGCGCGTCTGCGCGTCACAGTATGTACCAGAGATCTGCATTAGTCCACCGCAACTACAAGTACACCGCATATTTTTTAGACGCGCGTCACAAAGCATCGCATCAAAAAAAGGTGCGGTGTTTTTTTACTATTTTCTTTTGTGCACTCCTTCTATGCGGTGCCAATCATGGTGGAATCATATGTATAATTCTACCATGGTGCCAATATGAGTAGGTGCACATCTCTGATTGATCTCTGGGTGCCGATCTCTGGTATGTACCAGTGACGCCAATTTGGCCTTTTTCCGGACAGATCTGTCCTGTTTTTAACTGCTACATCCGGAAGAAATTTCAAACATCCCCTATCCGGAAATCTGTCCTTTTTTAAATTTTTTTGTCCGGAAAAATTTTAGACTAAATTTATATAATTTTAATTTGATTTTTGTTATGTCCCTAGAAGGACCTGCGTGCTATTTGGGCTGCCTCCGGCTAGCTCTCTCTTTGGGGTCGTGTCTTCCCTAACCCATGCCCATCACACCTAACAATAAACATCGATAATCGATGTCTCACAACACTCTATACTGACAGACAACCTCACCAAAAACATATCTTCACACACTCTCACATATATGACCAACAAGAATTGTTGGCTCCTCCTGGTGTCCTGGAGGCCATATGCTAATCCCTTCCCTGCCATGCAATCTGCTCGCATGTCCATTTCCCGCAGCTGCCCCTATCTCAATCACGCACACACCGATCTATCCACCCATCTTCCCCAGTTCACCTCCTTCCTCCCAAATTAAAGATTTATTCCATATTCATTTTTTTGTTTCTTTTTAGATCAATCTTAAATTTATTATTACACACATATTTTTAATTCGGCAGGGTTTTAATTGCGATTTCCTTGTGCGTTGTTTGCTGTATTTGCAAAATTTCAATTTTTAATTAATTCCCTACAAATTTCTTAACCTACCCGTAAGAGCTCTCAAGGGGGTCGCAGGGGAAATAGATATATGTGTATATATTAAACAAATAAACAACACCACAAATTCACAAGCGAAAATAAATAAATAAATATGAGTAAAATTGAACATACAGAAATAAATAAAATTGATAAGAAAAATAAATAATAAAAGAAATAATAAAATAAATAATGTGAATAAATCGTGAATTAAAAACTATAGGACAACAAAAAAAAAAAATAAATTGAACCTAAAACTACAAAAAAAAATTCTGGCTGAAGCCTAATGGCTCCCGGTGTCGCCACTCGGGAGGCGTGTCGGTCTTCCACGACGACAGATAACCAAAAAAATCTTCCGGCCAATACCAAATGGGGCAATGCTATATGCCACCAACAAAAATTGCTTCGCCGAGCCTTTTTGGTTATGGTATACATATGAGGCCGGCTCAGAACGATCCGGGCAAGAATCTCATCCGGGAAAATATCACGTCCGGGAAAAATATCTCATCCGGGAAACATTCGGGCCAGGCCAATTCTGAGACCTGGCCAATATTTTATGAGGACTGGGTCTGGTCGAGCCTGGAAATGGAAGCCATTTAGTTCGGGCTTCACCTCCGGACCACGACCACTCACCTCTGGGTTATCCCGATCCGGCTTCCCGTCCTCAATAATCTGCTCCTTGGGCAATCCTCCGCTTGTTTGCTGCTCTAACTCCTTTCCGGCTTCCTTTGGGGCACACGCGCAATTTCCAAATTTGAAATATTTTTTTACGCACTTAACTGCCGCCCGCGTAGCCCGTTCTATCTAATCGCTCTGTCACGCCACCCTTTTCCTGTTTCCTAGTTTCCCTTCTCCTTCTCTATCGCTTGACCCGTTGTTCCAGTTTCGAACCATTGCGGGTCAAGAACCTTTATTCGCTCTCTTTGGAAAGGGTGGCATCCCTAAGCCGATCCGAAACCTATCGATAGGGGCCTTAATAAAGTGGCCATAACATTTTATACAATTTTATATAATTTAAAATCAATTTTTTACAATGAGTTGGCATCTCCTTTATGCAAACTGTAATCGATATCGTTTGAAACCGTAATATCGAAACACTTCTGGAAATTTCCTTGTCTGCCGAAGAATGGCTAAAGAAAATTATAAACAAAAATTCCGCGAGTGCTGGCTGCAGCAGCCAGATTTTAAAAACTGGTTCTACAAAGACAAATCTTACAATACCAAAGGCTTCTGCTTCAAATTCGCGCGCACATGTCCACTAAAAAACATGTGCAGAATACGTCGAGCACTTTGCAGGAAAACAAAATATGTTTTAAGCCTTTAAAGCCGAGCGAACTTTGTAGCCAGGAAGCGGCGCTGGCAATGTTTGTAGCCCAATATTGTGCGATCGAGCCGGTGGACCATTTAACGGAACTGTGTAAAACCCATTTTGGCGCAAAATCTTTAAAGTTGCACAGAACCAAGTGCACAAGCTTAATAAAAAATGTGGTGGCTGTGCATTTTAATGAGGATTTAAAAAATGATCTGGGCAACGCGAAGTTCAGTCTGTTGCTTGACGAGTGTACAGATATAAGCATAACCAAGCTTCTAGGTACATAAGTAAAAGTGATCAATAAATCCAAATATATATTTTTTAATAATACAATATTTATTTAAGGGGTTGCTATATTATACTACAGTGCGCAACGTGAAGAAATTGTTTCGACGCTTCTGTCCCTCATACCGATAAACAGTGGAGACTCTCAGAGCGTAACAGAAGCCCTTCTAAATGAGCTTTCCCAGCGGAAAATCCCAGTATCCAATTTGGTTGGAATTGGTACTGATAACGCGAGCGTTATGGTGGGTAGAAAAAAGAGTGTTTTTACTGAGCTTAAGAAGACCGTGCCATCATTGGTGCTTGTGAAATGTGTGTGCCACTCAGTGCAACTGGCGGTAAATGCTGCTTGCAAGCAGGTTTTGCCAGAAGCACTCGAATTTATTATAAGTGAAACATATGCTTGGTTTTCCAAAAGTTCAAGTAGGCAAATTGCCTATAAGAATTTATATAAATGTATAAATAATGATGACTCATCAATGATGAGGTAGAGTAAATTTGTTTGTATATGTATGTGTTCTAATATATTTAGTCGAATTGTGTTGTATTTGTTGTAATGCTAACTATACTAAAATAATTTTAGCCAAATTGACTTGTCGTACTTGTCCTAGCCGTTTGTACTAAATGTGTGATATAACAATATATTTATATATATGTAATTATAAATATTCCCCCAAATTTAATATATCCCAAGGATCCGCTCAAAATAACCAGAGTTGCTGACACCAGGTGGCTATCTATTGAAAGTGCAGTCAAACGTATCACAGCGCAATGGATAGAACTAAAGCTACATTTTCAAAGCGAAAATATTGAGCGGATTATACGACGAAGAAAATATTTGTATTTGGTCTTTTTAAAACCGGTGCTAGGGGAGATGCAAAGGATAAAATTTTCAGAGCAAAGACGTCGACCCAACCAAATTACTGGGGGATTTGATTTTGAGCACTAATTGCCTCAAAACAAAAATTATTCCACCCAGCGTTGAGGTCGACGTTTTATGGACGAATTTGCGCAATATGTTCAAAGGGATTTGTATCTTGGATACGAATTTGAATCGGAAATAAAATTGAAGAAAATCGATGGTGCTACCGAAAAAGCCATTCCAGTTTGTTGTACAGACTTCGTGATTGCGCTAATCAATCAATTAAAACAAAGGTAAGATTTATTATATACTATTTTTGCACAACAAATAATTTCGTATTTATTTTAGGTTGCCTGAGAATTATGCCATTTTGAAGCAGGTGGATTCATTGTCAGTAGATCGTGTGTTGCGATCGAAAAAAAACAATATTTTGCCAATATTGGAACTGCTTCAAAAAGACTGCGAAAAGAGAAGCAAAATAATGGCTCAATACTCTAACTTATGAAATGGGAAAATGTTGAGAGTACCATGAAATTTTGGTCAGAGGTAGGGAAATATAGGGTCAGAGGTAGGGAAATATAGGGTCAGCGGTGGCAATAACCCTTTTTATACCTTGCAGGGTATTATAATTTTAGTCAGAAGTTTGCAACGCACTGAAGGAGACATTTCCGATCAGCATCAACAGCCGAGTCGATCTAGCCATGTCCGTCTGTCCGTTTCTACGCAAACTAGTCCCTCAGTTTTGAAGCTATCTGAATGAAACTTTGCACAAATGCTTCTATATGCTCTCACTACTATATATGTCGGAACGGACGACTATATCATATAGCTGCCATAGGAACGATCGGAAATTTTTGAGAAAAAAAATTTTAACTTGGGCAATTTTCAAAATATTTTCATGAAATTTCAGACATGGACATTTTGTATTATTTTAGAATTTCGGTTTTATTTTATCAAAATAGGAATATATATATCAACTCATTTACTTTGTTCGCAACATTTTCGTTCGCAACATTTTGTTCGCAACATTTTGTTTCGCAACATTTTTTGCAGGCAACATTTATGTCAGTACCCGAGAAAACGAAAAAGTCTTACTTACTTACTGCAAGGGTATTTAAACTTCGGCATGCCGAAGTTAGCTTTCTTTCTTGTTTTGAACTGGTGGAGTTCGCCCTGACCATATTATCATTGCCCTGGTCGAATGCTGAAGTGAAGCGAGTGTTCAGTCAAGTGAATTTGGTAAAAACAAAACCCAGAAACCGGCTACATGATGAAACGCTAAATGCCATTTTAGTAGTCAGGTAATTTTATTATATACTAGCTGTACCCTGCCACGCTTCGCTGTGGCATAATGAGGTTGTAGGCATATCGAATGAGAAAGACAACAAAACATACGTGTTCAATATTTTTAATTTTGTAAAACCTGTGGATATACAATATTTTTAGTTTCTCCATTCTTAGCGTAAATGTACAGGCTATCAGGTTTACAAACACGGGAACACGCAACATATAATTGCCCGTGTGAAAAGCAATCCGCATCTAAATCTAAACCGCACAATTCCAAAGATTGACCTTGAGCTTTATTGATGGTGATTGCAAATGCCAATCGAATGGAAAACTGCAATCTTTTAAATGAAAAGGGTGTATCCGTCGGAATCATGGGAATCCTAGGAATGAGGACATCTTCACCTTTGAAAGGCCCCGTCAATATTGTTGCTTCCACCACGTTGTTCATCATCTTCTTGACTGCTAGTCGCGTACCGTTGCAAAGTTTTGGCTGATTAATATTCCGCAGCATGATAATTGGCACACCTATTTTTAGTTTCAGTAGGTGTGGTGGCATTCCAGGCAGATCAAGCGAATTCAAAAATTCTGTTGGGTAATTTACCGCTTCATCCGCTTCCACAACAGTGTCTATTGACTTATATGTAACTTCCTCAGTTTCTATGCTAGATTGAATTACATAATTAAGTTGATGAACGTCTTTGTTCTTGGCGGCCAGGATAGCTCGTTCACTGAGCCAATCATGATTTTTATAATTACTTCGAATATTCGGAAATACTTTTTGAATTAGTTCTTCTTTCGACGTTACTAATTTACAAAAAGTGTTGGGTAATGAAATTTTTCTTGAAATCTCGTTGACTGGGATCTTTCCGTTCCCGATGTCCAGTAATTGTCTTGAGAATTCCTCGGCTGATTCATCGTTCTGCAACTGGACACGCATATTGGTCGTCAACTGCAATGGGCGAACATATCGCCACAATGTTGAATATTTGAGGCAAGCATTTATTTCATCCGCTGGTGTCGATCTAGAAATTACAGGCAACGTTTGTCTGAAATCTCCTGCAAGCAATATCAATGCAATATCAAATCCACATCAAATGAAGCAGCCGTAGTTCGGGTGGGTGCTGGCATTCCCAATTCACTTAGCACTTTATTTGCTATGGCTAAGCACTTGTCTTCAATGTTTATTAATGCTTCGTTGTAAATACCTTCTGTCAATTCCATGGTCATGTTGGAATTTTCTAGGCGTACTCTGTGCAAAATATCATCAGCCATATGTGAACGATATTTGTTCCATATCTCTGTTGGAGATGACGGTAAGCAAGTAGTCAATATAATTGCAAACAGTGCGCGAATTTGATTTGGATGAGCAGTATTGCACGCATCATTAATGCAGACATCCCTGTTGGTCGTTCTCCAGTAAATTAAGGGCTTGGCATGCAGCGCGGAAAGTTGCATGTGTGACGCCGTTAACAACTTTCAAATCCTGGAAAGACCTCGGACCAGCCACATTTACCAACAAAATGCGAAGGAAGAAACATTCATCTTGATTAGGATGCACTGTATAGAGTCTACCAATTGTATGTTCTTTGAAAATACCAGTTTGTCCTTCGACGGGCTCCCCTCGTTTGCGTCGTACGAATACTTTTTTTGTTACATTCCATGTGTAATAAGCGGGCACTTCTGAATACATAAGTGTTCTGGCGAAAGCGTCTTCCTGGCATAAGGTGAAGAAAGCAGTCAAAGTTGTAGGACGTGGATTGAGGGCTCGTTCTTGCACATTTGCGTCTGTGAAATAGACACGTTGGCCATTCTCTAAATGGATTGATAAGTGAACGACAGCTGGACTGCGTTCATGCATGGGAAATGAAAAAATTCGCCATGCAGCCTCATTGCTGCTTATGTATCTTCCAGCCTGGTATTGTGAAATTTCATCGACAACTGGTACTGCATTCCTGTCATCATTATTTCCTTGAACACCAAAAACTGCCATATCGCTGCCTTTATTCACGTACTTGCAGATGTATTTAATCGATTTCACGGAATTGCAATACTCGACGTTGATATGCGCTTTGAAGGTTTTTGACAACAGAGGCGAATATGGAACCACCCAACGATTGTCTACCTCAATATCTCCAATTCGCATGTGTACAGTTGCCGAAGTCCCGCCATCTTCAGTTGATCGTCTCCTATACAAAGGATATCCATCATCTCCTGTTACCGTGTTGGCGGTCAATGCTCGAGGATATCGCTTAGAGCATTTTCCATCTACCATGCATGGTGAATTCGGATTTAGTGTACCGCAAGGTCCATGGATCATGTTCTTGATGACAACTGCATGCAAGTCCTTGTCGACGTCGGCCCGTGGAATCTCAGCGCATATCACATCATCGATTTCGTCTGTGGTGATTTTATTATAAAGCCAAATTAGGATGTGCGCATGTGGCAATCCTCGCTTTTGCCATTCTACGGAGTACATCCAGCACCGCACAGATCCAAATACTTCATGTTTCACAATGAAATCCATCAATGACTTGAGCTTTCGTCTGAAAACACGGGCTGTGATGTCATGCCTATCCGCGGATGACTGTCCAGGAAATAAGAGCTTCACTATCTCGTCCCATGCTGGATTACATGTGAAGGTGATGAATAAGTCAGGACGGCCGTAATAACGAACATAGGCCATGGCATCTTGAGCATATTCCTGCAAGTGACGTGGACTGCCTATGTATGAAGATGGCAAAATCGTTAGCTTTCCAACGTTGGCTGTATTTCCATCATTTACAACTGCATCCCGTAAATGAATATATTCTTCGGAGCGAAGTTTCGTCTGATTCAATCTGAGAAACAGGAAACGTTCTGTTTCAATTTTTGCATACATATCAACAATGTATTGATGAAACAACTGACGACATTTCAAGATATGATTGTCCTCGTTCGTCCGAACCATTAAACGGTATGCGTAAAAATTCATCGCGCTACACTTTTTATTGGTTTCTGCACCATTGACTGGATCCACCATCTTCACATTGAAGTGATATCCATAAATCATGAATCTACTTTCCAAAATAAACTCACAGGTCAGCCACAGAAACTTCTTCCTTTTCAAAAACCAAAAAAATAATACCGAATTGCTACAGCACTGCCACATAAATATTATTTGGGTATTTCAAAATACAAAACTTGACGTAAATTTCATGGCTACCACATCCATAGATTCAAAATTTCTAATCTTACAGTCAGCAGGCAGCTATAAAATCAATTTTATTCGCGACCACGGGTAAAATATTGATATAAAAAGTATCTTATGTTCTTGCTGACACCTTACTTTATATTGTCTCAAAATTTGGGCTCTAACAGTTCAGAACTTTTCGAATGCATAGGGTTCGGATAAACCAACAGAGCATTTTTATATATATAGATGTGCGTTTTCCGGGCTCCTAAATCGCTCCAAAAAGACCCTTTTATGTGCGTTTTCCAGGCACCTAAATCCCAAACCCAAACCCAAAAAATACTCTTTTATGTGTTAATTTAGTCAATTGAACATTTAATTATTTTTTCCTGGTTCTTATAATATTTTATTTTATCATTTGAAGTCTGAAACCACTTGCTGCATATGGTGGAAAACTGCTTTTCATCCACCGAAAATTTTTGATTAAAGGCTCCCAAAGAAATAAAAACAGTTAATATTTTAATTGATTAATACACACATTTAAATTCAATAATTACCTCTAAGTGTTGTTGTTATTGCCATCCCAATAACGCATTTTTTGGCGTCCCCTTCCAGGAATATTGGGTGGCAGCCTCATCGCTAAGTATTTTTTTTAATATTGTGCACACAAATTTGGCAGGGTCAGCAATATTATAATTTAACAATTCGGCTTACCAGTTGCTCACACAATTCAGATGAATTATTTAGATCGTTCTCAAATTTCTGTATATCTTAAAGTTTTTGGAAAGGAAAACCTTGGCAGCATCATTCGTGGATTATTTCCTGCTACGAGTTTTCGTTGAGATATTATCTCAGTCAGCACACGAGTTTTGATCTTTGTATTTTCAGCCACCAATTTATCAATCCGTTGGCTTAGATCTATGTATAAAAAGAAAAGTTCTAATATACGTATCTTGTTATTGGTTCGATGAGGCCCCGTCTACATCAACGCAGAGGTCCAAGCGTCGCAAAACCGAAATGAGTGCGTTTGAGGCCGCAATGGTGGAAGCGACTAACCGGCGGACCGATGAGCTGGTAACCATCGCCAAGGATTTAAAAGATTTAGGGGAACAGCGTTTTAAAATCTTACAATGGATGGGGAAACCCTTTTTTGAGGAAAACTCATTTATCCGAAAAAAAAAAACAAATACATCAAATTTCTTAAAGATTGCTTCTTATATAATCGTATTACATTTCTTATAGTTTCTGGATGGCCATCGTTGTCATATAAACTATTAGTTTCCTCAGGTTGTGAATGTTCATCTGCTTCAATGTTTTCCCAGCTCTCCAAAATTGTGCTGTTGTTTTCATTCAAAAAGTTGTGAAGAACGCTATAGGTAAGGATAATGTTTGATGTTTTTGCGCATCCATTATCTATCCCTTTGCCAATCCTGCGAAAGCGGGCTTTCAATTGTCCGAATGCATTTTCGACAACTCTTCTTGCCTTATCATCCTTGGGTTCATAAGGATTGTAGAAAACCGAAATGCTGAATCCCCCAGAGGAAACACAGGCACGTCAATTCCACCCAAGCAGTTGGAATTAGCCTGGAAGATATCTGAAGAGTCCACAATCTGTTTCAGGGTAGAACACTCATAGAGTTGAGAATCGTGGCATCGACCCGGACAGCCCGCATTGATATAGAGAAAGCGTTACCTATTAATGGGATTAAGTATACTTAAAACAAATTCGTTATATATTGTTTTAATCCAGCTTACCTATAGTCCACCAATGCAAATATAATAGTTGAATACCAACCGTTCTAGTTGTAATAGTTAACTGCTTCAGATGCTCTAGGATGAAAATCAGTATGGCTTCCATCTGCAAGATTACTTTAAACATTAATTTCATTTAAAAGTGTATTATAAAATGTTCTTACCGATTGCACCAAAGCATTGAGGAAATCCATGAGCTTCGAAGCCTTTTACGCAGTCTTCTAACTTTGCCTGCTTAAGGAAATCACGAGGCAAGTACTTTGGTGCAAACACCCGGTAAAACTCCTAGCAAAACTCGTGTAGAATCTTTCCCACCATCGAGGAGGACACTCCAAAAAGTCTTCCAATTGTCCGGTACTCCGCTGAAGATCCCAGAGTATACATAGCGATAGCAATACGCTTATCCAATGGGATGGCGTTCCTAATATTGGTGTCCTTTTTTTTAAGCGCCTGTAATCCATCCACCAATGTATCGAAATGTTCTATCTCGATGCGAAAGCTTTCCTTATTATTATTATTATTATTATTATAAAGGCCTTGTTGCACTGCGAGCAGATTTTAGATCTTTTGTGCCGGCCTGTAGGATTAGGGAAGAGGCCCCATACCTAGGCTTTTAATAAAAGAGAGCACTTTGGTAAGGTCTATTTGTTCCCAAATTCTGTAGGGGGGAATAAGTTCACCTCCTAGATGTTGAAGTCGACGTCTGATTAGCGATGGGCACTCACATAGAATATGTTCTGATGTTTCTTGCTCCATCTCGCAGAATCTGCAGGTGTCGATTTCTGAAAGTTTTAATTTCTTAAGGTGATACCTAAGGTTGCAATGACCCGTTAGGTAGCCCGTTCGAGTGCGAATTTCGCTCTTTGGTAGGTTGATGATGCGTTTTGATCGCGTCATCTGAGGGACGAGAAATAGTTTGGCTTGTCTCAGCCCTGCACTGTCGGTCCAGTGACGATTTATCACCGTTTCCTCCCTTTTCCTGACCAGTTCTCTATTGTGTCCTTTCGATAGTCCACAGAACGGCTCAGGGCCGATAAAAGGTGTTATCGCCCCGCGTTTAGCTAGGGAGTCTGCCCCCTCGTTTCCTATATGGCCTTCATGCCCTGGCACCCAGCCCACCGTTTGGGTGTTTTTGGAGGCAAGGGCGTTCAGCTGCTGGAAACAATTCTCTACAAGTCCTGATGAGATCGTAAAGGAACTCAGCGCTATGAGCGCTGCCTGACTGTCAGAGAAGATGTAAATCCGTGCGCCTTTCATTTTCCTGCGAAGGCCTTCACGAGCACAGATTTCTATGGCGTGTATCTCTGCTTGGAAAATAGTTGGAGACTTTCCCATGGCTATGGATTTGTTGAACCTTGCTCCGAAAATGCCAGCCCCGGTGTCACCGTTATCCAGTTTCGATCCATCCGTGTACCATGTTTGTGATCCACTGGGCAGAGATATTGATTTTGTTTTCCATTCATTCCTAGTGTACAAGACTACAGAGAAGTTTCTGTGGAAAACAAGTTTTGGTTTCTGCTCGTCAGTTACGTGCAGAATGGGCTCATTTATTAGGGGTTCAAGGATCCTAAGATGCCCGGTAAGATCACCACTTTTTATATTGGTTATGTTTTGAAGACGAAGTGCCCCCAGGCAGGCCTCCTTTTTCAATGTAATTGGTAAAGTGGGTATGCCAGTTATGACTCCTAGTGCTGCAGTGGGACATGTCCGGATGGCTCCAGTGATGCCTATGCAGACCAGTCGTTGTAATTTGGTAAGTGCAGCCGCAGCTGTCCTCTGGGTAGATTTCGTCCACCAAGCAAGAGATGCATAGGTTATGATCGGTTTTACCACAGTGTTAAAAGACCAGTAGATCATTTTGGGACTTAGGCCCCATGTTCTACCGTAAAGCCTGTTGCAAGCAAAGTGTGCTCGAGTGGCTTTGTTTATAGTCTTTTCCAGGTGTGCATTCCAGTTGAGTTTGGAGTCAAGTGTGACTCCTAGGTAGTTGGCCTCAACCGAAAAGTCGATGATGGACCCATTTAGGGATGGTCTTTTTAAGGAGAGAGACCTTTTCCTAGTAAATGGGACTAAAACTGTTTTTGATGGGTTTATGGACAGTCCTTTGTCCTGACACCATCTGTTGGCTATATCGAGGGCTTGCTGCATGCGGTCCGAAATGGTTTGCTCATGCCAGCCCACTATATAGATGACTAGATCATCAGCGTAGTCTTGAGTGGGGAACCCTAGGTTGTTGAGCTCATATAGTAGCTCGTCGATGACCAGAGTTTACAAGAGAGGAGAGAGTACTCCCCCTTGAGGGCACCCCCTTGTGGCTGTGATTGAAGTCATAGTTCCTCCAAGATCTACAGTTATGATTCTGGATTTAAGCATTTCCAGAATCCACCCAGTGATAGGTTTAGAGACATTCTTTCGTACAAGAGAGGCACGTATAGCCTCATATGACGTGTTGTCGAAAGCTCCTGAGATGTCTAAGAAGGCACCTAGTGCTATCTGTTGAGCGCCAATGGCCTTTTCAATGGTTGTTGTAAGGCAGTGTATGGCGGTCTCAGTTGATTTACCAGCTTGATACGCATATTCGTACGTGTTTAGGGAAAGTTGCTTGAGATTTACCTCCCTGATGTGCTGGTCGATTATCTTCTCCATAGTTTTAAGGAAGAAGGAGCTAAGGCTAATCGGTCTATATGATTTAGGCAATTGGGAATCTTTCTTCCCTGCCTTTGGGATAAAGACGACTTTTACTTTAGCCCAGTTGCTTGGTATGTGTCCTTAAAGAACGCATCGGAATTTTCTGGCACGTCTTGTTCCCAAAAACATCCAAAACGCTTCTGTAATTTGGTAGAGATGCAGTATTGGTCATGGTTTATTATTCATGGTTTATTATTCTTTTCTATTTGTTAGTAATACCCAGACACGCGGGGATCGGCGTGGGTGGTAGATAGAAAAGAAGGATCAGGAATGACCAGGTGCACCACTACTCGGGAAGGTCGTCATATTGCGATAATGAGTCGCCAGGATCGGTTTAAAACTGCTGTAGAAATAGCATCCGAGGTAAACGAAGAACTTAGAAGAGAACTATCGGCCCGAACTGTACAACGTCGGCTGAATGAACTGGGCTTAATTTCAAGAACACCTGCAAAAAACCACCTTTAAACAGTCGAATGAAAAAAAATCGGTTAAATTGGGCGAAGTAAAAACAAAATTGGGGTGCATCTGAATGGTCAAGAGTGATGTTTTCAGATGAGTCCAAATTCAACCTTATTGGATACGATGGCTTCTGCAGAGACCGCCGTAGAGTGGGTGAGCGATATGACGAAAAATGCTGTGTGGCCACCGTCAAGCATTCATCTTATATTATGATATGGGGATGCATATCCAAAAATAAATGTGAATCAATTTTAATGCTTGAGAATATATGGCCAATGCAGAAAAATACAAGAATATTATTTTGGATGGAGTCGTGCCTTCAATAGAATCAATTTCCGAGCACGAAAAGGATCCCATTAAGTCGTTGAATTGGCCAGTAAACAGCCCTGACCTTAATCCAATAGAATGGGCCCTAACGAGGAAAAAAATAGCAAAGCGAAAGCCCAAAAGTATGGTAGAATTACGGGAAACCATAGAAAAAGTATGGTACGAAGATATCACAAATGAATATTTGCAGAATTTGTATGATTCGATACCAAGAAGAATAAATAGTGTTATAAAGGCCAAAGGTGGTACTACGAAGTAATAATTAAAATAAAAAAATATTAATTTAATCTTACTTCTCAAAGAATGTTGCATTTGTAACTCACTTATGAAAAATATACATAAATAGACAAAATTATCATTTGTTGAATACAAATTTTTTTAAGACTTATAAAATAAGTTTACTCAATATTGTCATACTGGCGGAAACATATATAAAGAGGGCACGGAAAAAAAAAATAATTTCCAATAATTTTACTTGTCTATTAAATTTTTTGGTATGCATTTATGTTTAAAAATATACAAACGACCCCTAAAAAATAGAATTAGACTAAAAGAAACATTTTTGAAAGAACCCTGGTCCAGAAAACTACAAAGTGCATGAAAATTTCAGTGCGGCTTTTTTGTTGTCGCTGAGTGTACATATAAATTTAAAATTAATTTAAAAAATTATTATTAAGTAACATGTCGGATATATCGATTCATACCCTGTTTCCGCAACGGAACGGGCAGGGACATGTTAGGCAAACGGGACCGTGCAAAAAGAAACGGATTAGCTGAACCGTTTTCCTAATCGGTGTTCCTTTTGTTCTTTTGAGAGGCGCGTGCCCTTTTTCGCGATTTTGTCACTTGCGATTTTATTAGTCAAAAGATTAGACGTGTTGAAATTAGGAGTGAATTAAATAAATTAAAGGAAAACAAGGAGTTAACAGGAAAAATGTGTTTTAAATAATGGAATACAGTGGAATAACTTTGAAATAGTACAAAATATAAAAATTAAAACAACAAGCCGGCAAGTAATAATAAAAAATAAATAAAAACAATCAAGTGTAATATTGTTCGAATTAAGCGCCTTATCCAAAGTACCAATCTGGTAACTCCCTTTCGGGCATCTAATACTTTTGATATTGGCCACACTTAAGTCTCTCGTGGCTCTCTCTCGCCGAACGTAAGCAAGGAAGGAACGATCGCGCATATGTACTTATCTGTTCACAAGTTAAGTTATCAATAAAACATTATATATTAATCCTAAACGGATAAACTTGTGCTTATCATTTTGGATACCTATGTATGTACCTGCGTTGGGGAGAAATTCCCAACAAATATTACGCGCAATATGAAAAAAAAATATAATATAATATAATATAAGTGGCGGCAATGGCGCGCAAATGGCAAATGGCGCGCATTTTTTTTCAGTGAAAATAAATAAATACAAATATATAACAATGTGGCGGCAAGTAAAAATTGCGCGCATAATTTTTTTCAGTGAAAATAAGTACATACAAATATATAACAAAGTGGCGGCAAGTGAAAAATTGAAATTGAAAATTGAAATAACTAAATATAAATATATAACAAAAAAAAACCTTCCACTTTAAACCGTTATTTATTTTAAAACAATTTTGTATATTTTAATTTAATTCAATTTAATAATAATTTTAAAAATTGCTTATTCTCTTTACAAACCCCTCCTTTCTCTCCGTTCTCCTTTCTGTAGACTAAAAAAATGTTACAATTAAATAAATTAATACATTTTATTGAACCAGATACAAAAATTAAAATGATTGTAAAATTTAATATTTCTTTATTTAAAATCAATATATATATTTTTTAATAAATATATTTATTATTTGAATTATTTTTCAATAATATTGATTTTTATTTATGTAAGACGGTGTATTGGTACTTCTCAAGAAAAGCTGTACTCGAGTAGATTAAAGAAGAGATGCAGAAAAAGTAGTAAGACAGGAGAAGCGACAGCGGAGCAGCAGCAGAGCGACAGAAGAGAGCAGTAGAAACAGCAGAGCGACAGAAGAGAGAAGCGACAGCAGAGAGCAGCAAGAGAAGCGAGAGAAGGGCATTCGGAGAGTAGAAGTCAGCAGATACGGACGCCAGAGGAAGAGTTAAGAAAAGCAGAAAAAACAAAAGCAGAAAACTTAAATTAAACTTGTAATATTCATCGTTAATAATAATACTGATATTTTAATATAATATTAAAAACCAAAGTTGAGTAAATCTCATCTTACATTTACATATAATACCTAATATTATTGAATATTAATAAAAATAATAAATATACTTATTTATATTAATATAATAATATAATATAAATAAATATATTTGTTATTTGAATTATATAATATTATGTATATTATATTAATATTAATAAAAATAGGTACTTATTTATATTAATACTAGAGGGCCCGCTATTGCATCCTCGCTTTGATCGGGTGCAGATCCACACTTAAAATTTCGTATTAAATTAACAATATCGTAATTAAAAAATGTTAAAAGGTTAATAATAAATATTACTATTTTAATTATTCCTCATTTTCACACCACCAAAGAGGTAAAGGTTTCGGCGCATTTTTTTGTATAGGTATAGTCCATAGTTATAGATTACGATTGTTGTAATATCTTTTTATACACTACATTCTTACATTTGTGATCAGGTGCCAAAATTATTAAGTTTTTAGCTAAACCAACTCTTGAACAGGCTACATAAAGCTGTCCATGAGAAAAGCATTCGTCTCTCAGGTCTAGCCCAGCCATTTTTAAAGTTTGTCCTTGTGCCTTGTTTATTGTCATGGCAAAACAGACTTTAATAGGAAATTGAATTCTTTTAAATTGAAATGGTATGTTGTTTGGTATAAGAGGTATTCTTGGTATAAAAACGCTTTCCCCTTATCACAGCCCGAAAATATTATGGCTTCTACTAAATTTTTATGCAAAGCTTTAACTTGCAATCTTGGAGATAGGTTTCTCAACAACATTATACATAGGTGCACTAACCTTTAAAGTTAGGTTATGCTGCGGAAGACCTGGTGGATTCTGCTTATTTAGAAATTCAATAGGATAATGAACAGCATCTTCATCATCAGTGACCTTATCGATAGATTTATACACTGCGCGTCATCAGATTAGCGCCCCCTGCATGGCTCCGTTTCTTCTTATGTTCTGTATTTTGCCATTGCACGAAAATTCGTCAATGTTGTTGTTTTTTGTTCACTGATATTCCCTCTCCCTTTGAGAGTAAAAAATAGGTCGTGAGAGGAACCGTTATCTTTTTAATTCTGCTTTGTTTTACTTTCGGCGCAAAATTGAACACGTGTTTTGCGTCATTAGATTAGCGCCCCCCAATGCAGTTTTGATTATCTTCCATAATTTGAAAGGTAGGACAACGAAATTTTTTATACTCTTAAATTGAAAAGTTTGCTTTAAAAAATGGAAAGAGGGACGGTGTTATCCTTGCAGGAAAAATCCAAAATCATAGCTTTCTATGAATGCGGGCTGTCTTTTAATAAAATTGCAGAAAAAACCGGCAGACATCGCAAAACTAAAGCCAACTTTATTAAAAACAAGGAAACTTATGGAAAAAACTATAAAGGTGGCAATAACCGTGTCGTTACAGCGGCAGATCGCAGGTCGATACTTCGAATAGCTTCAAATTCCCACGACTCCTCCGCCAAAACTCGAGAAAAAAGTGGTGTAAACGCGAGCAAATCGACGATTCAAAGGGTGATTAAGAAAGCTGAACATTTAAAACACAAAAAAATTAAAAAAAAAACCACCTCTTAATAAGTTGTATAGTATAGGCATTACTATCATGATTTGCGTAAAGAGGAGCACATTTGGGATCGCTTACACAGTCGGGTTGGAGGTGTCATGGTATGGGGTGCAGTATCCTATTATGGCCCCTGTGAATTGCAGTTTTTAACACCAAAAATGAACGCGAATGATTATAATTGTGTATTAGAAACGGAATTTCCCTACTTTAAAAACGTTTTTGGAAATCTAGAATGGCATTTTCAGCACGACAATGCCCCAATCCACACGGCACGTTCGGTAAAAACATGGATTCAAAGTGAAAATGTAAAAGTTCTGGAATGGCCACCATACTCCCTAGACCTTAATATAATAGAAAACGTGTGGGGATAGTTGGCTAGAAAGGTATACGAGGGTGGTAAACAATATGCTACTAAAGAGGAATTGATCACCGGAATAAAACTCGCATGGTCTACGATTACGTTGGATTACCTACAAAAAATATATGATTTACTTCCCAGCCGAATGTGTGAAGTCCTCGAAAACAAAGGAGGATCAACTCATTATTAATTTCATTTAAAAATATTCTAATTAAAATATTTAAGTGTTAATCATCACATTTTTTTCGAAATGAATCGAACAAACTCAAATTATCGTACGGGGCGCTATCCTGATGACCCAATTTTGATTTACCCATTTATGGATTGTTTTTCTTTTTCATTTAAATAAAAATTTATAAAAAACTAACTTAAGGGGCGATAACCTGGTGACGCGCAGTGTATGTCATTTCCTCAGCATGAAACTCATTTAAAAGCAAAGCATTAATAGAAACGGCTCTATCATTTCTTGGGGTTAAAATTGCTCGTTCACAAAACCAATCTAATGATTTATGGGAGATATTGGTAATATCGGGAAATATTTGTGATGTTAGTTCCTGTATACACTTGACAATAGTCCCTAAATGTGGATGAATTAGATTTTATCCTCAATTGTTGGATATGTTCCATTTCCTATATTCAGTAAAGTTTGAGCAAAAACTTTAGCTGTTGTGTCGCCTCTTAGATGTACACGCATATTTTTTGAAAGTTGTAGCGTTTTGATAAGAGGCCACAAAAATGAAGATTTTAAACAGGCATTTATTTTATCGGCACTTGTTCCATTTGGAACTACCGGGAGAGTTTGACGAAAATCTCCTGCCAAAAGAACTGTAATGCCTCTCATTAAAAGATCATTATCGCGTATATCTTTTAAAGTTCTATTTAAGGCTTCATAACCGCCTTTATGTGCCATAGTACACTCATCCCAAACAATGAGCTTGCAGTCCCTAAGTACTATTGCTGTATTTGACTGTTTGGAAATGGAACAGTGTGGATTTTCTAAACGTGTTAAATCTAATGGAAGCTTAAATGCCGAATGGGCTGTTCGCCACCTGTTAACAGTGTTGCAGCCATTCCAGATGATGCAACAGCTAAAGCAATTTGACGCTTTCCTCTAATTTTTGCCAACAACAAATTGAGCATAAATGTTTTTCCTGTACCACCAGGTGCATCTAAGAAAAATATTTCCCCATTTGCAGCTTCAATGCTGTCCAAAATTTTTGGATATACTTCATATTGCTCATCGGTGAGAGATTTTTCGTTATTATTTACAATTGTTTCTTTGTTTTCATAACTAATTTCTCTAAGATATTCTTTATTTTGAATAGACTGATCCATTCTCTTTGCCTTGGGTAATCCAAACTCTGATAAGGATTGGATTCCGAGTTGCAATACTATATCTTCAATTTGAATAAGACACTTATTATATACAGTATCCATAATTGCCGAATCTATTGGTATATTGTCGTCAGACATTTGACAAGATACTAAGATTATTGCGAAAATTTCGCGCAATTTATTTGGCCTTTGACACAGAACCGCTTCTTCTAATGTGCGATCCCAGTGCATGTCATCTTCTAGTAAGCCTAAAGCTTTACAGGCCAACTGAAATGTGTCATATATAACACCATTCACAGGGAAAATCGACTTCGCTTTTTGTTCTTACAAATTATTTAAGCAGTAAATATTGGAAAATTTTGAGAACGTTTTCAATGCTTGCTTAGCGAGCTTGCATTTAATGCAATTTAAATTTATGTTTTTTATTTTTTAAAATAGGTTGCAGGTGGAATTAGAAAATTAAAATACCCATACGAATCTGGAAATTTTTTTTCTGATTTAAAAAAAAAACTTCAAGTCTCTAAGACATGTGGTTTGGCCATGCCTGTGTCAGTCAGTGAGGACAAAGCATTTTATATATGTATATAGATAATAATATAATATAATTCAAATAATAAATATACATATAAATAAATATATTTAGTATTTGAACTATATTATATTAATATTAAATAAAATTGATAAAAACACTTATTTATATTAAAATGATAATATAATTACATATATTATATTTAATATAAATAAGTATTTTTATTATTAATATTAATATAATATAATATAATTCAAATAACAAATATATTTATTTATATTTGTTATTTGAATTATATTAGTATTAGTTACATATATATGTAAATATTAAATAAATATTATTGAATATTAATTCAAATAATAAATATATTTATTTATTAAAAGCAGGGACCGTAATTCATTAGATTTCAGTAAAAAAAAATACAAATTACAGTTAAAAATTAAAAAAAAAAAACACACAATTATATAATAATAATTTCATTATTATTGATTTATTTTATTGATCAAAAATAGTTGTAATATTTTTTTTTTACTATTTGTAGATAAAAAAAATTAAATCATTATTTGAATTTTCTTATTGAAATAAAAAATCATTATTATTTACGGTCCTTTATTTTATGGAAATATTAAGAATAATTGGATAATTTATTTTTTAATCTGTTTCAATAAAATATTTATTAATATTATTAACTGTAAATTATTATTGGTGTACTGAAAGGAAAGGGAAGGGAATTCTTAATACAATTTAGCAGGAAAAAGTAGGATCATAAAAAAATAAAAATGATTGGAGAAAGACAAATGCGTAGGATAATTAAAAAAGTGCAGGAAAAATTAAAGGAAGAAATGCGACTTGCCGGAGTTGCAGGAACTTCCAAAAGGGTAGAACTAGAAAGTGCTTGCTGGTTGCAAAAATATTAACTCAGTTTTGACTTTCAGCACAAACTGTGAGGATATGATTTCAGACGAAGATTTTCGTACTAGAAAGTATATCCCAGCCATCACAGTGCAAAATATTTAGGTGTTCAGTCCGCTTTTGAAAAACTTGGAGTTTTAATGATAAAACAAGTTCTCCTTGATTGCATGCATCTGTAGAACTGGGTGTAATGCGAAAATGTTTGCTTAGGTTAACCAGTAATAAGTGTGTAGAAAAATTGGGCTGCATTGAAAAGGGAAATATTTCTAAGACTTTAATATCAATGATTAGGTATATTCCAAAAGAGTTTGCACGCAAGCTGAGGACCTTATTGGAGCTCCCAAACTGGAAAGCCACAGAGTTTAGACAGTTTCTATTATATACTGGGATTGTGGCTCTTAGAGACACAGTCGAAAACAGTCTTTCATTTAATGTCCACAGCTTGCTTCATATCCGCGAAACGATCAAAGTAGTCGGAGATCCGATTAGTGGTTCGTCTTACGCATTTGAAAATTATTTGCAGACTATTAAGCGTTTTGTTCGAAAACCCACACAAATCCTAGAACAGATATTTAGAAAAATTAGCGGGGAGAAAGTCGAAATTAATGAGCACAACCAAATTAAATTAGTAGGTAGAGTTTTACACATGAAAGCTTGTGTTCTTAGCGGGAATTACATATTGGACGTTGATGCACTACGATCAGTACATTCAAGTGGCCCATCTGACACCAAGCACGTGCCTGTTCGTGTTAGGTGTTAGTAGGCGCGACAAATGAAAGTATAGAACAGGAATACGAGGAAGTGACTACTGACGTGCTGCCAGACTGTTTGCCTGCATGCGTACTAAGTGGGTTAATATTAAGGTTTTTAGTTGGGGAAGGCTATCTACGTTTGATGTTATCATGTACAAATCATTATAATTTGCACATAAGACTCTAAAGGGTTCATGCAATTCAAAAGACGTTCTACATTGACTCAAAACTAAAGGAATATAGGATCTAGTATTTCTACTCGGTACGTGAAAGTTAAGCTGACCCAGCAAGTCAGCACTTTCCACGTCACCGTGGATAAGATTGAAAATGAACGTAATGCCAAGCATGGTTCTACGGTTAGCTAAAGAAGGTAAGTTAATTAGGAGAAGTCTACTAGAGTACGAGGGTAACCTCTGGTTTGGATCCCAGTTCAAGCCGCGTAAAGCGAAAAGCAGAAAGTTCTTCTGAACTGACTCAATGCGTGTACTGTGAACCCCATACTGAGGGCTCCAGACGCAAGCTCCATATTCTAAGATAGGACGAACTAACGAAATATATAAGGATTTTGTAACATAGGGGTCATTGAATTCTTTCGACCACCGTTTAATGAAACCAAGCACACCTCTGGCTTTATTCACCATGCACGAAATATGATCGATAAAGTCAAGTTTAGGGTCCAGTCGGACACCCAAATCATCGACTATATTAATTCTTTCCAAAGAGCAGCAGTTAAGCGTGTAAGTCGCGAGCTTGGGAGTGACACGAGAGAAAATCATTAGCTTGCATTTAGAGCCGTTTAGGTTCAATAAGTTTATGCGGCACCATGTTTGGAAGTTATTGAGATCTGTTTGTAAATCAGACTGGCAGGAAGCGTCCTTATATTGCACGCAAAGTTTGACGTCGTCCGCGTACATAAGTACTCTGGAGTTAGTCAGAACTTTCGGCAGGTCGTTGATAAATAATGTAAACAACAGGGGACCCAAATGGCTCCCTTGCGGGACGCCAGAAGTAACCCTGAGAACATTAGATAAAGAATTTTTAAAGAGGACCTTTTGCGTTCTGCCATTCAGATAACTTGAGATCCAACTAAGAAGATCAACCGGAAATCCCATTAGATCGAGTTTCCGAACAAGAAGAGAATGGTTGACAGAATCAAATGCTTTACTGAAATCAGTATAGATTACGTCTGTCTGAAAGCCCTTATGGAAGCCCCTAACTAAGAAGGAAGTGAACTCTAAAAGATTGGTTGTCGTGATCTACGCTTTAAAAATCCATGCTGACATGGAGAAATAATTGATCTACACAGGTGTTGCAAATGTGGAGTAATGATTTTCTCGAAAAGTTTTGGAATGGCCGACAACTTAGAGATTCCTCTATAGTTGCTGGCAACCGATTTGCTACCTTTTTTGTGGAGAGGAATAACAAATGATTCCTTCCAAATAAGGGGAAAGTGGGAGGTTTCTAGGGACAAGGTAAACAATTTTAGAATGGAATTGCACAGGGCGTCGGCACAATACCTAAGCACACAGCCAGGTATACCGTCGGGACCTGGCGAATAAATGGGCTTAACGCGTTGAAGATCAGAAAGAATAGTGCTTTCGTCTAAAGTAGGACTGAAAATAAGGTTCGATTTGGGCATGATGTAGGAATAAGTCTGATTACAGTCAGTTGAAGTTGAGTAAGTGGTTTGAAAAAACTGCGCAAACAGATCGGCAATAGCCCGATCATTTTTTACGGTTGTATTTTCAAACGAAAGCGAGGAAGGATGCGTAACTGGCTTACGTTTAGTGTTAACAAAATTATAAAACTGTTTTGGGTCCTGAGAGATCTGGACACTACAACGAGTCAAATAATTGTTGTAACACTGCGCGTTCAACACGGTAAATCTTGACCGAGCAGATAAATAAAGAGATAGGGCAGAGTTAGAACCGGTACATTTATATTTAGTATACAGCCTAGATTTTTTGTTTTTAAGATGACTCAACTCTTTAGTAAACCAAGGAGGCTTATTGGATGTTGATGGATAGTATAACGGAACACATTCAGTAAAAAAGGAATTTATGGCACTGTAAAAAATATCCACGGCTGCTGACATGTCAGTGCACATGTATAAATCGGACCAATTAAAATCTAAAAATAAAGTTATTCAGCCGTTCGAAGTCCGTTTTGCGAAAACAAAGGACTTTCCTGGCTGGACAGTCAGATATATTCTGTAAGTCCGTCCCAATGTCGAGAGTCACGTCGAAAGTCGGATGATAGGGATCTTCGGGAAGCGTCAACGGCGCCACCCTGGCTAAACTGACTCTTGCCGGGTCTGAGACAAAACAGAGATCAAGCAAGCGCTCTAGGGAATTTCGTACATGGTTGACTTGAGACAGCGAAATGTCGAGCAAGCCAGCAATAAAATCATGCTGTGTGGAGGTGAAAAGTACATTAGAGGAAGTATTTGAGGACCAAATAGCCCCTGGGATATTAAAATCACCAAGAACTATTAAATGATCCTTATTAGAAAGTCGGTTGAAAACCGTTTGGATAGCGGAAAGGTGGTTCCAATAAATAGGAAGTTCGGACAAAGGAGGAATGTAAGAACAGGTAATGAAAATAGAGCTACCATTGATGGTTAGCTTCACACAGAGGAATTCAACATCAAACTCCTCGAAAGTTATTAATTCCGACGCGAGAGTGGAGTCAACCGCTATGAGGACACCACCCCCACGTCTGATAGGCCGATCCAGCCGATATATTGTGAACACAGCTGGGAAAACTTCGGAGCTCAGAATCTCCGGCTTTAACCAGGTTTCTGTGAACACAATAACCTGGGATGCAAACGAGAGACTATCAGAATACAATTTGGGAAGCTTACTACGTAGGCCTCTTGCATTCTGATAGGAGATAGAGAGGGAATTGATTAGTTTTTGGAGCGGATGTCGTAGAGGGCGCAGTGGTCTGGTCGGGCCTGGGAAGACTTATTCCTACAGGCCGCCGTTTCTTTTCTTAGCTTCAAACTCTTTGACGACAATATACTCCGGCCAGAAGTTGGTAGCGCATATTGTTTCAAAGAGTTCATTCGGACATTTATTTTGAAAGATGAAATATTCCTAGCATAAGAAAATTTAAATTTTTCCACCTTTATTTGTATTTTTTCGGCTCTAGTTTTGCCTTGGATAAAGGCGATGACATCTTCCGATGTCTGACCAGGGAGAGCCGCGAAACAAATATCTGTTTCGTAGGTGGTACTACTACAAGGGCTTTCGGCGCTGCAGACTGATTGTCTGCATTGCCGATATCGGCCGGTAGTCCGGGCCTGATACCCTGAGCAGGTAAATTTACGGGGCTTTGAGGGGTCAGTATTTGAGACCCCCCAGGGGACACAACGGAAATTATCGGGGGTGCGGTCCCTCCCGCAACACATTCGGATGCCGAATCTTTTTTGCCACTCGACCTCAGAACTCTTTGACTGAATTCAGAGGTGGAGGGCTGTGTTGAGAGAGGCCGCTGTTGGGAGTCCGCCGCTGGTTGTTGAGATCCGCCTATATGCTGCAGACCAGTTGCGGATCTTTTGCGCCTAGGAGACTCATTTAATAGTTTAATGCTATTAAATTGAGTGTCCAGCGCCAAGAGCATATCATGAGTTTTACGAAAACTCGATAATATGTCTTTAAAACCGCCCTTGGTCTGCCGCATAAAAGACATCATTTCTCTTTCAACCTCGCGACAGGCCTCACAACAGTAACGCAGACCGATGTTTCTTCTTACATCGTCCACCGTCCGAGCAACAACACCAATGCACTTGGCATGCACAATGTTGTCACACAGCCAGCAGCCGACTGTAAGATCATTAGTAGTAATTGCCTTTTTACAGGTCTTGGCGAAGCAGACAATTGCGGACATTATAAAGACTTACCACTGTACCTTTACGTAGAAGAGATAAGAGTGCAGCTGCACCGAGAGTGGGAGAACGAGAGAGCGGGTAAACGGGTGAGGCGTGGGAGCGAGCTTAACGTTTAGCTGTCGCGACGGCGCAAACTAAACGGAGAAGGCACAAAGAGGAATGCAAAAATGCAAAGCAAACACCGACAGCACAAACTAAATTGTGAAAATAATAACAATTAAATACACAAAACAGAATAGCTGCATGCACACGAAGTGAACGGGAACTTTATTAATCACAAGGTAGAAGATTTAAATAAAACCCCGGTTGTTTTAATGCAAAAATTAACACAAAACGAGAGCGCAAGAAAAAAACACGACCGTTCACTTGGAGGAGAGACCGAGACAACCCGATAATTTTTGTTTTGTTCAGGCATAGTTCCGATTAGGATAGATTCATTTGTAGAATAGGCAGGAGACGTTTTTATTTTAGGTAAGAGATTTTCGGAACTTTTTAGTTTTTATGATGAGCCAATTAGGTTATTTGATGTGGGTATATGCGAGGGTATTTTTGAAGAGGATTCCATTATAGAAAAATTTTCAGTAGGAGATTTTACTAGAAAGGCCATTGGAATATATATATATATATAATTTCTTTTATTATTTACTTTACTTTTTATTTATATTTTGTTTTTTAATTTTATCAATTATTTGTATTTCATCGTGTGTTTAATTTAATTTTTATTTTTATTTTATTTATGCTTTTTAATTTTATTTATTATTTTACTTATGAATTTAATTTTTTTTTTTTAATAAAATAGGTTCCCCAGCTAAAAAAATATTTTGCCTGGCTGACAAATTGTGGAACCAAGAATTATATAATCTAAATTTTAATTGTTTTTACAAAAGGCGACGTCACAACCGACGATAAGATCGATGGTACGTATTTTATCAAGATTTTATATCCTAAATAAAAATACTTTTTTTACAAGGGCTGAGAGAGGAGGTGCGAGACCTAAGGAGGGCGTTGGATATCATGGCGGAGTCAATAGGCTACATCAACGCCATGATAAAAGAAATGTATAAGGGGAAGCAGAGGGAAAGCAGCCTTCAGGAGATGCCTTTTCCCATAAGAACGGAGGATGAGCTGGCGACATTGAATATGTCGATAAACTCCGAGTCCAACACAAAAATCGTAAGAATTTATTAAACCCATGTGAGGTATTATAATTATATTAAATTATATTTTAGTCAATAGTTCCCAAGCGTTATAATATTTTTTTCTTTTCAGAGCGCTATAATGAGAAATATACTGAAGCAGGGAAAAATGTCGAAGACCCTTAGACACATATTGGGAGACGCCCTGTTATTACAGTATAACGTAGAAGGGGCAAAAAACAAAAAAAGGCTGAGGGGACTACTCAAATATTTTTGGTGTTGTTTTGGGTAATATTTTATTTTAAAAAATTTCTGTTTTTCTTTTATATTTATTTACTGTTTATTTTTTGTAGATGCCATTGCTCAGACTGAAAATTTGAAAGTTTCCGAAACATCGATGTTTTCAATCGACTATCGATGTTTTTGGTTCGTCACTATTTCAAGAACAGGAAGAAGAAGTACAACGCTAAAGATATGCAAATTATAAGAATTTGTTTAAATATTTTAATTACCACGCGGGTAAATTTGAAGGAGACGTAATACACGGCGCCCAGCCTTGAAATTTTTATCGTTGGTAAAGTTGATTTTTCTAAGTATTATGGTGCACTTTTTATTTGGGGGAAAATTCTACTTTTTTTTTATCGACTTTCAAAGTTTCATTTTTTCCCATACAAAATGTATGCGTTTCGCGCCTATTTAGTAAACAATGACCAGTGTGACCAGAGTTCATGCAGACCAGACTCTAAAAAAATACTAAATCCCAAACATGACCATTAAGTCCGGTTGCACTGTGAGAAAATATTAAATTTGAACTTTTTTCCACACCACCGCTGAGGTAAAGTTCTAGGAGCGTTTTTGTTAACGTGGTGTCCCCCGTAGGCCTACTCCACGGGCTAATTTCAGTTCCTTAAAAAATACCCTCAAATACATCAAATATTTTTAAATATTGTTTTTTATACAATTTCATCCAAACCAAAAGATGGTGAATTCTTAATCAATTTAAGAAGATTCATCTTCAGAAGAAGAATTTTCATCATTTTTTGGCTTGCACGGATTGTACAAAGAACCGATACTTAAAAATAATTGAAGCGTTTGCTCGAAGGGATCTGGGTATTTTTTAATAAATTGAAATTTCGCCAAATAACCTATAAAGTGAGCGGATCTCCTTCCATATTTGGGGATATAATCTTTCAGATCTCTCCAGAGCCTCTCAATATTTTGGGTATGTTCTAAAAAAAAATTGAATAATAAACTTTAGTTTAGTATCAGACTTAAGAAAGTTGAATAACCAACTTAAGTTTTGCAGCTGACTTAAGGGAGGGGTCTGGTTTTGAAGGCAGAAAATAAGAGGTTTTTTCAAATTTTTTTTTTGGCGTACGGTGAAAGTAAATTTTTTTCTGATTATTGTACATTAAAGAGTAGTAATTGAACTATATTCTGTGAAATATTGGTTGAAATATATTGAAAATTGACCGAATGGCAGCAATTCTTCGCAGGCGTCAAAAAAAATAAAGGTTTTGCGGTGCACACCATACCTCAGCACTGGATCATCTGAATTGAACCAACCAAAGTTTTTCCATCAATTTAAATATCCCTCTAGGTATTGACGTCGAGTTTTTAATTTTTTTGAATTTTTTGAATTTTTTACAAGACTTGAAAGTGAAAATACCACATTTTTGGCCAAAATTCATTACTATTGTTGTTAATAATAAAAAAATTAAAATCAAAAACTAAAAAATCTCGACGTTGTTACCTCATAAATTATGTAAGGAAATACTGTAAAAAATTTGAGAACGATCGGTTGAATAGATTTCGAGATACAGTGTGCACCGACTCAAAAAACATCGATTCGAGAAAAACGCGTTTAAAGTTTTTCGTAGCGGTAAGACCCTGGTAAAACCCGCCTACTTCCAAAGCTACATCTTTGTGAGTTTTGCTCCGATTGACTTCAAATTTACAGACAACATTCTTGAGATACTATACTTTTATAATATGCAATAAAAAAAAATCACTTTTTTTGAACCCTCAAAACCAGACCCCTCCCTTAAGAAAGCTCGCCGAAGGCGAAAATTTTTTTTTATAAAATCGCGCGCGCGCTGCAAAACTTAAGTTTGTTATTCAAATTTCTTAAATCTGATACACTTACCTCCGCTGTCAGGGTCCACGAAATTTACAGTGTGATTAACTGTAAAATGCTTGAACCCCTCTTCATCCAAACAAGCGTAAGCTTTCCAGCAGTCCGACACGATGTGGTCCCTTCAGCGATGTACTCTCGTATGCAGGCTAGCAGCGTCTTGCTGTTGCGCTGCTTTACGGGGAGAATAAAAAATTCTTTGCTGTCCCGTTGGATGCCGCCGAACACCCACTGACCTTCAACTAGCCGCCCTCGATTGTATTTTCGGCGTCCAACTTTGGTCTCGTCGATCTCCACGACTTTGCCCGGACCGCCTAATTTTTTTCGAGCCTTCTTCTCGGACCAGTGTACGAATACTTCCCGCAGGAAATTGGTCCAGTCGTTCACTGTATGAAGCGACCAGTGAAGCACTCGTGCTATATAAGCCTGCTCGTTTCGTATTCTCATTAAGCTCAGGACGACAAAATTGCAAACATCCTCGATGCTTAGTTTGGATTCTGAAAATAATAAATTTATAAAATAAATATAAAAATTAATTAGAATCCAAAATTACTTACTTTCAAAAAACGTATTCTTCCTAATACTTTGGCTGAAATTGCATTGCGCGCCTCTCCGAATACGTTTTTTCTTCGATTTTGGCACTGGAATGTACGCGGTGCATTTAAACCTGTTTCCCTGCAATATGCAGTCGGCACCACAATTCTCGCACGGTTTCTTCTCCAGCAAAACTCCATGCTGCTGCAAAAATGTTATTAACTCGTCTCTACTAAATTTGCTCATTTCTATAACAGAAATTTCGCAATTTGCACAAGTTTGAGTCGTCGACATTTTTCTTATCAGTATTCGCAAGTGATTTACAGTTACAAATTTCGCAGGTAGTGCGACCAAAACCATTACAAATCTGGGCTTATGAGTAGTTTCTAGTATTTTTCTAATACCCCCCAGCATTTCCGTCTGCACGAACTCTGGTCACACTGGTCATTGTTTACTAAATAGGCCCGAAACGCATACATTTTGTATGGAAAAAAATGAAACTTTGAAAGTCGATAAAAAAAAGTGCACCATAATTCTTAGAAAAATCAACTTTATTAACGGTAAAAATTTCAAGGCTGGGCGCCGGGTATTACGTCTCCTTCAAATTTACCACCACGCGTTCGGAGTCCATTTTTTTTTTTGCTCCGGCAGCATCTTGAGATGACGAACGAACCAGAAAAGTGCGACCCACACATTTTTTGTAATATACATTTTTGAATTTCGTATTATGAGCTATTTAAATCTATATTTTTAATTTTAGGAGAGTTCAAACAATATGGCACCTTTCAAGGAACTGGCGTTGAAATAGTTTTGTGTGCCTGCAACTTCGGTTGAATCGGAATGGGTTTTTAGCAAAGCGGAAAAATTTTTTTTAATTAAAAAAATTAAAATTTAATAAAAAATTTTAAAAATTTCAAATTATTACCTAGTTTTTTTTTTTTTTTTTAATTTTAAAAGGAAGCCTTAATGCTTGTGTAAATCCTGATTAAATTTCAGAGTGGAGAAATGAATACTTTCGGAGCTGTGAATTTTTGAATCACCGCTCGCATGGTCGAAGCGTACTGCAAGCGCGAATTCTGAATTTTTTCCCATCATTTCCCATTAATTTTAACTGATTACGTATCTTTTTGAGGCTCCGACCATCCATTTGGTTGCTCTCATCCTTTTTACGCTTCTCCTTTGTCATGTCTTTGACAACGATAAACAAAAGTCAGCTGATCGCGACTTTTGCCTATTAGAGAAATGTAAACAAACTCGCTCTTTGCAAAACCACCACCATCTCATGCACTTGCGTGTGCAAGACAGAGATAACCCCTCTCTCTTTTTTGCTCACGGGAGTTAGTTTCTTGCGCTCATCAGTTTTGTTGTTTTTTGGGATGCTCCTGTTGCTAGCCACCGAATTTGGTGGCTCCAGCTCTTATAGTTGCTGAGATCTAGACGTTCATACAGACGGACATACGGACAGACAGACATGGCTATATCGACTTGGCTGTTGATGCTGATCAAGAATATATATACTTTATGGGGTCGGAAATGCTTCCTTCTGCCTGTTAGCTTTTTTTAATATTTGGTATGACCACCCTTATTGTCGACAACCATTTTAAGTCGTTTTTGCATGGAATCGACCAACTTTTGGGTTACTTCTGGGCTTATTTTTGCCCACTCCTCGACCAATGCCATTTTTAGGTCCGTTTTGTTCGAAATCTTGCGTTTGCGAATGTTTCTGTCCAAAATTGCCCACAAATTTTCGATGACGTTCATGTCAGGAGACTGTGCTGGCGGCTGCATAACGTGCAGGCAATTCCAGTAAAGCCAGGTTTGAACAATTCCTGACTTGTGTTTTGGGTCATTGTCCTGATAGAAGCTGAAATTGTCCCGTAAGCCCATTTTCTCTGCGCTTTGGAGCAAATTGTTCTTCAAAATCTCGAGATATTTAGTTTTGTTCATCGTTGTCTCAATAAACTCCAGATTTTTAACTCCTGCTGCCGACATATGTACAGGCCCAACTCATAACACTTCCACCTCCGTGCTTAACAGTAGCTTTTAAGTTTTTGTTTTCCAGCTCGGTATTCGGCTTTCGCCACACGTAGGATGCACCGTCAGAGCCAAAAATATTGAAATTGGACTCGTCCGAAAATATAACGGTATTCCAGGACGAAAAATCCTTTTTTAACTGCTGTTCTGCGAAATCTTTCCGGATCTTGATATTTTTCTTACTGATAAAAGGCTTCTTTCGAGCTATTCCTCCATTGAAGTCGTGCTCCCGGAGCACACGCCGAGTTGTTTCCGGGTTGCACGACTTGCCCAACTCGTCTTCTACCTCATTGGCAATTTTCGGTGCTGATAACTTGGGATTTTCCCGGATTTTCCGGACGATGTAGCGCTCGTCAGTTGAATTGAACATTTTATTGGGCGCCGTTCTTCCCTTATCGTGCACCCTATTCTCATGGACAAAGCGATGTATTATGCTCTGGACAGTAGAATCACTTAATCCGACCATTTCTGCTTTTTGATGCACTAAACGTCAGGAAATTGAACACGAATATGCTTAAATCAACTCTAAATAGACTGACCAATGCACATAAAAAAGAAGGCCCGCTACATGGCTAACTAACGGGACTTTGGACAACTCCAAACTATCTGGTTGAAATAAGCTGTGACCTTATTTTTCGGTGTTTTTATACCCTGGCAGGGTATTATAATTTTAGTCAGAAGTTTGCAACGCAGTGAAGGAGACATTTCCGACCCTATAAAGTATATATATTCTTGATCAGCATCAACAGCCGAGTCGATCTAGCCATGTCCGTCTGTCTGTCCGTCCTTTCTACGCAAACTAGTCCCTCAGTTTTGAAGCTATCTGAATGAAACTTTGCACATATGCTTCTATACTATATATGTCGGAACGGGCCGGATCGGACGACTATATCATATAGCTGCCATAGGAACGAACGGAAATTTTTGAGAAAAAAAATGTTTACTATGCCAATTTTTAATTTATTTTCATATAATTTGATACATGGCCATTTTGTATTATTCCAAAATTTCAGTTTTAATTTTATTCAAATCGGACCACTATATCATATAGCTGCCATAGGAATATATATACCTATTAATTCATTTAATTTGTTCGCAACATATTTCTTTAGCAACATTTTTCGCTAGCAACATTATTTGCTAGCAACATTCCGATAAAGCGAAAAGTCAGAACATTTTTCTTCTTCTTCTACTTACTGCAAGGGTATTTAAACTTCGGCATGCCGAAGTTAGCTTCCTTTCTTGTTCTTATTCTAATTTAGTATTAATTCTACAAACAGACTACTGGAGTTTTAGTATTTAATTGAATCGTTATTATTATTATTATTATGGTTATTAGTTAAGCATTGTTAACATGTAATCGTTATTATTATTTATTATTACCTAGCACCACGGAAGATACAAAATGAAGTCCCATTATTTACTGAATATTATTAGTTAGTATTATTGTGAGTAGAAATTAATACTGAAATAAAGGGGCTCGAGTGCGCCATCTGGCAACGCCCCAACGAGAAGGACACCAGCCCTGAACAGCTGATGCCTATTGGCCACACCCAGCGATATGGCAACTCAGGTGCCTATCGATAATAATCGAGTATCGAGCTGATCGCGGCCTATATAAGGCGACGCACAGCGGAGGGCAATGTCACTTTTGGCGAGCAGCTCAGTCTTGAACAGTAATTAGCAACTAATTAGTAGTATTAGAACCGGGCCAAGGTAGAGCTGGAAAAACATCGATGTCTGTCACCATCGATTTTTTCGATTGTTTTGGAGCAAAACATCGATACTATCGATGTTTTTTCAGAAAAAAAAATACATTTTGAACGTTTCAACAAAATATATATTTTAAAAATATTATTTTTCCTCCATTTCATAATATGATAGTGAGATCAGAACTCATAGTTCTTGTTTAAGAATAATAATTTGTCCACCACATTCGGTTTCAGGGAGCATCTGCGGGTCGATATAATCTGACCCGCCTTGCTAAATGTTCTTTCTGATTCCGTAGATGTCGCTGGAATGCAAAAATATTTTTGCTGCCAGTTGTCTTAATGGTTACAATCCGTCGCTATTGATCTAAAAAAAAAAGAAAATTGTAGAGTAATATATTTTAGCTTATATACAAAATGATTTAAAAATGTTACCATCCAATAAAGAAGTGGATCACGATCCTCCGGTTCGTTTTCTTTCTCAAAATATCGTATGCACTTTCTGTGACAATTTATTTTGTAAGAAAGTAAATCTTATTTTTGGCTCAGATTCTTCGATTGGTGTTGCTGGTGGCGTTGGTGGAGCTGGTGGCAGGGCGTTGTTTTTGGATAATACTGATGTTATTTCTTGTTCTAAGGCCTTAGCCGCTTGCTCTGCATTAGAGGCATAGAAAAATCTATCATTTTTGAACCTGGGGTCCAAAGCGGTTGCGATTCTGGTCACTGTTCTGGTCTCATAATGCGAGAATCGTGTGGGTAGTCTATTTTTAATTATATCAATAACGCTCATGGCAAAACATCGAAAACATCGATGGTTTTTAGAAAATCATCGATGGTTGCCATACTTGCAAAAACATCGATAATATCGATGGTGCCATCGATTGTTTTCCAGCTCTAGGCCAAGGCCTAGCTCTTGATTGACGGTGCGAGCTTAGGTCCCGACGATCGCCGCCGCGACACAACGTCTCCCGGACTCGCCGCCATAACCTCATTCGTGACCATTCACCGCGAATCCCACGCCCCGGAGATAGCCCAGTACAGGGTGTCTACAGGCCGACTACACCGCTCCAGAAACGCGGATGTCACAGCCTATTAGCATGACACGGAGTTACGCCAATTCACACAGGGTAACTCAGAGGTACGCAGAGAAACACAGAGTCCCGCACAGAAACACAGAGAAACTTAGGAGCACACAGAGGCAGACAAAAGAACGCTGAATTACACAGAGAGACACAGAGTCATACAGAGCGACACGAGAGAACGCAAAGTAACACGGGATATCACAGGGTCGACTAACTCGCGCCACTCCGCGGAGTCACCTTCGCTTATCTCCTAGACAGGGTATCACAGGGTCGACTAACTCGCGCCAACGCCGCGGAGTCACTCTCTCTTACTTCCCACACAGGGTATCAACAAGCCGACTAACCGGGACTCAAGGGCCCGGAACTTACAAATTTTTGTGGACCCCGAACTCGGCGAGCTAAGCTGCGCAATCCAAGAGAGGGTCGTTACAAGCGACAATATGGAGATCATTGCCATTGATGTCACTCAACCTGGGTCATGCCATGATTCTCTTATATGGAACTCCTCTAGTGCCAGAGAATTCTTATCGACCATCATAAACGGACATTTGGTTTTGGCGGACTAACTCTATACAGGAGCGCAAAGATTGGAACATATCAGCATACATTTAATTTAAGGCATGCTCGAGCCAGAAACATTGTCGAACGGACTATTGGAGTGCTTAAAAGTCCTTTTCGTTGCCTGCAACGATGTTTAAATTATGAGCCATCGTTTTGTTGTACGATTGTAAATGTATGCTGTGTTTTGCACAACCTATGTAGAAGGCGAAATTTGACCATTACTGAGGAAGTTCGATTTGACGACACACAAGATACTTTGTGCGACAATGAAGTAGAAGGAGATGATGACGGAGAATCTGAACGCGATGAAATTGCTCAGTCGCTCTTAGTTTAAAGATTAAACATTACCCATACATAGACTCTGCACGGGTATACAAAAGAAAGATTAACGTAGAGTATCCATATATATCCCAATAAGTTTACAAAAATAAAAAATTTTTCATCACTCCTACCTTTTCTTAAAAAAAAATTTTCTTAAAATATCATTAAACTTATTTAGAAGTTGCTTCTTAACTTTAATGTCTTCTCTTTGAAGGGCCACCGCTTCCTTCTGTACCTCAAGGGCCTCCTTTTGCATATCCTCAATTTTTTTGAAATGCTCTGTCATTGAGGAACTGAGCTGGCTCATCATTGAAAGTTGAGTCTCGCACAGACTCTGGAGGTCGAGAGAAGCGGCTGGATTGGTACGACGGCGCTTGGTTCTCTGCTCTTCGACAACATTAGCAGATGACGGCTCTTCGTAATTTTTTACAAAATCGTCGTCGCTGTCATTATCCGGCACATGGAGGATGGAGCTCCATATACTGCCGCGCGAACTCCGTCGACCATTTCGTACAAGCCGCATAGCTTGGCCACTTCCTCCTCCATTTCACTCACTGGCATCTGTGAACCCCCACCAGTGGCCCTGATCTCGGCCTTGTTTTTGGCAAGTTTCTTCCTGATGCTCCCCATGATAGGGTTAGTGAAAAGAGTACCCATGTCTAGAGTACCTACATTGGTACCCATGATAGGGTTAGTGAAAAGAGTACCCATGTCTAGAGTACCTACATTGGTACCCATGATAGGGTTAGTGAAAAGAGTACCCATGTAAGGGTTGGTGAAAGGAGTACCCATGACTAGATTACCTACATTGCTACCCATCTAAGGGTTAGTGAAAAGAGTACACATGCTAGATTTAATATATTTATTTAATGTTATATTTTTCAACAAATTTTAAAAAAATCATTCCAATTTGGCCTCCTCATTATGTTTGCTTATGCTGGAATTTTTAAAATGCCGCTTTTTTTGCAATTGCATGGCCTTGCGAAGTTGGTCCTCCGCTGGACCACCATCATTTAAATTGTTGATTGCATCTGAAAATAAAATTAAGATGTTGATTGTAACAAAGTGCAATTACAATGTATTCAATAATATTTACCAAGCAAGGCTCTATAAAAAAAATGTGGCTTTTTAATGCAATTTTGCCTTGTACCCCATCAACATTATGGGCCAAAACAACAGTATTTGCCGAAATATTTTTAAAATTTTTGGATATTCCGCCAGGCATCATTAAGGTCTTCTTAGCATCGATCTATACAAAATAAAGAGTAATTATAGTTATGTCAATAAATTTAAAAAAAAAAATAAAATAAATACTTACGTAAAGCTCTTTGTTTGTTTCCGTAATCTCCTGATTGATTTGTTCTAATTTTTCCACTGTCTGGATTGGAAATTTTTTCATTACTTGTTGTCCAAGGCTTTGTTGTTTTCCAATGCTCTTAATTGTTGCTG
This sequence comes from Drosophila bocqueti, assembly GCA_018151655.1. Lineage (NCBI taxonomy): Eukaryota > Metazoa > Arthropoda > Insecta > Diptera > Drosophilidae > Drosophila > Drosophila bocqueti. The sequence goes on along the minus strand of JAECXF010000030.1, from coordinate 398,168 downwards.
TTTGGTCCGCGACTGCTTCAAGAAGGACACTTTGGCCAACTAAGATAAATAAAATTAAGATTATATAATCACCTAATTATTTATCTAGGGCCAATTAAATCTTGTACCTTTTAAAGAATGAACTTCTTGCAAAAGATCGTCAAATTTTTCATTCATCGTTTTTGTCTCCGCTGAAAAAATATTTTATAAATATTTATATTTTAATATCAATTTATTGCAGAGAATTTACCACGTGAAGACCGAACTTGTTCAGTGAGTTCCGCAATTTTTTGTTCTAGGCCTTTGTTGGAACCGGAGGATCCACAGTTGCTACATTATTGTTCTGAAATTGGAGTTTTAATTAGTTTAATTTTTTAAATATAATTATATTTTGACTTACGGGTGTTTTCAAACTCCAGTCGCTTTATTTTTTTCTTCGGACTGACTGGCATATTTACGTTGATCTTAATTAAATTTATAAAAAAAAATAAATTGTGCCTTTCACTGAACATTTTAATAAATTTCACAATTTTTTTTTTTTAATTTCTTTCCACACCTTTACACTTTGAGCACGTTGAACAACTGCAAATAATTTTCGAATTTGTTCAAGCTCTATACTTAATGACAATCAAAATCTAATTAATCTAGTAGGTACCCATATGGTAACTAGCAAAGAAATTAGTTTGGTGGTTCGACGCTCGTTTACCATAGGGCTACCTACCGAACCAGTCATGTATGGGCTAGTGGAGTAAGTAGTATAACATATATATATACTTTATAGGGTCGGAAATGTCTCCTTCACTGCGTTGCAAACTTCTGACTAAAATTATAATACCCTGCCAGGGTATAAAAACACCGAAAAATAAGGTCACAGCTTATTTCAACCAGATAGTTTGGAGTTGTCCAAAGTCCCGTTAGTTAGCCATGTAGCGGGCCTTCTTTTTTATGTGCATTGGTCAGTCTATTTAGAGTTGATTTAAGCATATTCGTGTTCAATTTCCTGACGTTTAGTGCATCAAAAAGCAGAAATGGTCGGATTAAGTGATTCTACTGTCCAGAGCATAATACATCGCTTTGTCCATGAGAATAGGGTGCACGATAAGGGAAGAACGGCGCCCAATAAAATGTTCAATTCAACTGACGAGCGCTACATCGTCCGGAAAATCCGGGAAAATCCCAAGTTATCAGCGCCGAAAATTGCCAATGAGGTAGAAGACGAGTTGGGCAAGTCGTGCAACCCGGAAACAACTCGGCGTGTGCTCCGGGAGCACGACTTCAATGGAGGAATAGCTCGAAAGAAGCCTTTTATCAGTAAGAAAAATATCAAGATCCGGAAAGATTTCGCAGAACAGCAGTTAAAAAAGGATTTTTCGTCCTGGAATACCGTTATATTTTCGGACGAGTCCAAGTTCAATATTTTTGGCTCTGACGGTGCATCCTACGTGTGGCGAAAGCCGAATACCGAGCTGGAAAACAAAAACTTAAAAGCTACTGTTAAGCACGGAGGTGGAAGTGTTATGAGTTGGGCCTGTACATATGTCGGCAGCAGGAGTTAAAAATCTGGAGTTTATTGAGACAACGATGAACAAAACTAAATATCTCGAGATTTTGAAGAACAATTTGCTCCAAAGCGCAGAGAAAATGGGCTTACGGGACAATTTCAGCTTCTATCAGGACAATGACCCAAAACACAAGTCAGGAATTGTTCAAACCTGGCTTTACTGGAATTGCCTGCACGTTATGCAGCCGCCAGCACAGTCTCCTGACATGAACGTCATCGAAAATTTGTGGGCAATTTTGGACAGAAACATTCGCAAACGCAAGATTTCGAACAAAACGGACCTAAAAATGGCATTGGTCGAGGAGTGGGCAAAAATAAGCCCAGAAGTAACCCAAAAGTTGGTCGATTCCATGCAAAAACGACTTAAAATGGTTGTCGACAATAAGGGTGGTCATACCAAATATTAAAAAAAGCTAACAGGCAGAAGGAAGCATTTCCGACCCCATAAAGTATATATATTCTTGATCAGCATCAACAGCCAAGTCGATATAGCCATGTCTGTCTGTCCGTATGTCCGTCTGTATGAACGTCTAGATCTCAGCAACTATAAGAGCTGGAGCCACCAAATTCGGTGGCTAGCAACAGGAGCATCCCAAAAAACAACAAAACTGATGAGCGCAAGAAACTAACTCCCGTGAGCAAAAAAGAGAGAGGGGTTATCTCTGTCTTGCACACGCAAGTGCATGAGATGGTGGTGGTTTTGCAAAGAGCGAGTTTGTTTACATTGCTCTAATAGGCAAAAGTCGCGATCAGCTGACTTTTGTTTATCGTTGTCAAAGACATGACAAAGGAGAAGCGTAAAAAGGATGAGAGCAACCAAATGGATGGTCGGAGCCTCAAAAAGATACGTAATCAGTTAAAATTAATGGGAAATGATGGGAAAAAATTCAGAATTCGCGCTTGCAGTACGCTCCGACCATGCGAGCGATGATTCAAAAATTCACTGCTCCGAAAGTATTCATTTCTTCACTCTGAAATTTAATCAGGATTTACACAAACAAAAAATTAAGGTCCAAATTTGGAATTTTTAAAATTTTTTACTAAATTTTAAATTTTTTAATTAAAAAAAAATATTTTTTTTAGTTTAACTTATTGGAAAGCTAAGGAAAGGGCGAACGTTTCATGTCTTAGTTATATGCGGGTCTCAGTATATGCGGTTGAAAAAAGGATCTTTTTTAAAAACGGGAAACTTTAGAAAATTATTTCTCGAAAATTCCAAGTATCAGATTGAAATAAAAAATACGCATCGAATATTTTTTTTTAGCTAGTCAGGCATTGTCGTTTATCTCCGAAAATCATTTTATAAGCCGAAAAGCTTATTTCTACATCACAAGATGTAGTGGGAGCATATTTGTATTTTATAATATTTAGATTTTTAACGTGGCCAAGCTCGGAAAAATTGCCATCAAGATTTCAAATATTATTAATTCTTGAAATAATGAGAAAGTCTGTAATTATATTTAAAACCATTTTAAATTTTTGGTTTTGTAACTCCTTTTCTAAGTCCCCTGATATGTTTTTGACAATATTTTCGGCTTCCTTAAATAAATTCATCGACATTTCCAGTGATTGTCCCGTCGCTTCCAAGGAAGTGATAATTTCGGTAACTCTTTGAAATTTGGATTTTAAAAATATAAAATCCCGATGTAGCTGAGGATTTTGTAAAAGCCTGCCTTATAGATTCCGCATCTTCCGGATTAACTGTTTCAAGCACCTAGAATGCAAAGTTTAAAATATTTTTGATTATTAAACTGAAGTTACTTATCGACCTAAACGTTATCTTACCTCTGCTATGCCTTCCATGTTATCTGCATAAAATGAAGCCGCATTTAGATGTTCCCCATCTGGTTAAGATTGGCTCTGGTGGTAATTCAATATCAAGAATTTGCTTGTAGCGTTGAACTCTTATTGGATCTTTTTTAAATATTTTCTTTACACAGGTTATAAAAGAGTTTGCGTCAGGAAACTATGTTCTTACATTTCCTGCTATTAAATTTAAACCATGTGCAAAGCATATTAAGTGTAGGAGATTCGGGTAGAGTATTTTTTTAAATTTTTGCCAGCTTTGATCATATATTTTGCATATATTTAGTATATTTATACCATGTACCGTAGGTACAAAGGTATATTAATTTTGTGCAATTGTATTGTAACAGGCAGAATGAAGCATTTCCGACCCCATAAAGTATCTATATTCTTGATCAGCATCAACAGCCAAGTCGATATAGCCATGTCTGTCTGTCCGTCTGTATGAACGCCTAGATCTCAGCAACTATAAGAGCTAGAGCCACCAAATTCGGTATGTACATAGGTCGGAATATTTTGTTTCAGATTTAATCTTTCTTTTTGTGCATAGGCATGCATATGTAGAACATGTATCAATACCGAAAATCTGGTAAAGATCGGGTGAAAAACACAAAAGTTATTTACTTATCAGTGTGCTATCTGTTTTGCAGCTAGCAACAGGTGCATCCCAAAAAACAACAACAAAACTGATGGGCGCAAGAAACTAACTCCCGTGCGCAAAAAAGAGAGAGGGGTTATCTCTTTCTCTGTCTTGCACACGCAAGTGCATGAGATGGGGGTGGTTTTGCAAAGAGCGAGTTGGTTTACATTTCTCTAATAGGCAAAAGTCGCGATCAGCTGATTTTGAAATCTCGGACATGGCCATTTTGTAATATTTTAGAATTTCGGTTTTAATTTTATCAAAATCGGACCACTATATCATATAGCTGCCATAGGAATATATACGGGGTGGTCAAAAGTATTTTCACAACGAACGATATTTGCAAACTCCAACTTCTTTTAGTTGTTATTCTTTTTGTTGTTGACCAATTTGACCGAAATAGTTCTTATCGCTTAGCTTGATCTATGCAGAATCTAGATGAAAAGAAATGCAAAAGATAACGGTTCATATTACAAAGCTTAAAGCAAAAGCACGGTATCCAGAGAGAAGAAAACTGTTGCAAAGCAGTGAGAGAGAGCGAGAGGCAAATAGTTTGGAACAGCTTGTCTCCTAGGTCTGTTTCAAAGGGTGGTATCCAGTACAGGTTTGAAAATACTAGAACGGTGCAAGATTTAGGAGATTTTTGTTTTAGTATTTCCATAACGCGTAGCGAAAAAGAATAAAATTTTTAATAAATCTGTCTGTCTCCAATGTCTGCCTCTCGCTCTGCGCTTCACATATTTCAAACTATGGATCCCGGCATGAACAAAAATGCGTGGAAAAGTCGAATTAAAAGAGCGAATACGGTCCTAATTGACTTGATAAAGACAAATACAATATATTGGGAATCGGGAAATTATATGAATTTGCATTAAAAGACCTGGGACGAAAAAGTAAAATTAAAAATAAGGATGCAGGACTGTCGAAGGGAAAATTGGCCACTTTTGCTTCTCGTTATGCAACTGGCATAGGACATGGGTATGGCCACTGCACTGTGGTTGATTTCATAGGCCAAAAATCAAAAATTTTTTTTTTGAAATTCGACAAATTTTGTTTTGAAAATACATCTTAACATACCTATAAATCTAACTGTTATTTCAGTTGTTGTCTATCTCATTCGTACGCGCTACAATTTGAGGGAGAAAACAGACAACAAAATATCGTGGTCGCGGAAGTGAACGCAGTGTACAAATTAGCTCTGACAAGAAAATTAAATTTGGATATTAAATCGTGTCCGATTAACATCAATTAAAATGAATATTGAAAAACAAGGTGTGTACTATAAAACTGCGTACTTTTCATGTCCTTATGTGTTGTGTTATTTTTTTAAACTTAGTTTTTCAACAGTGACCTCCCGAGTGGTGAATTTTTGTGTATAAATTGATTTCAAAGGAAGAAAAGTTTGGGATCCCCCTCTTACTCCCTCATGAAACTTACATATTATTATTCATACATGTTTCCTTTATCTATGTTTAAAATTGTAGCTGCACGTTTTTGCACGATTCGGAGTTTTTCGTTTTTTTTGTTCGTATTTTAGTTGAATTTTGCTATATTTTTGATTTTTAAGAATAATGTTTTTTATAATTTTTTTTCTCATTGTTCTATTTAATTTATTATAATGTATTATAAGCCTACTATGAATTTTAACAACCCCTTTTTGTTTTATTTTGTATTTAGATAATAAAATTAAATAAAATAGAATTTAATAATATGGGATTTTTCTGCCCCTGAAAGTATGCAATGGAATTTTTGTGTAAAAATGTTATTTTTTTAAATTTTCGGGCTTTAACTTATGGTTTTTGCCAATGTTTTTTTATATTAGTTATGTTATTCGGTCTCTAAAGCAGTGTGCAAATTTTCAGCTCGATATTCCTTCGGGAAGTATTTTTGGCCGCACTTCCCATACATGATCAACCACTGTGCACTGGTGCAATCATGTTTCTGAACAGAACACGGATCCCGCACTTGCTTAAAAGAGCCCATATACAATCATCCGAGCTCCGTAGACATGTACTATGAGCAGTCCAAGGCAAGCGCAGCCACCGAAACGCATGTCAATAGCTTTGGGACAATTATTAATCTAAAACAAATCATAAAAAGATGAATGTGTGTAATGTTTCAAATTTTGCCGGTTGTCAACAAAGTATGACTGCATCATTGGCCCTCAAAAAATGCCGAATTACAAGTAGAAAGAGCGGTCACACTTCAAAAGAATAAACATTTTTTCGCTGCGTGACAACTTTATTTGCTGGATACTGAGCTAAAAGAAAATGTGCATGCAAGTTGTCAAAAGTATTTTCACAAGTTTATTGTATTTTCACATAAAATGTTTTTATCATAAATTTAATTCTACTTAATTGTTCTATTCTTTTAAGCAATAATCTCGTTAGTTACATTATTATTAATCTGAAAAATTTCATTTGGCATCGATTTAGGCTTTTAGCCTTGATGAAATTGAGTTTATGAAAGTATGTTGAAATTTAAGAGTACATTTTTAGAAACTCTCTGTTATTTCGAGTGCAGGACCTTAAAGTTTTTGCCTTTTTTAAATAATGATTTACAAATTATGATATCCAACTATTTTGGATAATATTAATGTCAGAAATGTTTCAAAACAATGGTACGCCAGCGTGAATACAGACCTTTACAAATTTTGTATGCATTCATCCGTTGTGACATTGAGAACCATCATATTGCAGGATACATTCAATGCTTGGAAATAGTCTAATTCCAAACAAAAAAACCATGATCTTTCAGAAAAATAACATATCCAGACTTATTTCAAGTGGTATTGACGAATATCCCATCTCCAAATCGAAAATAAGAAAGAGTACAAAGTACCTGACCGATCCACCTACAAATCTGGTCCTTTTTCTTCTTATGTTCTTGTGGTATATTTATTTCATTCTAGATGAACCTTGTAATTATACTGAAGTCACATTACTTCATAAAACATTGTTACAAACTCTATTAGCCTTTCAGTATAATTTAAAGAAAATAAATGTCGATTTGATACTTTCACCAGAGTAACATATTTTCGTTTCTAGACAAGATACTAGCTGATATTTAATTTATTTTGTCATCGGTGGAGTGTACTATCACTAGTCGTTATATTAATTAGTGTTTTATGATATTTCGGCAATTTTAGCATGACCAAAATAAGGATTTTTACTAAATTTTCCATTGAGTTGTCTTCATGTTGCATGACTGAACGCCGACTTATGATCGATTTGACATTAATTTCACTTATTTTAGTAATTATCATTATTGTACATAAAATTGTAGACAGTTTTGCCAAATAAATTTACACGATTAAAAAAAAAATTAAGACCAAAATATATCATTTAGTCTTTTTCACCAGTTCGTTCGAATTTTCTTCATATTCAGCATTTTGGTAATTTTTTTGTTGTTAATTATTCAACCAAAATCTTCTTAAAAGTTCAGAAAGTCCAGACGACTGCGAATATTTAAAAATATTCCAAGAACAATAAATATTAAATTAAATATTTGCATAGTGAAAATACTTTTGAAGCGCAATAAACTTGTGAAAATACTTTTGACAACTTGCATGCATATTTTCTTTTGCTTTAAGCTTTGTCCTATGAACCGTTATCTTTCGCATTTCTTTTCATCTAGATTCTGCATAGATCAAGCTATGCGATAAGAACTATTTCAGTCAAATTGGTCAACAACAAAAAGAATAACAACTAAAAGAAGTTGGAGTTTGCAAATATCGTTCGTTGTGAAAATACTTTTGACCACCCCTGTAAATGAATTCATTAATAAATTTAAAGCAGGGCCACAAGTGTTGTTTATTAATATTTCTATTTATTTTAAATACTTTTATGGTGAGAATACAGTAAAAAAGTTATTAAAACGATCGGAATTAAGACAGTGAAAAATAAGGCAGCCCTTGTGTGGAAATCAGCTTAAACAGCTGTTTACTGTTGAATGCAAACAGCTGATTACCGGTGAATGAATATTTGAAAATGTAAGTAGAAAAGTATTGATTGCTTATTTTCAATTAAACACAGATCTATTTTTTTAGGGGCACACACAAATCATCATTTCAAGACGAGGTAATGCTGGGGTTCATGAAAGATAACCCTGATTTGGCAAGGGTTTTTACAAAAGGGGACAAGGTGGCTTCAGATGCGAAGTGGGCCGAACTCGGCAGCGCCTTGAATGGAGGTGGCCCTCCAACAAAAAATGTTGCAGGATCGAAAAAGGTATGAATATTCAACTAATATAAGAAACCAATATAGTTTATTTTAATAAAACATTTGAGATTTGGTGTGATTGGAAGGGGAGCATCAGGAAGAAACTTGCCAAAAACAAGGCCGAGATCAGGGCCACTGGTGGGGGTTCACAGATGCCAGTGAGTGAAATGGAGGAGGAAGTGGCCAAGCTATGCGGCTTGTACGAAATGGTCGACGGAGTTCGCGCGGCAGTATATGGAGCTCCATCCTCCATGTGCCGGATAATGACAGCGACGACGATTTTGTAAAAAATTAGGAAGAGCCGTCATCTGCTAATGTTGTCGAAGAGCAGAGAACCAAGCGCCGTCGTACCAATCCAGCCGCTTCTCTCGACCTCCAGAGTCTGTGCGAGACTCAACTTTCAATGATGAGCCAGCTCAGTTCCTCAATGACAGAGCATTTCAAAAAAATTGAGGATATGCAAAAGGAGGCCCTTGAGGTACAGAAGGAAGCGGTGGCCCTTCAAAGAGAAGACATTAAAGTTAAGAAGCAACTTCTAAATAAGTTTAATGATATTTTAAGAAAATTAGAGCAATAAACTATTACTAAGAAAAGGTAGGAGTGATGAACAATTTTTTATTTTTGTAAACTTATTGGGATATATATGGATACTCTACGTTAATCTTTCTTTTGTATACCCGTGCAGAGTCTATGTATGGGTAATGTTTAATCTTTAAACTAAGAGCGACTGAGCAATTTCATCGCGTTCAGATTCTCCGTCATCATCTCCTTCTACTTCATTGTCGCACAAAGTATCTTGTGTGTCGTCAAATCGAACTTCCTCAGTAATGGTCAAATTTCGCCTTCTACATAGGTTGTGCAAAACACAGCATACATTTACAATCGTACAACAAAACGATGGCTCATAATTTAAACATCGTTGCAGGCAACGAAAAGGACTTTTAAGCACTCCAATAGTCCGTTCGACAATGTTTCTGGCTCGAGCATGCCTTAAATTAAATGTATGCTGATATGTTCCAATCTTTGCGCTCCTGTATAGAGTTAGTCCGCCAAAACCAAATGTCCGTTTATGATGGTCGATAAGAATTCTCTGGCACTAGAGGAGTTCCATATAAGAGAATCATGGCATGACCCAGGGTGAGTGACATCAATGGCAATGATCTCCATATTGTCGCTTGTAACGACCCTCTCTTGGATTGCGCAGCTTAGCTCGCCGAGGTCGGGGTCCACAAAAATTTGTAAGTTCCGGGCCCTTGAGTCCCGGTTAGTCGGCTTGTTGATACCCTGCGTGGGAAGTAAGAGAGAGTGACTCCGCGGCGTTGGCGCGAGTTAGTCGACCCTGTGATACCCTGTCTAGGAGATAAGCGAAGGTGACTCCGCGGAGTGGCGCGAGTTAGTCGACCCTGTGATATCCCGTGTTACTTTGCGTTCTCTCGTGTCGCTCTGTATGACTCTGTGTCTCTCTGTGTAATTCAGCGTTCTTTTGTCTGCCTCTGTGTGCTCCTAAGTTTCTCTGTGTTTCTGTGCGGGACTCTGTGTTTCTCTGCGTACCTCTGAGTTACCCTGTGTGAATTGGCGTAACTCCGTGTCATGCTAATAGGCTGTGACATCCGCGTTTCTGGAGCGGTGTAGTCGGCCTGTAGACACCCTGTACTGGGCTATCTCCGGGGCGTGGGATTCGCGGTGAATGGTCACGAATGAGGTTATGGCGGCGAGTCCGGGAGACGTTGTGTCGCGGCGGCGATCGTCGGGACCTAAGCTCGCACCGTCAATCAAGAGCTAGACCTTGGCCCGGTTCTAATACTACTAATTAGTTGCTAATTACTGTTCAAGACTGAGCTGCTCGCCAAAAGTGACATTGCCCTCCGCTGTGCGTCGCCTTATATAGGCCGCGATCAGCTCGATACTCGATTATTATCGATAGGCACCTGAGTTGCCATATCGCTGGGTGTGGCCAATAGGCATCAGCTGTTCAGGGCTGGTGTCCTTCTCGTTGGGGCGTTGCCAGATGGCGCACTCGAGCCCCTTTATTTCAGTATTAATTTCTACTCACAATAATACTAACTAATAATATTCAGTAAATAATGGGACTTCATTTTGTATCTTCCGTGGTGCTAGGTAATAATAAATAATAATAACGATTACATGTTAACAATGCTTAACTAATAACCATAATAATAATAATAATAACGATTCAATTAAATACTAAAACTCCAGTAGTCTGTTTGTAGAATTAATACTAAATTAGAATAAGAACAAGAAAGGAAGCTAACTTCGGCATGCCGAAGTTTAAATACCCTGGCAGTAAGTAGAAGAATAAGAAAAATGTTCTGACCTTCCGCTTTCTCGGAATGTTGCTAGCAAATAATGTTGCTAACGAAATACATATGGTCAAAGGTACGTTAAACGAAACCAAGCAAACAAAATTTTTTTTTTAATTTACCGCTTTTGCTATGATATTCTGTTAGAGTATTGTCCATAGCATCGGGTCACACTAATGTCACACAAAGAAATATTTCTTTGGCTTGACATTTCGCATCTCATTCACTTGTTTTTACTGTGTGTCAAATATGGAAAAATTAACAGAGCCTCAGAAAAAGGTAAGAATTTATACTTTATTAAACTTTTTATGATGCAATTTTGATTAAATTCAGTGTAATATACTCCAAAGCAACGAACTATATCAAAATTTCGAACAAAAATATTATCCGTGGTCTTATTTAACAACATTTCAATGTACCGCTTTTTGGGAGTAACGTTACCGACAAAAATTTAGAAAAAGTTTTTTTGCGCATATTTAAGCAACTCAACCAATTTGATGATATACATTTTTTGTGTGTATTTAGAGTGTATTTTAAGAATCCAAATTGAAATTAATCAAAAATAGTACCATGGTGGAATAAATGACTGAAAACATGTGTAACGTTACCGACCATTTTTAATGAATTCAATGTACATTTACAGAGGGCTGTGAGTAGTGCTCTAAAGGAAAAAACCTATATCGACAAGTTGAAGGCAAGCGGTAAATACGATGAATACAAGAAAAAAAAGGCTGAGGCCATGAAAAAATTGCGAGCGCAAAGAAAAAAAGATGAACAAAAATTGAAAGGTAAGAAGAAACAAATAGTTATCGAAGCACGACGACAAGCAACACGAAAGCGTGTACAGAAATTCAGAGCGCGTGCAAAAACACAATATGATAAGCCAATTGATGGTCAAAGTGTGTCAAGTCAAAGTACCAGGCTATCTGATCTTGTGTTTCAGAGCTATAAGCGCACACAAACGTTTGGAAAAGCAGTCAAGAAAGTCAAAACGCAGCTTCCCGCTTCACCACGAAAAAAAAAGGCAATTTTGGCGCATCTTGTTGCAAATATGGACGAAGCTGACAAATTGGACATTGTTAATGTGGTTTATAATCCTAAACATAAAAGAAATTCGATGCCAGATCAAAATCAGATGGATGACGATATCCACTCATTTTATGTACGCGATGATATCTCAAGGGTTTCTCCGAAAGCTAAAGACGTGAAAAAGTACAAGTGCCCAGAAACAGGCGATGATATGCTCATGCCAACCAGACACATGACGCTATCGTTGAGAGAAGCGTATGCATTGTTTGTCGATGAAAAGAAAAATCAAGAACGTGGTATGTTTTTTTCTAACTGACATTGGTTTCTTCATTGTTCAATTGATAATTTGAAATTTTATATTATATTGTTTATTTTGTTGTTTTTTTTTTGTTCTCAGGTGTCTGTAGCCTTAGCTATTTTAAACAGCATCGCCCTTTGAATGTTAAGCTGTTAAATGATCTACCACACAACATGTGCGTGTGTCAATATCACGCCAATTTCATCGAAGCAGTCACTGCCTTACAAAATGTTGTTCCAAGTTTGCCAAGCTACGAAAACGGTTTCGTACGTCAATTTTTGTGTGCAGAAACACTAATGGACTGCTGGTTTGGAAAATGTCATGAATGTTCCGGAATCACTGCCGACACGCTAAAGGACGCAGTTGGTGAAACTTCACTCAGTTCAAATGCTTCATGGAAAGTATGGGAAAAGAACGTTAAAACGAAGCGTGTTGAAAAGAAAGAAGAAAAAGGATATTTATCCGAGCTCATCGCACATCTTGCTGCCATATCGTCGCATTTTCTCAAACATAGTTTTATCAAACGTGCACAAGCTGAAATATTCAAGCTTCACGATCTTCCACGGGCCTCCAATATCGAATTTGTCGATGAGGCATTGCTTCAAGTGGATTTCGCCGAAAACTTTGTTTGTGAGGCGCAGGATGAAGTACAAAATGCCCACTGGAATCAACGCCAGTTAACAATCTTCACGAGCGCTTTGTACCATAATGAATTGTTTCAATCGAAAATATTTGTCGCAAACGAATTGAAGCACACGAAGGAATCCATCATTCCGTATATATACAGGTTGCTGTCAGGATTGCCGGACACAGTGAAAGTGCTAAAAGTCTGGAGCGATGGTCCGTCGTCGCAATTCAAAAATAAGTTCATGGCCGCGATGTTACTCCACTTACAGATCAAATTTGGCATCAATATCATTTGGAATTTCTTTGCAACTTCACATGGCAAAGGTTGCATCGATGGAATTGGGGCAATCGCCAAAAACATGGTTCAAAAACATATTCGAGCTCGTGATTGCGCCGTGAACAATGCATCCGATTTCATCAAAGCGTTCAAAATGACTTCGTCAAAAATTCTTGCTGAAGAAGTCACAGATGTGGAATTTAACCAAATCAATAATGAGTTGAATTCAATTGCTGTATTTGCCGGTGCGAAGAACATTCCTGGTATATCATCTGCCCATCAAATTCAAGTGTTGGACGGGAAAATAGTGGTTTCTGAAACCTCAAAACATATTTAAAAAATATGACTATATGACTGAAAACCAAAAAACTAAATAAAGCTTAATATATTTATGCTTATTTAAACTTATTAATAATATTTGAGTGTTTTTTTTGCTTTATTTTCGTCAAAATTTCTCAGAATTTCATACGTGTAACGTTACCAACTTTTTGTGTAACATTACCGAATTTGGTTTTAGGCTCGTAAAGGCACGAAAAAATGCATTTTTCGGCTAATCAGATATATATATATTTTCTTTCATTCCTTATCTTTCAAAAAATGCTTATAATCAAAAATATGTGCAGCTACATTCACTAATAATTAAGCATTTGTGCACTAACCTCATAAGTCACTTCCAAAAAAAGTAACATTACCGACCACACTTTGAAAGCTGATTACTCCGAAGGCAAGAGAGATAAAGATAAACTTTGAACCCACGAAATGTAAGTCTCTAAGAGTACTTTCAGATGCATATAACCCATTATGCATTTTAATTATTTTTTCTGAGATATAGCCAAAAATGTACGTAAGAATGTAACGTTACCGACTGTACCCTTGACCATATGTTGCGAACAAATTAAATTAATTGATATATATATTCCTATGGCAGCTATATGATATAGTGGTCCGATTTGAATAAAATTAAAACTGAAATTCTGGAATAATACAAAATGGCCATGTATTAAATTTTATGAAAATGTATTAAAAATTGGCATAGTAAAAATTTTTTTTCTCAAAAATTTCCGATCGTTTCTATGGCAGCTATATGATATAGTCGTCCGATCCTGCCCGTTCCGATATATATAGTAGTGAGAGCATATAGAAGCATATGTGCAATGTTTCATTCAGATAGCTTTAAAACTGAGGGACTAGTTTGCGTAGAAACGGACAGACGGACAGACGGACATGGCTAGATCGACTCGGCTTAACCAATTTTCAACATAATTTCAGACATGGCCATTTTGTATTATTTTAGAATTTCGGTTTTAATTTGATCTAAATCGGACCACTATATCATATAGCTGCCATAGGAATATATATGTATATAAATTCATTTAGTTTGTTCGCAACATTTTCGTTCGCAACATTTTTTTCGCAACATTTTGTTTTGCTACATTTTTCGCAAACTTCGGCATGCCGAAGTTAGCTTTCTTTCTTGTTGAATATGATAAAGAACATATTCAGGAACAACACCTCATGCGCCAAACCAATAATAATAACATTTTTGCCATTCCATCAAAGTTTAAAAATAGGTGAAAAATGAGTACTTCGGTAAAACAGGTATGCAGAAAATATTATAATTTTATTCTACCTTGGTTTTACCGAAATTTGATGACCCTTTCGATAGAGACCATAACCATGCCGGTCGGTAACATATTTTACCTAAAAATCGACCGCAAAGTCTGAATTTTTGTAAAAAACTATCTGCTTCTTTTGCAACTTTGATCACGTGTAACTTCTAAAATACTGAACCGATTTAAATAATTTTTTGGATTCAACCCTTTTGAACTATTACCTGTCGAATTTTTCGATCCGTTGTGATCAAAAAGTTGATTTTTGCAACGTATCTGTATCTTTCCGTCCATTGTTGCAAACCTTTGGTATTAAAAAGTTTTTTTACGTATGTATCTATATCTGTATAACAGATGCAGACATTGTACTTACCACCATTGCGTTCAAACTATATATTTCATCGCAAATTAATCAACTTTTAATCACCTATTCATCAACAATTCATCACCTATTTCATCAGTTTTTTATCAACATTTAATCAACAATTCATCCGTTTTTCATCAACATTTAATCAATAAGTAATCAACTATTTTTAATTAATTTTCATTTATTTATTTCCTTTCTTCATAACATTATATAATAACTAATAACTAAAAAAATAATATATAATTCTAAAGAAATCTAAATTAGGTTCCTTTTTTCCGTCCTTCCTCCTTTTTTGGACCGCAAGGTCAGCCTGACCAATGGCATCTACAAAAAATAAACAGTAAATAAATATAAAAGAAAAGACAAAATTGAAAAAAGACAATATTACCCAATAGAGAAAAGTCCGCGTAAAACACTTAATTCCACTGTTTTTCATATATTTCACTGTTTTTAATATAATTTCACTTTTCTTTAACTTTTGTTGACCGCAGTATATTGCGTCTTTACTTCTTTAAAATTAAAACGCAATTGAAAAATGCTTGTTTGTTAGGAGAGGGAGAGTTCGAGAGAGGGAGAGTTTGAGAGAGCAAGAGCCTACGTGCCGTTTTTTGTTGATTACAAAAAGGTCGAATTAATCAGTTAGTCATCAACTTTTCATCAACAATGTAATCAATCCGTCATCAACCTTTTTGTTTGAAGAGAGACAAATGAGAGCGCGAGAGAGTCGGGTTTGACACGAAGGTCGAAAGAGAGCGTCGGCTCGGTGGAAATCGCCGTCGGCTATTGATGAATCGTTGATTACAGAGGCCTATTGATGACAGTGGTACTGCAGGGTAATAACCCTTTCTATTAAAGAAAACAGAGGAATTGTTTACAGGCTTCTGAATTCTAATATGAGTTCCATCCAAACAGGCAACTATTCTTGGCAGTTGATTTCTCCTAAAGAAGTATTCGGAAAATATCTGCATTTGTTACCTAGCAACGGAATAAATATTTTCAGAATTTTTCCGAATGTGCTGCGTCCAATGTTTATATAATGATCCTTGGCCACTGAAAGCTGATAGCAGCCAGTAGCAAGATACCGCATCACTTCAGCCAATTGGATTGAGTGTGACAATGTAGTTACTTGCAAATGTGGCTTGACTGCCTCCAAAACCTTTCTGAACGTATGTATGTTTGTCAATCCTATAGGAATTAACAAAGCTGAAAAATTAAAATTTACTGGCGGAATTTTCAATATCTGTAAATGTGACTTACCTTTCGTCAGTTATATTAAAAACACATGTGTTGCATCTTAGATGCCTAGATTTCCTCAAGCCCAGCAATTTCTGCCTTCTCCTGGCTTCAAAACAAGCAATTGCAAATATAAAAGGCATTTTTTCACGTTGTTTACTTTTGAGCAAATAAAAAAAAGTCAGCTGTTTGAGCAGCGAGAAACATTCCGATAGAAAAAATTTTACGAAAACCGGAGGAAATAAAATCGAAATCGAAAGATTTTGGCCAAATCGAAATCGGGAAAAATTACTATTACCGGAGCATGGCTGAATAATTAATACTAATCGTATGTAAATAAAAATTATTTATTCATTCCAGATCTCCAAGACATTCTCGTTGCCATTTTGCTGAATGGAGTTTTGCCCAGTTCGTCGCGTTTTAAGAACAGCGAGAACAAAATAAGCAAAAAAACGGACAATTGCGGATTCGCAGCAGTCGTTTGTTCTTCAAGTAGAAACGCTTAACGACAGACGCCTAAGGATCGACGATTTAATTAGTAAATATTATTTAGAAACAGAAGGCTTGCAGCCATTTATTATAATAGAAGGCCAAAAATATAATGTAAAAACATTTTTTGTGTACTTTGCCTTTCATTGATTTGAGTAAATTCACTACAAGTGAATTATTCACATTTTTGCAGCGACATGGCGTACTGCTGGACAAGAAATCGTGCGAAAAATGTGGCGCCGAATGTACATTACGGGGAAAGACATTTCATTGTACGGCTTACATAGAAGTGCCAGAAAACAAAAAAAAAAAAAACGTCTGCGATCGAGTGCGCAATGCACTTTTACCCAATCCGTACGAAAGCATACGTTTTTTGAAAGTAAGTCATTTTGTTATTTTATTTATTCTTATGTTTATTTTATAAATTTAATATTTTCAGAATCAAAGCTTAAGATTGAAGACATGCAACTTTGTATTGTTAAGCTTGATGCGGATCAAGAATGAACAAGCATACACAGCTCGAGTGCTTCGTTGGTCGCTGCATAGCGTAAACGATTGGAGCAGTTTCCTTCGAGAAGTGTTCATATACTGGTCCGAACAAAGCAGTCGCCAAAAGTTAGGTAAGTATGAAGAAATTGATTAATTTCAATATATTTATTGCGTATTTTTTGATTTTTAGGCGGTCCGGGCAAGGTCGTCGAGATCGACGAGACTAAAGTTATACGCCGCAAGTACAACCGAGGTCGGTTGATTGAAGGCCAGTGGGTGTTCGGCGGCATTCAACGGGACACAAAAGACTTTTTTGTGTGCCCTGTTGACCGCCGAGACGCTGCTGGCTTCCATAAAGGACAACATTGCCGATGGGACAATCATAGTGTCTGACTGCTGGAAGGCATATGATTGTTTGGAGAAAGAAGGGTACCAGCACTTTACAGTTAACCATTCTGTAAATTTCGTGGACCCTGAGAGCGGTGGTAAGTATAGTATTATATATAAAGCCCGCCGGAGGCGAAAAATTATTAAAAAAAAAAATCGCGCGTTTTTATAAAATACATATGATTTTTTTTTTTTTTAATATGATTATATATAATACAATTATTTTCAGAGCATAGCCAAAACATTGAGAGGCTCTGGAGAGATCTCAAGGATTATATATCCAAATATGGCCGAAGACCTCATCATTTCACAGGGTATTTGGCTAAATTTCAGTTTCTGAAAAAATACCCTGATCCCTTCGATCAAGTTCACCACATTTTCTTGGCAATGGGGGGTTTGTACATTCCGTACAAACCAAAAGACGGAGAAGTCTTCCTCTGAAGATGAATAGAAATCTTCCACTGAAGATGAATCGAAATCTTCCACTGAAGACGAATCGTCTTAAAGAAACTGAAATTAGCCCGTGGAGTAGGCCTACTGGGGACACCACGTTAAAAAAAAACGCTCCTAGAACTTTACCTCAACGGTTGAGTGGAAAATAGTTCGCAATATTATATTATCTATTCTATATCTATTTATATTTTATCTATTAGTCTCACAGTGTGACCAGACTTAACAATCATCATTGATTTAGTCTTTTTTAAAGGTTTGGTCTGCATGAGCTCTGGTCACACTGCGCACGATTTACTAAATATTCCCGAAATGCATACATTTTTTATCGGAAATAATTACACTTTAAAGCACGGTATCCAGAGAGAAGAAAACTGTTGCAAAGCAGTGAGAGAGAGCGAGAGGCAAATAGTTTGAAACAGCTTGTCTCCTAGGTTGTCCTAGGTCTGTTTCAAAGGGTGGTATCCAGTACAGGTTCGAAAATACTAGAACGAAGCAAGATTTAGGAGATTTTTAGTTTAGTATTTCCATAACGCGTAGCGAAAAAGAATAAATATTTTAATATAACTGTCTGTTATCAATGTTTTCCTCTCGCTCTGCCCTTCACATATTTCAAACTATGGATCCCGCCATGAACAAAAATGCGTGGAAAAGTCGAATTAAAAGAGCGAATACAGTCCTAATTGACTTGATAAAGGCAAATACAATATATTGGGGATCGGGAAATTATATTAATATGCATTAAAAGACCTGGGGCGAAAAAGAAAAATTAAAAATAAGGATGCAGGACTGTCGAAGGGAAAATTGGCCACTTTTCCATCTCGTTATGGAACTGGCATAGGTTATGGATATGGCCACTGGTGCAATCATGTTTCTGAACAGAACACGGATCCCGCACTTGCTTAAAAGAGCCCATATACAATCATCCGAGCTCCTTAGACATGTACTATGAGCAGTCCAAGGCAGGCGCAGCCGCCGGAACGCATGTCAATAGCTTTGGAACAATTATTAATCTAAAACAAATCATAAAAAGATGAATGTGTGTATTGTTTCAAATTTTGCCGGTTGTCAACAAAGTATGACCGCATCATTTGCCCTAAAAAATGCCGAACTACAAGTAAAAAGAGCGGTCACACTTCAAAAGAATAAACATTTTTGCGCTGCGTGACAACTTTATTTGCTGGATACTGAGCTTTTTATTAAAATATTTATTCTTTTTCGCTACGCGTTATGGAAATACGAAATGCGCGTCCTCAAATAATCTCCTAAACCTTGCACCGTTCTAGTATTTTCGAACCTGTACTGGATACTACCCTTTGAAACAGACCTAGGTGACAAGCTGTTTCAAACTATTTGCCTCTCGCTCTCTCTCACTGCTTTGCAACAGTTTTCTTCTCTCTGGATACCGTGCTTTAAAAATCAATAAAAAAAAACTATAATAAGAGTTTCACCATAATTCCTAGAAAAATCAACTCTATTTACGGTAAAAATTCAAGTCGATCGGGCGTGTAATGGTTCTCCTTCAAAATTACCAAAATTTGCTTAAATTTGATTCGTTCATTCAAAGTCTTGATGTGGGCTTTAAAATTTTCGAAGTGCTCAACTTAAAGTATCCAAAAGCTTGTGGAGAATATGGCTTTTCATCCAAAAACATTTTTTTGATATTGAAACAAAATATGATCGCAAAAATGCAAATGTCACTGCTCTACATTTTTATTTAAATACAAATTATTCAACATGTACATTTGTTTTAGATGTAGAAGAAGCGTCAAGACTCAAAGTCTGCTGATATTTCACTTCAAAAATTTTCATTTGCTTTCTGGAAAGCTTTTACAAGTAATCTGCGTAATTTTGCCAAATTTAAAAAACCGTTACAAAATATTCACTTATCTGAATCGACCAATCAGCAAACAGTTTTTGAAAAATCACTTATTCCTGATGAAAGCTTTAAGATTTGCGAATTTTTTAGTTAAGAATAAGAACGAATTAAGCCCAACATTTGTTTGCAATAATATTTTGATATGATGATGATATAATGATATTTTTTTAAATAAAGATGAATTTAATGAAATTGCTAAACAAAGTAATTTGAACTTCGAAGACTGCAAAATATTTAATGAAATAAATTTTAAGGGAACGCGATATAAAACTAACTAGTATTAGTATTAACTCAATTTTATTCACATTATAAAAAAAAATGTACATACATAGTCGTTTGGAAAAATGAAAAGGTTTTAATTATTTGTAAGGTAATACGTGTAAAAGACTTTGATAGTCATTTTAGGGCGTACGAAATTGGTTTCTTAGTTAATAAAAAGCTCATGAAAGATATATACAGGGGTGCCATGCAAAACACAGTGATTTTGATTTCCACAAAAAGGCATTTCCGCTAAACCAATTTCTCGGTGCCATACAACATCGAATAAGTTTTGTGTTTTTAGTTTTTTCAAAAACCATTCGAAATGGCTTGCAGGGGTGCCATTATGAAATCACCCATGTGTTTTAGCAAAAATTTTTTTGAAATGACCGTAAAATGGTAGGTTTTGGGTTATTTTGTTCTTTAAATAATGTTATTTAACCTATTTTGTTAATTAATTTACTTTTTTTTTTACTTTTATTTAAAAAATAATTAAAAATAATTAAAAATAATTTAACATTTTTCGCTCTCACCATTTCGAAAGGTTCCGAGCGAAATTGCTATCAGGGGTGCCACAGAAACCACTTCCGCTGCAAAAACCCTGAAAAATGATTCCGAGGTGCCACAGCACTTCCACTCAAATATTTTTCGCGTATTTGAAAACACATAACGGGACGTCAATTTCGATGCTACCACATCGATAGATTCTAAATTTCGAACTCGGGTTCAGTGATGCCACATTTTTCAGTCAGAACTCGATATTGGGAACTTTTATTATTTTTGCGCGAATATTTTAAACTTTTTTTTAAAATAACAGTAAAAAAAAAAACTAAATAAATTAGCAGAATAGATAAATAACATTATTTAAAGAATAATTTAACCCAAACCCTACCATTTTACAAGGCCAGATTTGCTTAATCGGAGTATGAACTCACTTAATATTTTCAATCCCGAAAATGTTTGATTTGATCCCGCTACACTATGGTTCAGACGACCACTTTTGTTGGCCAAAATTAATAACTCCGCTAATATTAAAGATATCAACTTGAAACTTTACCAATCGTATTTTTGTAATTAAAGGATGATACTGATTAAAAATTATCCGGATCAGAAAACTATATCCTATAGCTTTCATAGGAACGATTGAATAAACTTTGAGATACATTCACAAAACTTTGGTTACTTGAAGAGTATGTCATTTTAACTCAACTTTAAAAATTTCATCGAAATCGGATGAAGAATTCCTATAGTTTTCTTAAGAAGAATCGGAAAATAGTATTATTTTGCCTTTAATTGTAAAAAAAATTGATTATAAAAACTATACACCATTCTAAATTTTATGTTGGGATTGTATCTTACCCAACTAACTATATTTAATTAATTTTATTTAATATTTATCAGTTAGCATGAGTATACAGACATTATTAAAGCTTTTCAGTAGGTATTTTCATACAAAATGTGGAGATTCTTTAATTCAAATATCGCGAGATGCGGTCAAATGTGGCATTTCTCACTATATGCAATCGAACAAGAATTAATTGCTCTACAAGACACAATAGGTATCAAGGTTGGACTAGGTTGGACTCACTAATTATACCTTCTTAAAAATTGCATTTCAGAAAAAAAAATTTTTTTTTTTTACGACTCACTTTAAAATTAAACTACAAAGACATCACAAGGAGTACGGACATTTCGCAACACAAAACACATAGTACAAACACCTCTGATTCGAATTCATTGCAAATTTTGACCAGTTCTTTTGTATTTATTGCGTTTTTTTAATTTTAGAATTGGTATAATTTCCGAATATTTTCTCTGTCCGATTGCTCGAGTAGAAACATCTGACTTTGAAAGCTTCTAGCGTGAGAGTGGCGCCACCTATGAAGATTTTGAGTATAGTACGTTGATGGTACCTCTATTCTTTATCGATTGCGGCCAAAATCACATTATTTGGTTAACCTTTAAAAAATGGGTTTTGGCCAACAAAACTGGTCGTCTGAACCATAGTGCGCTATTCTTAAAAATTGTAATCCCAATTATTCTTAATTCAATCCCAAACATTCTTAAAATTTGTAATCCCAAAAATTCTTGATTCAAACCCAATATTTCTTGAATTTTTTAATCCTAACAAGAAAGAAAGCTAACTTCGGCATGCCGATGGTTAAATACCCTTGCAGTAAGTAGAAGAAGAACAACAACAATTTTCTGACTTTCCGCTTTCTTGGGTACTGACATGAGGTAAATGTTGCGAGCAAAAAATTTTGCAAGCAACAAATGTGGCATGCGAAAAATGTTGCGAACAAACTAAAAGAATTGATATATATATTCCTATGGCAGCTATAAGATATAGTGGTCCGATTTGAATTAAATTAAAATCGAAATTCTGGAATAATACAAAATGGCCATGTCTCAAATTATATGAAAATATATTGAAAATTGGCATAGTTAAAATTTTTCTCAAAAATTTCCAATTGTTCCTATGGCAGCTATATGATACAGTTGTCCGATCCGGCCCGTTCCGACATATATAGTAATGAGAGCATATAGAAGACTATGTGCAAAGTTTCATTCAGATAGCTTAAAAACTGAGGGACTAGTTTGCGTAGAAACGGACGGACAGACGGACAGACAGACTGACATGGCTAGATCGACTCGGCTGTTGAAGCTGATCAAGAATATATATACTTTATTGGGTCGATTCAACCCCGATAAATACATATAAAAAATTGTATTCCCAGAAATTCTTAAGGGGGGGTTTCTACCTTGTGTGGTCGAAAAAATGTGCCTTTTCAAAAATTTTTTTCTTGGAATGTATTGAAGATAGACACTTCTAATTTTTTTTCAGGTGTATATACAAGTTTATTGTTTAAGTAAAAAAAGTTTCAAATGGAAATATGCACAGGGGAGGGGGAGGGGCATTGAGCAATGGAACGCCTTTTTACGCTAACGGAAGTCCTGCTGCTGCCCCAAAGGGTCTGAAACACAAAAAGTAAATATATTCTTACTTTGTATACTTTTGCGCATGGCTGGTACCAGAATTGCGAAAAAAGAATGAAAATTGAAAAACTTATGCGATTTTAAATGAAAAACTCGATTTTTACGCACTTTTTCGACATTAATTGTTATATAAAAATGAAAAATATTCAATATTTGTTAAAGATTTTGGTACCAGCCATGGAGAAGCCTCTAATACACGATACTTTAAAATTTCGTGGCGATTGCTCAACTCGTCTGGCTTGAATCACTTCCGCAAGGTCAAAAAATGTCGTTTCGAGTAAAACGCGTTTGAAGTTTTTCTTCAGTACCTGTTTTAAGGTGTAGGTGCTCCCTGTTTTAAGGTGTAGGTTCCGTAATTCTTAAGATAGCCAATTGAAATTTTGGGAGCGGACTCTAGAAACATATATCAATCCAAAAATGCAAAAAAAAAAATCGATTTTTTCGACCACACAAGGTAGAAACCCCCCTTAATTTATTCTCCAAAATGCTTAAATTTTTCTTTTAAAATATGTTTTATTTTGTTATACGATTAAAATTATTTTTAATTATATTTAGTACAATGTCTATTTTATATTTAACTTATTTACCGATGTTTATGTATTATATATATCTTTTCCCATTTTTAAGGGATATATGTAGATGCGAACGATCTAAATGTTGCGAGCAACCAAGCCAATAAGCTGTGATTTAGCTTTCAAAAGGCAAAATCGAGCTAAATTAAAAAAATAACAAGAAAGGAAGCTAATTTCGGAAAGCCGAAGTTTAAATACCCTTGCAGTAAGTATTTAAAATTTTGTATATTTAAGGATTCTTTTCGCTTTCGCGTGTTCTTAGATTCTATAAATGTTAAGCGAAACATGTTGACAGTGAAAAATTTTGCGCAACAACTAAATGTTGCTTGAAACAAAGCTTTCAAAATAAATTAATTGATACATATACATATTCCTATGGCAGCTTTATGATATAGTAGTCCGATCTTCATCCAATTAAAACCGAAATTCTAGAATAATACAAAATGACCTTATATCAAATTATATGCAAATATATTGAAAATTGGCAAAGTTATAATTTTTTTCCTCAAAAAGTTCCGATCTTCCCTATGGCAGCTATATGATATAGTCGTCCGATCCGGCCCGTTCCGACATACATAGTAGTGAGAGCATATAGAAGACTATCTGCAAAGTTTCATTCAGATAGCTTCAACACTGAGGGACTAGTTTGCGTAGAAACGGACGGACAAACAGACAGACAGACGGACATGGCTAGATCGACTCGGCTGTTGATGCTGATCAAGAATATATATACTTTATAGGGTCGGAAATGTCTCCTTCACTGCGTTGCAAACTTTTGACTAAAATTATAATACCCTGCAAGGGTATACAAATTTTGCTCCCATGAAGTGCTGCCAGGAAAAGGTTAAGAATCATTAAGAATCGTAATGATAAGGTTTATTATGAGATTTCATTCACAATACCCATTTTAAATAAGGAAAAAATCCGTCTTTGGGCGGCGACCAATATCAAATCCGTTCACATTCATAATAATATAACATTTCCCAATTTTCCGCATTTCATCTTTTCCTTCTTATTTGGTCACACTGGTTCCGAGCAAAATATTCAGCAATTTTGCTTGCAAGTTGCAATATTTGAAAAGTAAATTTATATCAAGTTAGTAAAAGGCTTTACATTGAATGAACTTATAGAACTCACACAAACCATTTATATTAATAAATAAAACGCTACAAAAATCATAATCAGGCATGCTCCGGTAATCGTAATTTTTTCCCGATTTCGATTTGGCCAAAATCTTACGATTTCGATTTTAGGTGCTCCGGTTTTCGTAAAATTTTTGCTATCGTCGGTAAACAGCTGTTTGATGTCAACAGTAAACATCTGTTTAAGCTGTTCTCTACACAAACGTGTTGCCACATTTTTCACAGTTTTAATTCCGATGTTTTCAATAACATTTTTACTGTATTCTCACCATAAAAGTAATTTAACTAAATAGCATTATTAATAAACAACACTTGTGGCCCTCCTTTAAATTTATTAATGAATTCATTTAAATTTTATAAGGATTTTTACCAGCCTGTTTTACCACAGTATGGCAACCTGCCCGTTTTACCACAGTATGGCAACCTTCGCGATACCTTTCGGCGAGTTAATTATCGGCATCTGGCCAAATCGTAATTGCTTGTTGCCGACGGCAAAATTTGGTTTGTAAAATTTGAGGTGGGGTCAGAAATAAATTTTTTATTAAATAACTACGTGCCAGAATGATCTTGTGGTGGTGTGTAATAAACATCAATAGACCACTGAGTAAACTATTTTTTCTCCTTAGTAAATTAGATATGATTTGATATAAAAAAAGGCATTTACTTTTCATTTCGGGCAGACAAAGGTGCCCGTTTTCCAATTCGGTAAAAATTTTACGATTTCAAAAACCGGAGCACCGATTTTACGATTTCAAATCGAAATCGTAAAAATTTACCGAATTCGATTACCGGAGCATGGCTGAATACTACTAAAACAAACATACTAGTAAAAAATCGACTTACTGGAAATAGGGGCTTAATTTTAGGCAGCAAGAGCTGGGGAAATCGTTAAGGCCCTCTGCATTTTTATATAAAACATTCTTTAGAACACCTTTTATGTAAATTTCTAGAATAAAAATCGTTTGACCATGCTTTATACATACATATGTATGTAGGTGTCTTTTATAAAATGCTTAAAAGTTTATTTATTTATAGTTGTTTAATGTTCCTTTTCCACTGCTTCATTTTTCAACATTTTTGGGATATGTATGTTTATATGATATTTGTTCAACAAAGTAAATAAGGTCTTTCAAAAAATATGACTCAAACATCTAGTATTTTGATAAGAATACTGAAAATGTTTGATATTTTACGAAATTTCAGGGAAATAAACAAGCCAAGATTCAATATGAAAGCTGTTGCAGTGGAATACAGGCATAATTCGTTACTGTAAATAACTCTGTAAAGGATTTGTTTTACTTTTACAGCATATTACATATGTATGAACATACATACATACATATTTGCTAAATATGTGTATTATGTACAACTAATGTCACATTGTATAAGTCACCGCAAATCCAGGATTAATTTGTTTAGGTTTTATTAATGCTTGCACTCTCCAGTTCCGAGAATAGATTGAGTTGACATCGCCAAATGTTCCCGTCTAATTAAAAACTTAAAATCAAGTAATAAAGATGAAGGTTGCTGTTCAGTTGGCTGGGAATAAAGGACGGAAAGCGGACTTTCCGAAGTGGAAGAAGACCGGAGAACAAGGACGGATGCATTATTAATACGTGAAGGGAGAGCCAATCTGGGCAGTCCGCATGTCTGAGCTGGAAGGCAGTGTGTGTGGCCCACAGTGAGCTCCCGGACGGCGCTCGGGTCGTGCCAGAGTCGGTGCGTAAGACATCCTGATCTGCGAGCTCGTGTGTCGCTGCCTTTCCGGTGTGAATTAGCGCCGCGTGCCAGATGCAATTTCCTGTTGTTGCAAATTGCATCCAGCGAGCAGCGACCGTCGGGCTGTCCGGCATTCCGCTTGTCTTTAATTGCAGAACTTGACTCTGCCAAGCTTATGAGCGCGCTTTAAAATGAAAGCACTTTGGCCACTTAACCAGCGCACACATCGCCCCAACTCGTCAAACTTTTAGCGGCCTTCGTCCTAGCGCTGATTCTGTGCATCAGCATTCAATTTGCCTGGTTGCCAACACAAGTTGGTAAACTACAGCCGGGGCAGCGGCGGAGACAGCTCCGAGCTCAACTATCTGCGGAAATTTGCTCAGTTACTTTTGTGCAATCCCCAAATCCCAGTTCAATTTTATCTATGTATCTATCTATCTGAAACTGCTCGGCAAATAGCAAGGTCTTGTGCCAGTGTGTGCGGCTTGTATGGAACTGTTGACGTAAATGGACAACAAAGCCCGGCACTCAGCTGAGGCGCCCCTTGCCTTGCTTCTTTGGCCCGCCCAGCTGGCTGTTGTCGCTGAAGGGAAATGCATGCTTCGTTTAATGGCAACTGGGCCCGAGTCCATGTTTATTGCATTTTGCCTCTTTCTGTGGCAAATAAATGCTGCCGCCCCTGAGCCCCGTTGGCGGTTTTAAAAGGTAGCCTGCAGCCTGCTTAATTTTTGTGTTTCGTTTTTTTTCTTATCACGACGCCCAGAAGATACGACTGCCAACGTCTGGCCGCAAAGCTGCAGTTGCCGTAGAATGAACCTTTGCCTGGGCCAGCAGAGGCTTGATTGGCTGACCTGAACGCCTGGCGACCAACTAACCCCTTCGCCACTCTCAGCAGTTGCTGACGGAGCTGGGCTCTGAATGCACGATGAGTGCTGGGGGTCCTTGTTTGACCAGATTCATGCTTACTACGAGCTCCGGGGCTGCTGGCCATCCATTCATGCTGCCTTTTTATTTAGTTATCCGGACCGCAGGCAAATACTTGGGGAGGCATGCACGTCTACCTTTCGTCGGAACCAAAAAAGCGAATGTTAAAGTTGATTTGGCATCGGGGCGTATACGCAATGCGTCCGTGTGCCTGTCAATTAGGGCTGGATTGTGAATCTAATGCAGCTCACAGGCTGCCAAGCAATCGATTTGTACTCGTCTCGTACTCGCTCACCCAATCCCTGCAGAGATCCGCCCTGCCACAGTCGAGCCATTTGCGTGCACGGGGGGTGCAACTCCGCCGGCTTCATTTTTATTTGTTTCCCTCACTGCCAACCGACTGCACATCCTCCGGAGGGAGTTGCACAAAGCGAGCATTTCTCGCACAATTTGCGGACTGTTCCTTTGTACTTGGGCGGCGAATTTTGTTTGTGCTCGCACAACATTCTCCATTATGTGCCTTGGAGCTTACGATTTGCTCCAGTTTCGGTATCGAGCCCAGGCAGCGCAATCATTTTTATGTTATTCCCCAGAAGTCATATCTGCTCGTGAATGGATTCAGTAGTGTGCCATCAGTGATGAACTGCTCCGCTCTTCCGCCGCCCAGAAGCTAAGTCGCCCGTTCACCGGCATAAGTGTGCATCGAGTAAGGTGCACTTTGTCCGGGCACTGAAGCACCTCTGAAAGTTCAGCCCCAGGCTGCAGATACAGCGCCCACCTCTCCCCAAAGAGATCGTTCACTACTGCAGTGTGTGTGTGTCTCGGTCGCTAGAGAAATTTAAATACCGAATTTATGGACTACACAAAGGATGCAACTCCGTTTCCCCATATTAACGACGTAAATGCTGCAGCTTGCCTGCTGTTTCTTACTGTCTCTGGTCGAAGGTAAATTTAACTGCACTCTGCCCGGCCGTTTCACTTTTAATTATTTACTGAAGGAGCTGGATATTAATTTTCCATTTTCATTTCCAATTACGGCTGGCTGCTCAAAGGGCAAAGAGTTTGCCTTCAGTGGAGCAATAAAGGCGACATTAATAATATCTGATGGAGGAGCGACGGCACATTTTATACCGCTTTATACCGGTTACGGTGGCGCCACCGGAAGAGAATGTTGCATGAATATTCGATTAGTTCGCCGACCAATGAGGCCATAAAACCCGACAGGACAGACTCAAGGAGACCGGGGTTTGATTTGTGCTTTATGTTTTATAACTTAGATTTTCCTTCCGATTTGGTCAGGCGGGAATTAATATGCTACCGAAGCTGTAAGGGCTAGTCAGGGCCAAAATTGTTGGCTCAGGCCAAGACGTTGGCCAAGTTGCTGGCTCCTTGGCAACATCTCAATTATTCCAATTTGTTCTCGGCCAGGCATTTCTTAATAATGGCCAAGAGAATCCTGGCAAATAAAGGATATGCCAAAATGGCAATTCCAAAACTTATCCCTCCAAATTCGCGGGCTTTTATTTCGGCGCATAAAATACAAAAAAATGAGCAAGCTAATTTCCTAGCGGAGCGGGTAAAAACTGAGAGGCGAGGGGAAACCAGATTTGCAATTGCATGAGCGTAGAGAAAGTAGGGACGGGCCAAAGAATAGCTCAATAAAAGGCATTCGATGGATCGACAAGAACTTGGCAAACTTAAATGTATAAATGCTTAAGAATGGCTCTCGTTCCAAGACAATAAATTTACACAAAGCCCGTTAAGCAAAGGGCACTGTTAAAAAAGTTGCGGAAGTGCAGCTGGAAATTTTATTTCATTTCGGACACATGTGGAGCCGAGGGCGAAGAAGAAACTCGGAAATGTCAAAGGCGACGGGTAGGAAACACTCCTCCTCCCGCCATTTCCTTGCTCGCTGTTCTCTGCGATATTTCCCGCATATTCAATGAGCAGAACAAGCAAATAAATTTGTTCCCGCGCAGCTCTGTCCAAAAAACGGCATTCAATCAGCTCCACGTCGAGGACCAACGGGAGTCAGAAGTCAAGCGGGCGCCCAAGGGCCCACAGCAGTCCACCGTCGATGGCCATTGCGCCCCATCCGCTGCGCTGGGCCTTTGGGGACATTTCGCTAAATCGGCTGTAATCAATCAGGGCCAAATTAAATTTCCCAGCGCCGCTTCGATTAAGAACGGAACAGTGCAGTTGCTCGGACGAAGACACTATGTGGCACGCCGTTTGACTTGGATGTCGGAGGCCGACTGGGGCTGCAGTACGTGTCGCAGTTTGCCTGCGATCCGGCCTCATTTGGCGCTTCTAAATCCGACTCCAGATTTATAACCGCGTCGAGAGCCAGCGGGCCCGCGAGCACCGTTTACCGCCAGCTGATTGTCATTTTTCACACTGCCCATAGACGTCGTCATGATGTCCGACGCCGTTGACGGCGAGCGCGCTGCGTGTGCGTGAGTTGAAAAATTTTTATTGCATACATTCCGGCCGTCAGCGTAATTTCTCACTTTTGCGATGGATGCAGAGCCGTGCGCTTTGTGGGAAGTTTATTAGGCGTCGGCACGGCCTGATAAATGGGTCTGCAGGGGAGGTGAGGCTGGGGGACCTCATCTTCGGGGGAAATGGGACATAATGGGCGGCAATTTGAGCTGCACGGTCTCATTACAGGGTATGGTTCCGTCTAGTTGCCGAAACACACGGAATACATATACTAGCCACGTTGGCATTGCTGTGGAAAAGGAGCTTTCTCTTTACCCAGCAGGTTACCGAACGCCCCAGACGTGGGGCAACCACCCACACCAGGCTCATAAATAAACTTCCAGCAACTCAAGATGATGAATTGTGTTGACGACTCGTTGGGGATCGCTATTTTCCTACCTAATTCACTAGGCAGCCTTTTTACTTCGTCGGACATTTTTAATGACCGCTCTTTCCCGGCCTCCAACTCCGCTTTTCAATTCCTTTGCGCAGTCTATCAGCTGATTAGGCTCATTAACATTGCGTTTTAAAAAGTTTCCACCCGTTCAGAGGTCTTCCGCAATTAACTTAGAGTGGCAGCTTGGGCTGGCCGTGTCCTTGGATCATATGCAATCATAACTGAAAGCGATTCACACATTGACACTTTTCTTGGTTGACACAGTGGTAGTACGTCGAACAAGTCCCAGGACGAGTTATATATACCTCCACTGCCTAACAGTGCGCCAACTAGTAAAACTTTTCCTTCGATAGCTAGCACCTGTATCCAGATATTCGCACTCCGTCGGCGAAAACGGAACCAAGACGCTACTAAATCAAAAGTGTAAGAAAGCAGCTCAGAGTCCGGGACCCCACTGCGCCCTCCAAGTGCAGCAGTTGCTACGTGAGAAAGTTGTCCTAAAAATTAATGCACTCTCCGCATGCAAAGGAAGCCGGAGTCGGAGTCGGAGTCGGAGCCGCCAGGAGTACTCGCTGACGTCCTCAGGTCGAGCGGAAGTAGTGGCCGTAATGGCTCAAATCTGAATTATGCGGCAAAGGAACGGAAGCCAGGGACTGGCGCAGGCCGGGCAGAGCAATGGGAATGACATGCGGACTTCCGACATAGGTCAGAAATCAGAAATCAGCATGCTAAGCACTTTGGCCCCACTCTGACGTCGCAGACAGCTGCCGTCCCTGGTCATCGGCTTTATCAATTATGCAAATGGCAAATTTAACACCTCGGCAACGTGGCACATACGAGAGTGCAGTTGGAGCGGAGCGTGTGCGGCTTTGCCGGGTTAAGTTGGGCGGAAGAGACTCCAGCGAGTCCCTGGGCCATAAATCTTGGGCGTAGGGAGTGCAGCGCTGCGACTTTGGCAGTTCGGCAATGAATTTAAAGTACTTTGTGTTTCTGGCGGAATTTTTAAGTGCTGCGGTAGCCCGGCGCTCGCCGACCTGACTGAGCTGTTTAATTTTACGGGGCCAGAGTCCGGATATCATGGCAAAGTGGATTTTTCCGTCAAACATAAAAGCAAAGTTTGCGCCGGCAATTAAAGGAGACCCGGAGTGGAGTTAAGCGAGGCCCAGGAGCATGTAAAACTGCATAGCTCGGGACGAACCTGCGCGGCTGGACATGATGGAGACGACGAAGATGAAGTTGATTACGTGCGGAAATATTTTATGCGATTGCGAAAATGAAACACAAACGGCCAGCGGGCCATTAATTTAAATGCATGAGTGAAGGCGAAGGAATACCGCCCGAGTCGTAATATTTTTTCATAATTCTTTGTCGCTCTGCTTGCATAAGCATTTGTTTTACAACCGTCCACTCCCGCACTCCAGCACAGCCGCACACCTCACACCCCACACTCCAATACACACCGCACACTTGGCAAACTCAGTCAGCTGCACCAGCCCCAGCTCCAGGCTTTCCCCTCCTGCTGAGCTCAGCACAAAATGCCTTCGCTTATAATATTAAAATGGCCGGAAGCGGAAATTCAAAACGCCACTGCACGAGCGTGTATCAGTACGTATGTATGCACTTGAGGTCTTCAGTGTGTGCGCGTGTGTTTTTACATATTTGATTCCGCCAGAGAACCTTAGGGGGCCCCTTGCATGTCGCACAGTATTTATAAAAGTAGTATGCAGGCATGCCAAAATAAACGCCCTGCGGCTCCAGACGGACTCCCAAGTCCACTGCTGCCCACATTCTGAATGCAGCTCAAATAACACAGCCCTCTCCCTCCAGGCGCCTATTGTTTATTTGCCCTGCAACAAATTATAAGTACAGAATGTCGAAGGCTTCCTGGCGAGAGGTTGAATAATGGCAGCTTGTTGGCATAACAAGCACGTGTCCGGCAGCGAAGGGGGCGGGGTCAATCGAGGCTGGCGAGAATCAGAAACCCTGTCCGCTGGTCTCTTGCATAACAACTCCTAGAAAGCCATTCGAAGAACCGACCCTGTACTGGTCAACGACTGCAAACCTCGACGCCAGACCCAGACGGATCCATCTCCCGATGCTTAACAAACCTTTCAGCCCGCAGGAGCCACCCCTATTAAAATGGCGGGCCAAGGTCAATGCAAATGTCATGCTCATGTCCGTGCCCATGCCTTCCGATATTATATGGCATTGGTGCTTAGCGTGTCAATTATGCTCCGCCTGACAGCGTGCGAGCTTCCTGCGGATGGCCTCACCCAGGAGGCGCTCATTAGTCGATTTGCGTTTGCGGGCGGGGCTCCACGGGCGTGGATCTGTGCATCCGCCGGGACACGACCGGGCGGCATTCGGTGGCAGAGCTGCTTCCACTGCATCTGGGTGATGCGACTTCAATATCATATTCATTAAAATTAATGACTTCG
Organism: Drosophila bocqueti; assembly: GCA_018151655.1. Taxonomy (NCBI): domain Eukaryota; kingdom Metazoa; phylum Arthropoda; class Insecta; order Diptera; family Drosophilidae; genus Drosophila; species Drosophila bocqueti. The sequence continues at coordinate 365,578 of JAECXF010000030.1, read as the reverse complement.
TGCATATTTCAGTGACTGCATTTAACTGCGTGTATTTCCAGGGCCAAATGGTGGCATAATTTCTAATGAGTAATGGATATTAGTTGACAAAAACTGGCGTAGTCCCGGCGGGCCTTTGCAGCCTTTGATGTTTTCATGCCAAAGCGCCTTAATATCGTTAATAATCATTATAATGCCCTACTATGAGATAATGCTGCAACTTTTTGCTTAAAAACAGCTTCGAGTGCCACTCATCCCAAATGGCTTAAACGATTAATTTTAATAAGATCGACTTATAGGTAGAATCTAAATCGATATGATTCAATAAAAACACAAAATTATTTAAGCCACGGTTCGACACTCAACTCATCAGCTGCTGCCAGTCTGAGTACAGGCGAGTTGGAGATAAAAGAATATTTCACCTAATTATATATAATTTTATATATTATTTTTTGCAAATATTTTAAAACAAACTTGAAATGCATACAGACATACGTGCATAAGATAGAAATGTTTTCAACAAAAATCTATATAATTCATCCTTATATGCTAAGACCTGTTATTTTATACGGATATGCGGACTGACTTGTGACCAATGGCTAATGGTAAAATTATAGCTTTCTTTTCCTAAATTAATCGATCTTATTCAGGGGATTTCAAGAAAATTTCGATAATCTGAAACAATCTGATTCAAAAATGAACACTTATACATATATATTATATAAGAATTGGCTCAAGAGTTTTCCAACCATGGTCAAGCCGATCACTTTACATTGTCAAACCCCTTTTTTTTAAGTTACCCAAATTTCGGTTTCAATGGATTAGGAATAGAGTGACCATCAACGAAATCTACAAGGTGGCCCCATTCTCAGGATGTTAGCTGTTTGCCGAGCACTTTAATGCGCCAAAATTAGTAACTCCGATAATTTATAAGACACTAACTTTAAACTTTACCAATAGTCGATTTGTACTTATAGAATGTTAGTGAATCTAAATTATTCGGATCAGGAAACTATATCCTATAGCTTTCGTAGGAACGATTGGAAAATAGTTGAGATACATTTATACAACTTTGTTTAGTTTAAGGGAAGGTTCTTTTAAATTTAGCCGAAATAAAAGAAAAACTTTGACATTTTTTTGTGGAAAAACGAAAAGACCTAATTAATGAAACATATGTAAATGTATTGTTTATTAAGGAATACAAAATGAATTTTTTTTCAATATTCAAAATGGCGGATTAAAAATGGGGGATTTTTTCGCAAAACCATGTTTCGAGAACTCTTGTTAATCGTTACACTAGTTCTATTAATACGATTCAAAAAAATTATTAAAGGAGATACTTTTTTTTTATGATATGAACCTATCTTAGACATAAAAAATTGTTTATTGAAGATCAAAATAAAAAAATTCGAAAAAATTTGACATTTTTTTTATTTTCATGATATGCATTAATTTCATTAAATTTCATTCAAATTAGGTTCATTTCATACGAAATTTCCTGTACTTTAATAATTTAAAACAATTTCTCACTTCAGTTAACCACGAAAAGCCCTAGCCTTGGCGTTCTTTCGCCCGCAGAGGCTCGCGAGATCCGCCATTTTGAATATTGAAAAATAAATGTATTTTGTATTCACTAATATATACATTTATGTTTCAAAGCACGACTTTGTAGGTCATTTCATTTTCATTTTCCGACCAAAAAAATTCTCAAAGAAGAAATCTCAAAAGAACCTCCCCTTAGGAGTATGTAATTTTAACTAAAATACGAATTCTTACAGTTTTCATAAGAAGAATCGGAAAACAGTGTTTGTGCCTAAATTTGGATGAAAAATGAATTTTAAAAACCTTAAACGATTCTTAATTTGGTTTTGAGATTGTATCTTATGCAAACGACTATATTTAATTACTTACTGAATGAATTACTTACGCTACCATTCATTTGGTCAAGCTTTTGGCTTAGCTTTTGGACGGAAGTGTTTTTACATAAGGACTCTGGAGGGAACAATCCATTTAATGAGTTGGCCACTTTTTCTATGATGCTTCTCAGTTTACCGCGGTCAAATTCAATAGTAGAAGGGGTCTTTAGCCAGGTCAACCTGGTCAAGTCCGAACTGCGAAATAGAATGCAATTAATAACTTTGAGTTCTATTTTGAACATAAGGTTAAACTCTTAAACATTCGACTTTTCAATTTAATGTGGTCGATATTCGTAAATAATAACACTAACAACAAGCTGGAAAATGCTGCTACGAGTACAACGTCCAAAATAAATGGTATCGACAGATAGATACAATGCAAACATATCATATTAATAAAACCTTCTTATTACTATGTTAATGTTATTAATCATTAAAATCATTATCATAAAAATTAAGATAATACAAGAAAGGAAGCTAACTTCGGCATGCCGAAGTTTAAATACCCTTGCAGTAAGTAGAAGAAGAAGAAACAAAATTTCAGACTTTCCGCTTTCTCGGAATGTTGCTAGCAAAAAATGTTGCTAATGAAATATGTTGCGAAAAAATTAAATTAATTGATATATATATTCCTATGGCAGCTATATGATATAGTGGTCCGATTTAAATAAAATTAAAACCGAAATTCTGGAATAATACAAAACGGCCTTGTATCAAATTATATGAAAATATATTGAAAATTGGCATAGTAAAAGTTTTTTTTCTCAAAAATTTCCGATCGTTCCTATGGTAGCTATATGATATAGTCGTCCGATCCGGTCCATTCCGACATATATAGTAGTGAGAGCATATAGAAGACTATCTGCAAATCAATCAGATAGCTTCAAAACTGAGGGACTAGTTTGCGTAGAAACGGACGGACAGACGGACAGACGGACAGACGGACATGGCTAGATCGACTCGGCTGTTGATGCTGATCAAGAATATATGTACTTTATAGGGTCGGAAATGTCTCCTTCACTGCGTTGCAAACTTCTGACTAAAATTATAATACCCTGCCAGGGTATAACAAGGAATTGATATGCTCAGGAGTCATCTATCTCAATCCTCCATCGACACGCGCAGCACACATACATGCGCAAGACACTTTCAAATCGGCAAAGTGTCCCAAGTGAATGAATGTACGAAGTGAGCGACAAAATTCGTTAAGCCCATCGGAGGAATCATTTCAAGTCGGATTGCTTTGTAAAACACATTGGTATCTTAATTTTATGCACAGGCGTTTGTCTACGAGGTATGCCATAGTCTTTTATTCTTTCTGGTTCTTTTTAAATTATTTAATTATCTTTGATACGGTTGTTACAACTTAAAATTTTCCATCGAATTGTATGAAATTGAATACTATTGCTACTTGTCGTACAGAAACAAAACTGGGTAAACATACCGTATTAATAAAGCTTTTGTATTATATGTGATTAAAAAGCTTCATAAAACCACCATAAAGGGCTCTTTACTCATCTGCTTCTCGGGAGGCGAATTATGGGTCTCTAAATTAGCTTGTGCTCTCTGGAGTGTAAGAACATTATAGCACTCAAAGGCGTTTGCATGCGAGTGTTTGCGAAAACTTTTTAATTATGCCAAGAACATAAAAATAAATTTATGCTTGCACTTTTTTATCGACCTTCGCCTAAGTGGGCAAGTGGTCAGAGTGGGCCAAGGGCTGGAGGGCAGGGGGCGTGCGTTGGCGATATGTTTTGTCTAGGGTGAAATACGGCACGGACGTGATGATGCACTCCTCGCTGTGCCCGGCAGCCATTGATGATAACTTTTTTCAGCACTTGCACTCAATACACAAATGTGCTATAAAATATGTGAAAAAATATTTCTTTCCTCACTGGAGTGGGCAGCGACGTAAATGGCTTTTGGCTTTACTTCATGGCGTGGCCCGAGCAGTGGCTCCCTCTGTCCCCGTGGCCTCCCGGAGCCAAGCTGCCTTGCCGCGCCCGGTGTTGTGTTCTGCTGCTGTTTTCACTTTTTCTTTCCTCAATTCTCTGCACGGTTGCATCATCAATTATGCTTATCAAAACACTGAAGGGCTAAACTTTGCTGACCAACTGCTGCCCTTGCCAGAGTGGGCTCCCGCCCGCCCGGCCACCGCCCACACTTAGCCTTCGGGGCCACGCCCTGCCCCGTCCGATTGCCTCGCCACTGCTGCAAGTGATTTGAGTGCACTCGACAGGTAATAAATATGAAGTGCTAAACACGAGATACGCGCATTTTTCTGCTTGCAAAACTTTTACCACATTGTGGCCAACAATATTGCAAAAGCTTTTAAACAATTGCCGAGGGCACGGGGCGGGTCGGCCGTGGGTTCAGACAAGACGCAGCGCAGGAGACAGATACAGATACGAGTGCCGACGGAAAGACTCGTGGCAGGCCAAGGGCAAAGCGCGAGCGGGCCGGGGCTTAGCTGAGCGGATCTGTGCTGAATCGAACCGAGCTTAGTCCCGGTGCTTTCCAATCAATTACAACGGGCACGGGCAAATGCAGGGCGCAGCGAGAGCAGCACGCTCGGGTGGCACGGATTTACACAAATGCACAATAATTTCTAACATCAGCGGAAAACATGACAGCTTAATGCCTGCGCGGCGGAGGAGGAGTGCTCGAGTGCTGTGTGTGCACACCAGGTTGCACCTTGTGACCACAGAGCGTATGCGCAATTTGAATGATTGTTTTGCGTTCTGTTCGGTGTTTCATTTGTTTGCACTTGCCGCGTGGGATCGCCGAGTGTGTTGATTACAGTTATTGCAAGTTATTTGCAAATTTATTGTGTGTGCTCCCGTCCTTTTAGCTGTGATTGATGTGGCATTGCCTTTGCCTTTGACGAAGCCACTGACATTTAAAGTTACCTTTTTCCCCTAATGAATTAAAAATCCATAGATCTCATGCTCTCAATAAACTTGCTTTACTTACTAATATGAAATACTGAATGCTGATTCTTATTATGCTTATTTTTTTTAAACAAAAATAATTGTTTTACGTTTATTACAATTGCTGTATTGATTACATGATATGTCGGCGATCTTTCGTTTTGATGAGCAAGTTGCGGCAGGTAGGTTATACAAGTTGTAGCTTGCAATTGGATCGATATGATTGAATTGGAAATCGATCAAATGTGTGTTTTCCTAGCTTCTCATACAAAATTGACCGATTGCTTGTGTTGCAGATATATGTATGATATAGTCGGTAATATAAACAACTTGATAAAATTTTTATATTATTTTTCTATTAATTACACAATCGTTCCTATGACAGATACATATATTGAACAAGATCCTCTGGAGCCGATTGGAGCCCGGATTATATGGAATAGGTTGGTCTTGATATCGTTGCACACATAAAAAGTTAGTTCTAAAATTGGAATACTTCCAACTTTTTATACCGTTAAAGGGTATAGTCATTTTAGTAGTTATTTCCGATCCTATAAAATATATATTCTTGATCATCGGGGTCGATCAAGCCAGGAACGTCATTCCATTTGTAAGTAAACTTTGAATACAGTCTTTTTTGTATTCTCATTAGTTTATAAGAATGGAACAGATCGAATTACAGTACAGTAAAATACAAACAAAAGATGAAATAAAACAAGTAAAAGGGCCTGCGATTGAGTTCGAACTGACGACCCTAGTCGACCCTTGCATCGTTTTAGGGCCCGTAATACAAATTCTAGCTTTTCTGTTTAATAACTTCCATGTTTATTACCAGGTTTTACTCTAACTAGGAAACGACCATATCGGTCGAATTTTTCGATAACAAATTTTACTTTAATCCGAAATTCACTATTGGAACTCAAGTATCGTTTTTCTTGATTTGTGAAGGAGGAAATAGCATGCTCAAATTTAAAAGCAAACTTGTTCAGGGTGTAATAGATATTCAAGTTTATCAGCATGGTAGCTCCATCTCTAATATTATCTGACTTCTGTTATTTCACATGGACGGACTCGGCTAGTGATGCCTTTTAAGAATATATGTACATGGTGGCCAGAATGGTTCTGGAATTTGTCATTAAAACTGCCAACGCTGAATATTTAAATGCTATTTTTTTTGTTAAATACAATTTCAAAAATGAGCGCAATCTATCAGCCAGTTCTTTTTATACAGCTTTTGAAGTCATTCAAACTCAGTTGTTTTTGCGACTATTACAATGGAAAAAATATTAAACAACGAATTTGTTAAGTTTTTAACCAAATGTTGCGTACTAAATCGCTGAGAATGTCAAATAGGTATTATGTTCAATCCATTCTTTTGAAAATCCAAGACTACTACTGTAACAAAACCTATCGTTCAATACCATGAGTCAAACCCCGAATCCGTTTCGACTGGATTAAGGACGTAAAAGAAAATTCGCAGAGGGAACTGAAGGCGATCCCCGGCAGCATCTACAAGTCATGTTTCGGTATCTCTTTAGGAGGAGCATATCCTAGGAGTGACAACAAAAAATGTTAGTTTTATTTACAAATTCCGGAATCTTTCTGGTCACAATGGGGTCGCAGATGCCTTCTCCTCACATACATTCTCGATTGGTACTAAGATATATGTAATTCACTTGTACCCAAGGGTACATTTTAAAGTATATGTACAAATGAAACCGAACAAAAAGTCTATTGATATGTTGTTATTACTGATTTGACCATTGCAATATTGCCAATAATAACGCATGGAGACAAATTTTCTTCTGTGCAAGCCCGTAAATTCAAACATATTTATATTTTAAAGAACTCAGAACTCAGTCGCTAGTGAAATTTTTCCAGCGCTGCAGCTCCGGCAAGGGGCTGGAAAGGAGCGGTTGCGAGTCTGCGGCGAGCTGGGGCTGTGACATGTCATTAAAGTTAATGCATTGGAAAATTCGATTATTCAACATTTTTATAACTTCACCATAAATTGATGTCACGGCTGAGCTTTTAAGCAAACAGGCCACCGAAAGAGCCCTGCTTAACAGCTGTCACCGTGTGGCCTGCGGCTGTGTGTGGCACTGCACGTGTGATTGGGGTCTGGGGTTGGGGGTTTGGGTTGCTCAATTTCAATTTCGGCAGAGGTGGCAGGCTGGCGCTTAAATTAGGCAGCACTCACGAGGGCCCGAGTCTTAGAGGTTCGTGCGAAACTTTTTAATCAAAACGGCAAATCGAAAATAAAAATGGCAAAGTTTTCAATCTCTCAAACGTCGAAGGCCTCCGACACACTCAGCTCGGAGCTGTCAACAGCCAATTTTGCCCATTTGGCTGGAGAAATGTGCGGAAAGGATCCTGCTTCAGCTCCGACTCGGCCGCCTGAAGTGGCCTGGCAGGACCTCTCTCGCAGTGTGTACACTATAATTTCTTGCTGAAATTTCTCCATTACTTCTGCAGTTCAATGTTTTACTTTTGAGCTTCCCCAGGCCCCGTCCCACGTCCACCGTGTCCCGTTCTCCGTTGGCCCTGGCCTGCGCCGGCACTTGTGCATGGCAAATTTACCCGGGGTTCATTTGATTTGCCAAAACTTTGGTGGCCACAGAAGTTTGCTTCTAGGGCCTGGTGGCAGCGTTCAATGCATTTGATTTCACAAACACACTCGACAAACTTTGGGCGAACTTAAGCGGAGGCAGAGGTTGCGGGGTGTGTGCCCAAGTGCAACATGTTCGCTGGCGAAATGAACGGCGGCGAGGTCCTGAATGAAATGTTGACAGAAAGTAAACTGCCGGTCTTAAGGAAAATGTCGAAAAATAATTGGCGCGCCGTTCAAAAAAACCAAAAAAAAAGAAGAAACTTCGGCAAATAGGCATCGACTGCGCGGGTGTGTGTTTTGGGCCAACAATGGAGTCCAATTATGGCGTGTTGACGTGCCGCCTCCACAATGGCCATCGATTTGCCGTTTGCCGAGAAGTTTGCTGGACGTCTGTAAGGCGTGATTGGCAATTGCAAAGCCACGGACCACTTGGGATTACTTACCGAGTCGCATTTTCCATACCCCATGTCCATGTCACCCCCACTTTACAGATAAACGCGACTAACTTTTAGTTATTATTTAAATTACATTTATTTTCCATGATAATCACTTGATTTATTTGAATGCATTCCTGGGTCACCATGCACTTCTGGATTGGTATTTCTGACGTTTCGCATTCTGTATGTACGAGCACAATGTAGTTCTTGTGGGGTTTATTAATATAATTACTATTATTAAATTCATATTCGTCAAATTGTTGCAAGTTGAAATTGTACAGTTATGCGCAGGAGCATTTACATTGAAAACATTTGAATGGATTTATACTGTTTGTTGGTTACTTTGCCGCGACCTCGTCCATGCCGTGAGTACAATACCTATAATAATTTCCTCTGCTCTCGCCTGTGACGTTTACTAATTAGCGAGTGGCCATTACCGGCCACTCGACGTACATATGGTAATAAAAATTATTTACAGTGGAAATGCTTAACAGTGAGAACCAACTAAATGCTTCGTCCGACTCGCTTCTTCTGAATGGAGCCATCGGGCTTCGGGCATACGCATACACATACAAACACATCAAGGAGGCTGTGAAATCGCTTTAGTATCGTTAGTTTATCAATAGTTGTATTATTTTGCAGTATCAATGGTTACGCTACGCTGGGTGTCCCCGGGTTCACACTAAGGATCTATTCAAACTTCAAATGGTATCTCTTAACAGTTTTATGTTTGTAATTACGTACCGACCACGAACGAATGGTAGTTAATGCTGCTTAAATCTGACAACACATCAATTCGAATGTGGGGAGATCCCCTATTGGTATTCTATCGTAAGTGAAGACTGCGGCCTAAGTGTAATAAACAGTCGAGAAGTTGTACATAATTCGTTACGTAGATGTTTGTTTCTTGATTGAGGGTTTGCAACTCGTGGGCCCGGGCAGGAACAGGATGCAGGATGCGGATGACGTTGTCGAGAATCCTCCTGCCCGTGCCGCAGGAGAATACGGGACGGCTTGGAGGCCAGCACGCTTGTACGCTGCGGAGATTTCAGTGTCTTTATCGCTTCGGCTATTTGCCCGTAAAGTAATTAATTTTCAATTCTCTGATTTGGCTGATTGATGGAGTTTCGTTATCCTACACTCGACTCTGTGCCCCTGCCCTGCGTCCTGCGACCTGCCCGCCTTTCTTGCGGCCAGACCTCCTGCTCCCTTGTGTGTTTTTGCAATTAATTACAGCTTGTTTTTGACAGTTTCAAAGCCCATAAAGCATCCGCATACTCGAACAGCGTGCTGTGCCACATCATCCCCGTCCCGTCCCGTCCTGGCCAATATATTGCGCATTTTCAGTCGGTTGTATGCCTTGTGGTCGCTGGTGGTGTAGCTGTATGATTTCCGTTTTTATTTACACAATTTAAATTAATTTTTTCTGCATGCGGTGAGTGTTGTGTGTGGTGTGTTGTGTGAGCGTGTGCGTGCTATGCCATTTGCAATAAAATGTATTTACAAACTTAATAACATAATTAATTAATATGGGTTGATGTTCTCGTTCTTATTCTCGCTGCCGCTTTGTTTTGGGCTGGACGCGCCCGCTGCCCTTCTCACACTTTTAGTTTTCAATTAGCAATTAGTAACAGTTATATATGGCGTTTTAATGCGTGTTTTGTGTTTTTCATATAATATACCTCATTTTTAATGGACTCAAATTGGCTACTTATGCAAATTCCGCCTCCCCTGAAAGGGCTCAGGGCTGCAACGCATTCAACTGCTCGAACCAAGGCATTCTGAAGTGAATTTCCGCCCTCAGCTCAGCCAGCCGGGAAGCCGGCTCACTGGGATTGCAGCACGCATGCATACACGGCATAACTTACAGTACGTATCATAACAGTGAGTACGGCAACCGAGGAGTCGGGGCAAGTAATCCGGCGCTATTCGGGAACGCAAATCACATATAACATACAACAAAATCCCTCTAAACATACTGTACACAATCAATGGGAAGTGAGTTGCCAACTAAACTAGGACTTATCTAGACTTGTCTGGATGTACGAGAGATGCCTGGCATACGTACGGTACACACATGTGCCACGATTGGATTAACTTGATTTTTACACTTGAGTGCGCAGCTCTCGCTGGGCTTAGCTTAGCAATTATCCTAGACTCGGGGTTACTCAGTTATTAACTCGGTTTCGGTTTGTTTAGGTTTAGGTCTAACGCTGGAATAGCTTAAATAGGATTTCTTTGTCGTCGTGCTTCCGCTCCGGCTGCCGCCGCTGGCCCGTACATCCGCTTAGGTCAGGAAGATGCGTCTGGTGGAGAGCAGAGAGGGACTTGGGATTTGCATGTCGCTGCAGATTGGCTCTAGGGACACTCACCTCACGACAACCGTGTTCAGCAGGAGGCAGGGCGCCAGCATCGACCTAAATATGTGCGTCAGGCGATCGGCAGAGGAGGTCTTCCGGCGCGAGATGGCCGCCATATTGTCGCCTGCAAGTGACAGCGGGATAAATTTGAATTTGAATTAGAGCTGAAATTTGTTTAGCGACAGCCAGCGAATGCAATTATGTGCACCAACAACCGTGCTCTGCGTTTTCCCTCCGTCATTTTCCCTTTAATAAGCTGCAGGCACCGCGCCATTTGCATACTTCCATTTACACGTCTTATCATTATTGTAATTTCTATGCTAAAATAAGTGGAAAATCTCCTATCAAAACCGGAAAGAGAGGTAGCTTTGGGAGTTTGGGGCTCTATGACAGTGGTGAAATATAATAGATCTATTGAAACTAAAGCAATACATTTATGCCTACAAATGTTATTTTCAGATTCTCTTGTAAACTACGATTAAATATACAAGATATTGCCTTTTGTTTTATATATAAAATTCGAAATACTGCTTCATGCAGAAGCTGGATGGCTGGTTTAAACTTAAAAACGGACAGACGAACCAGGCGACGAACCAACTCTGTTATTGGCTCAGCTTAAGGCTGTGCAGCTGCTTTCTTGCTTGAACATCAATTTGTAGTTTATATTATATATACATAATAATAATTAATAATTCGGTACTCCTATGTAGCGCGTGACACCGCTTACCTTTCGAGACGAAGACGTAAATGCTCGCCGGCTCCGTGTTACTGGCGGAGCAGGTGTAGTTGCCGGAGTCGGTGATCTGGGGCTCTCGGATGATCAGGCGGCTCTGCGTACGGGGCCCCGGGGTGGTCTCGATGGTGATGTCCCGCCGGGAGTCGACGTAGTTGATCAGGCGATCGTTCTTCTGCCAGTACACGTACTGCGGTGGTGTCGGACTCTGTGGGCGGAGGCGGTCGAAGGGGTTCAGTGGGACTGCGGGCTGTCTGCCCCAACTTCGCAAACTCACCTTCTCAATAATGCAAACCAAATTGATTGTTGAGCCCATGTCGACATGCAGCTCGCCGGAGCCCAGGATGAAGGCCTCCGGCACAACCACTTGAAGATTCACAAAGTGCGAGATGATGCCAGTCGGTGTCGAGACCTTTGTGTTGGTCGATGGTGGTGTTGTCGGTTCCGTGATAGTGTGTCCGGGAAAGGGAGAAAGCCGGCAAGTGGAAAGAGCAAGTGCGGCAATTGAGTGCGATTGGTATTCGTAATCAACTCGAATCTTAATGCTTCAGTAAACTGCGAGCAGAAATCACCCTCCCATCCTCCCGCCCGGGCCAGGAGCCGCTGGGAGTGCAAGAAATGTTGCACTCATTGAAATGCAAATCAAACAATTTCAATTTGGCACGCAAAAATGAAACAAAAACGAATGCTTTCTATATAAGTGGAGCGCTTTCTACACGTCCCAACTGGTTCCGGCCCGGACCTCTTCTCCCAAATATCCGGCAGGCAGCAGTTGCTGCTGCAGCTTCTCCGAATCCGCTGCCGCAACGGAGGAGGAAAATAATCATTTCGGCATATTTGCATGCAGCTCTCGTTTTCCGCTCCGCCCCACTACACTCCGTAGTTGGTAGTCGGTAGTCGGTAGTCGTTGTCCGCAGTCGACGGTATGTATTCCGGGGATCGGGGATCGGGGACCAAAGACCGGAGTCCGGAGGGGACATCCCATGACCCACTGACTCAGCCTGACTCACTGACTGACTGGTTTGCCCTGGCATGCGGCTTCTCATATTGAAATTGCATGCAAACAATTTTGAAATTGAAGCTACGTTTCCGAAATTGTTCCCCGCTTCCCTTGTCCGCCCCGAACCAGCCATAAACCCTCAGCCCTCGGCCCTGAGCCCTCGGCCTTCCTCCATCCATCTAGTCAAAGCAGCCCGAGTGGCACTTGTGCTGCTGCGCAAACAGAGTTACTGTCAAGTGTCCATTTCAGCAGTGTCTAACTTTGTTGCATTTCGGTTGGTTGTCTTTACTCCTTGTCTTCCCAGCACCCCTTTTCCTTATCCCAATCCTGGCCCTGCTAAGCTGTTTTCCTTCTTTCCGGACCGGGACCCGCCCCTTCCATATTTGCATTCGTATGACTTTCGAAATTACTTGCGTATTACTCCGTCGGGCAGAAATAGTGGCCCGAATTTGTCAGTGTCCGGGCTATCCGGGCCCGTGTTCCGGCCATATCCGCTGCAGCCTGCTGGCAGACAGTCACACGTTTTTGGCCGGCCAGCGGCCACAGAGGCGGGCTTGTCAGCCTCGTCGGACGAACCCCGATGAGCCCTGCGCTGGGACACTGTGTGGCAGGACTCGGACCGGCTGCTGATGACAGCTGACGAGCTGCCCGCGGGCAGATGCCTTAAATCGAACCTTTGCATACCAAACTCGATTTGCATTTTACAATTAAATCATGCGCAGGCAAACAAATCGACGTGTCGTGAAATCTGCAGGAGCAAAAAGCCCGCATGCCCCGGCACGGGCAAGGGGCACGGGCACGGGACACTGACATGAACGCAAGGAGGCGAAACGAGAGCGTATGCAAATGCGACTTTAGTTTATTTCAACTGCGACGCATGCATAAAATATGGAGCCATCACGGGGCGACCGCACCCACCCGTCGCCCTTCCCCCAGTGGCACCACCCACTCACCTGGCACTCGTACATGCCGTGATCCCGGCGCTGCACAAATTTTATCTGCAGCGTCCACATGTTGGAGCCGGGCGTGTGCAGAATAGCGAAGCGCTCGTCGTTCGTGTAGAGCTGGGCCCCCGACGAGAGAATGTGCCAGTCCCGACGGCGGATCCAAGATATTTGATTCTGTGGACGAGAGGCGACGGCTTTATTAACGGCGAACAAATGGGAAATCGAGTACTATACACAGATAATTAATAGCGAAACAAAGTAGGCAGACAGAGCCGCTCATGCAATTAGTGGAGCATGCGAATTTTTCTCGAAAAGTAATTAAAAAGTGCTCGGGAGTCCCACCGCTGCAACCACATGCCCAGTGCGATGTCAGTGCGATGGCGTTCCAGGACGCTTTGTGGCGGATTAAATTACGACATGGCTTTACGGGTTGATAAAGTATTTTTAATGTTCCGCCCGTAAGCAACTGAAGGACGGTGGCAGCACAAAATGAAAACTTAAAAAACGGAATAAAAAACTAATCAGTCAGAACTAGGTTTTCCTTTAAAAAGCAATTACACGATGAGCCAAAATAGGAATACGATACATTGAGACCCAATACCGTAGTGATGATAATTTAGAGTATGTAATTTAAGTTAAATTTCCATTTGAAAGCTTCATAGAACCGTGTGTGATTATTTTGGTTAGTTAACCTCATTATTAGTACTTATTTTCTTACTATCCCTGATAGGTTTTGATTATATTTCAAAACGCGTTCAAAATATATTAGTACAACAACCGAAAGAGACTTTCATCGCAGCCAAATCCGATGAACGATACGCTCACGGTCTCTCAAAAATCAAGGATGGTCTGGCCAATGTTTGGAGAGTCGTGGCCTAATTAATTGATATTTCGGGCTTATCCACAACCCGATCCATTGCGTGTCCATTGTGGGACTTAATTGCTTGTTAGCCAAACCGAATGTCAAACAATGTGTACTGAAATTGTCATCCTGCCAAACGTTTGCTTTCAACTACAAATTAAGCTCTTGTTCGGCTGTTGTTCGTGCTCGGCTGCTTAACAAATTAGACTTTTGCGTGCCGCGTTCGAGGAAACAAAAAGGCAAAATGAAAATGCCATATAATTAGGCAGGAAAATGAAATGGAAACGAAAACACAAATGGGGAAAGCGGTAGAGCGGGAAAGTGGGAAAGTGGGGCAAAAAGTGCAAATGGAATATGCATATACGATTGCAGCAGATGTGCTCCGTCGCTGATTCCGCCTATCTCGCACTGGGCTCGGATGGAATTCAATTTTGCAGCCACTAAACAAAGCGCTTTCCATGCAAGGACTTCGGGGATTTAGTGTGCGGGATGCCCAATGTAGGGTGAACGCTTTCGCTCTTGGATAGGGAGTGCGACTGCGGAGTGGGACAGCACAATGAGGACCAGTTCGTGCACGTTGAGAAAAACCGAATTGAAAAGCCAGAAACACAACTGAGGAAGAATGTCGTCACAGTCTGCGACGACGTGGTTCGATGAGGTACAATTAGAGAGACAAAAACAAACCCAATTTACACCCACTCTGTCCACGCCGGAGACCTTGCAGACCAGAAAGGCGGTGCCACCCAGCTGGACGGTTGTGTTGTGTGCCATCAGCTGTTGGAGACGGAGAAAGAGCAAAGGGGGAGAGAGAAAAAGTACAAGACAAAAAGTTAAAAGTTCTTTTTTACGGCATCAGGGGGGACTTAAAACGCGCCCGCGTCGCACAATTAGTCAGCAAAACAGAGTCCAGGATCCAGGAGCCAGCGCCAAGGACCCAGACTATATAATACATCAGAGTCAGAGCTGTCCGGACAGCGAGGACGATGTGCAGGAGGTCCGGATGTCTGACGGTTGTGGCGTGCTTGCTATTTGGATAATTAGATTCGAAGCCAGCGCGAATGAATTATAAATAAGCACTAAAGATTAATTAGTCCCGGCGCAGGAGCAAAGATCCGAATCGGCGCGCCTTCCGCGATGGCTGGTAATTAGTGCTATCCCGACTGGCTCCGTCCTCTTTCGCTGCATTTTTCGGGGCTGCATTAACATATTGATGGGCTGGGGCAGGCTCCTGCTCCTGCTCCTGCCGCTGCAGTGACCACTGTCTTTGCTGTGGCCAGGACCGCGTCACGTAGCAGCTGCGCTCGCAGCCGATTCAATTTGAATCCGAATCGAATAACAGTTCATTGCAATCGGTCGGACGGGCCAGGGGGCAATCTGTCATCGGGACTTACCTCACTATCCTCGAACATTGGACTGTCGCTCGAGTCGAGATTATTATCCAATTTTGAATCGGCGCTCATGCCGCCGCGCATCCACAGCTTCTTCCAGTCGTTATCTGTGAGTATTGACTTTTGATCTGCAATCAGAGAAAGAGCAGCAGCGTTAGACAAAGGCAACTGTGGAGTGGAGAGTGCATTCGCAGTCGCAAATCGTGTTAAAGTTCGGTTGGTTCCCATCTTCTGGCCCTCAAATCGGATTGCCTTGATTCGAATGCAATCAGCAAAAGTGTCTGAGTTGGTGCAGCTGCGAAATGGATGTGATTGGCCTCGGGATTGAGCAATCCAATCCCATCCCCACTCCCCACCCAGTCCCAAATCTGGGCCTGTTGAAATAATAAAGCTCTTGATTGACGTGCCCAGCGTGTTATTTATGATTATTGCCGCTACACGGCCTTTATCGATCTGCCCACTTGTCAGGCGCACACTAACACGGCTTAGGTAAGGCTCTGTGTTTAATTTGCCTTTCCGTCTGCCTGTTTGTTTGGACAACCCGTCCTGCGCCTGGCAGGCATTAAAAGCTTGGCAAGGCACTTAAATAGACTCCTCGGTCGGGGATATACTTTCGCTTTCACCCAGTTCGGTTTAAAGATAGACATTTTTCCCATTGCTTCATCGCAGTTAATGACTGAGCTTAAATGAAAGGGTTGCCGGAGAGGGGGTTGGCGGAGCAGACTCTTTACTAGATTTAATTTCTTGAAGAGGCCCTTCGCAAAACTTTCCTCGCTGAAGCCGCTTGCCGAATATCTGCTCAAAATCTGCCCAAGTGGCAGCTAATATGCCGGCCTTATCAATTTCCGAGTACCCGACGCAGCTACTATTCTTAATTTATTTTTAAGCACTGCAACTACGTCCCACGACTAATTAGGAAACTTTGATTACCCAGGCAACCCGGCTGAGTAGTGCAGCCGGCTAAATTAAATTTACTCTGGACTGCGCTTTACTTGTACCCTTCGCGCTGGGCTTAAAGGAGCCAGGGCTGGAAGGTGGAGCTCCTGTTATAGGCCCAAACCTGTGGGCAAGTGGGCTGTAAAACGAAATTTATCCAATCAATCAGGCGGACGTAATGCAAAAACCCCTGCAGAGGAGCCCCGCCATTTGTTATTTGTTGTGCGCAAGGCGAAAAATCGAAGACGAAATCGAAACCCGAAATGCGCAGTGTCGTTGTCTGCAGGCGAGTGTGAGCCCCGCGTCCTTGCCCGCCTCCGGTTCTGGCCATAAAACACAGCGAAGCGAGCTCACACTTTTATTGCCTCGTAAATTTTTATAGTTCATACTTTAGGCATGCGTATGCAATGCCACAGTCCTGTCTCCGAGCCTGGGTGTGTGTACGTATGGGGCCCGGAGTGTCATTTGTTAGCGCCGTGTTATTTTCGTGGCCGACTCCGTAGTGACGTCAAAGTTTTCGGCCACGCTGCATTGATTTTAAATGTGCTCGAAGCCGGCTTGCTCGCCAGATAGCCATTTGCTTAGACAGTTCCGACGATTAATAATACTTGGCCAGGCAAATCGAGCGGAGAAGGCCCACAGACAAAGGCGAGTCCACTTGACCGGGGACTCGAGGCGGGGCGCTTTATGACGGGTCCGGGTCAGGTCGCTTCGCCGCACAGACACACTCAAATTCCTTGGCCACGCACACCACGAGAGGAACGGTCTTTATCTCTGCATTTGTATGCATGACAGGCCCACACATGTAATCGCACACGCACACCCGGGAGCGGAGCCGAGGCAAGTGCAAGTGGAAATAGATTGCGAACGTTAAGAGGAATGTAAATGCTCGGCTCGAGACACAAAGCCAACGAACTGCTTGCCGGGAGCTCTCTGGACCTAAGGTCAAGTGGGGTGTGGTGGGAGTGGGCAGGGGCGAGGGCCGAACGCGATAATAGTGAAAAAACACGCACTGCTAATAAAATGGCTAAAGCCGCGTATTTCAACGCATCCTGTTCGACTCCCGGCGGCAGTACGTGCGCATGTCAGCTGCCTGCGGCTTAGGCGTGTGAATTATATTATGCCTGGAAGTAGGCAACTGTAATAAAACTTGCGCAAAAAGCAATAGAAAAAGGTCCTCGCAACACCCACTTTCGGATTCGGATCCGCCGAGGCGCTCGGCTTGGGCTCCATTTCTGGTCTAACCGGATGCCGCAGCCAAGGGAGCAAAAAGCGCCGGGAACACACAAGTTTTCGCTTTCAATTCGCCCCGTTCCGTTTCGTTTCGTTCGGTTCATCACATTTTTCATAGCGTTCGGCCACTCGGGGCGCCCCACCGCTAAAAAGCGATAAATAATGAAGTCAGCAAGTGCGTCTGGCATGCTCGCATGTTTATTATTAATAATAAATATTTCTTGTCAATCTCTCGCCCCGCCCCCCGACCTCTTAAGTTGTATGGCCCGCAGTCACGACACATTGGATCTCGTCCTTGTCGTCCTTGCCGTCCTCGTAGCTGTAGTTGTGCGCACTTGTCATGTTTCAAATTATTATTTATCTGTCTCAGTCGCAGTCAGCGCGCTGTCTCTGCCGCTGTCTCCGGCGGAGCCCCTCGCTCGCGGTGGCGTATACGTAATATTTAAAGTCCCAGCCAATATGTTGGCAGTGGCTGCGAGTGTGTGCGAGTGTGCGAGTGTTAATCCCCAAATCTGCTTAAGTCGACGCTCTTTGCCCGCCCGGCAGGAGTGCTTAGCCCCTCTAAGCTGCCTGGCTCCGCGCGGCCTGGGGAGCCGTAACCCATAACCCATAACCTGAGACCCCGTCTCCGTGTGCGGGTGAGAGATCGCTCCCCTGGCCTCACCTCATATGCGCCATGAGCTTAATTTTAAAACCGCTAAGCAAATTTGCGAAATAGCTGACAGCGATGTGCACGACACCCTCACCAATCACCCACACACCCACTCACCCACTCACCCTCCGCGGCCATCATCTTCAAACTCATTTGCACTTGAAGCCGGGGAACGAGTGCGGGCGGGGGCAAGGTGACAGGCGAGAGGAAAATGGAAAATCTGTTGGAAAATATCAGTGTTAGTCCCTTGTTTGTGCCCAAGGCGACCTTGAGCCCCGACCGAGTGTGGCACAGACACACAGTCGGACTCCACCCTGCATGCTTGCCATTCACTTCGACGATGATGTTTTCGTCCAGAGAAGCCAGAGAAGTACGTCTGAGGAAGCCCTTGGCCACGCCGAATGGAATCGGGTTGTCAGCTAGAGGACCTGAAGTCGAGTCTGTGCAAACACGCTGACGGAAAACTCCGACTCGGGGAAAATCATGGTGCTGAAATTAATCCAGCTCGGCTCTGGCAGGGTATAAGCGCTTCGTCACTCCGACTGGAGAGATTCGCCACCCTCCTCGAGTGCCACGCATATTTTCACACACCA
Organism: Drosophila bocqueti; assembly: GCA_018151655.1. Taxonomy (NCBI): domain Eukaryota; kingdom Metazoa; phylum Arthropoda; class Insecta; order Diptera; family Drosophilidae; genus Drosophila; species Drosophila bocqueti. Next base: position 347,001 of record JAECXF010000030.1, on the reverse strand, counting down.
TCCTCGGCACACCACGCCTTCCGCCACAGTGTGCTCTGCACTTTAAAAGTCAATTTAAAAAGTTTCTTCCGACAACGATTTTCAAGCCACAAGGCGTCGCAATAAATTTTCAATTTTTGCACTGTCACGCGAGCTCAGTTTGCTCTTTCGCCTGCAAAGTGTCCCGCCCCCACCTTTCCAGGAGGCTGCGTAATGAGCGGACCGCGCGTTTCGATAAGGTGTCGCCGTCGTTGCCGCCGCGGCGGATAATTTATGCGTAACGCGTTTGGCCGACGGAGAGCGGTGGAAACAAAAAAAGGAAAATTACAACTAAACTAAGGCAGGAGACCGGGCTACGAGGGCAGAGAGCCGACTTTGACTTTGCGTGGCGCCCCAGGTCAAAACCAAAGCCGCAAGGGCAGCAACAGCGCGGCCCATCAACAAGGTGGGTCGCCCTCGGTGCTAATCTTTCCCCTGTGTATTTTTCATTATCCTTATTATTTGTGAATGTTACGTGTTGGCCATAACTTAGGCGCTCTAACGATGCGTATACGTGACGTACACATAGGGGGCGCCCGAGGTGAGTGCCTTGGGTGTGGCTCGTTGCCGCGGAGCGTCGTCCATTTAAAGTAAATTAGCGGAAGGTCAAGAAGCAGCACGGCTCGAGCGAAAATTAATAATTATTTGAACAGCAATTGTCGAACGAAAAATTACGAACTATTTAAATAGCAATAGCTGGGAGAGTGCTTGGCAGCTGTCACCTTTGACCCTGTTTTCCTCTGCTCTGGCTTGGGCTACGCTCGGCTGCATTCCATTTGCGAAATGGATTGCGATATTTATGCATCCCTAAGTACCTACCCTCCTGCTTTTCTCTAAATATATATTTCGAAATAAAGTTTCCGCCGCAGGTGCATGCTTAGCACACTGCCAGGCGGAATAAGCCGGCGCGGAGATGATAATAAAATTCGTGGCATAATAAATCCGAAAATTGGCAAAGTTTCGCGCTGGTCACGTTAAGGGGCTTTAATTGTGGGCCTGCCGAGCAGCGCAGGCTCCCGGAGCTTGTAACGATTTGTTGGCTTTGTGAAAATATTAAAATAAACTGCTGAGGACTCTGGGCGGTAATCGGAAGAGTCCGCGGATAGGACTGGGCTGAGCAGGCCGCATAAATTTGGTCTTAATTTACTTTGCACTTCACAAAGCCTCTCGCCTGCTCCGGCCCCACGAGTGCCCACGGCCAATGGAGTAGCCCTAATTAAATTCTGCGAGGAGGAAAGTAACAGGCAAGGAGATCTTGAAACGCACCTGGCTCGAGGGTGGTGGCCAGGAGCAGCGTCGGCAGACAAAGCAGCAGGATGCGCAGTTCCATCAGGTGCAGGGGCCGCCGCAGACGCAGCAGCAGCCGTGGCGGCACCATTCTCGTATCTCTCTCTGTTCCGCTCCTGTGACTGCCCTGTTGCAGCTCTCCTTCAGCAACGGCAAACTGCCTATGCCTGTGTCCTAGTGTCCTGGGTCCCGGTGTCCTGGTGTCTTCGGCCGGGGAGGGGGCAGGCACATCGATGGCTATTGTTCGGCTGGCTGTTGTGGCTGCTTATTAGGGTTAATGGCTTTTTGAATGAACGCTCAGGATCCTTTCAGCTGCGGCAGCAACACAATGCCACCATTCCGGTACACATATGCCCAGGCAGGGTGAAGGGGCTGTTCGGGTTGGCGCTGCTGGCAGGGTGCGATGCGTCGCTGATAAATGATGCTGGTCCAATGTGCAGCGCTGTCTTTTTTGCCTTCGGTCTCTCCCGTCAATGCGATGCTTCTGTCTACTGTCTGCCGTCTGCTGTCGGCCTGTTGTCCTGCGAGCTACAATGCTCCTCAGCCTCGCTCCTGCCGCTCGTCGCAAATTTGCAGCTCGTCGCGCGCTTCTTTCTTTCGGGCTTTCTTCTCTAGCGGCGGGGAGGGGACAGAGGCGGCATGCTCTCCATCATTTTTCATGTCACTGCGTGTTAGCACATTAAGCCGAGCAGGGGTCCGTGTATCACTGGCTGTATCTATCTTGTATTGTGGAACTGGCAAAAAATTAACACTCGCTTTTTATGAAATTACATTCAATTTGCTGTAGTGGCTGTTCCGGCTGCCGTCTCCCTCCGCCCAGGACAATGACAGAAGCGTAGTGCCGAGCGTGGCGGCGATGATGAATCGTTTCTAATGTAATGTTCTGGAGGACCTCGCCTTGTGTCGGACTCTGCGCAGCGAGCTGTAAGGATAAGAGTGGATAAAAGTGCATGAATATTAGATGGGCGGATAAACAACAAATTCTACGAATCAAATGTATAGTAAATATGTGAACAGTACAGAGCCTAATTAAAATTGTAACTCGCTTCGAACGACTCCTTCCCGTCGTACACACAAACATACTTCCTGTCGTCCGCTGGCCCTTGCAGATCCCGGGTGTTTCGACTCATTTACATATAGAATGAAATTTATTTATTGTTCAAGCTAATTTGGCACATTATTTATAGGTCAGCGATGGCCGGGAGTGCTGGGATGGTCGGGAGTGGGTCCCTGCCTGAGATTATGCATAATGGCCGCCGCTCGAACGGTCCTACAATTGCCCTGACGGACTCTGTCCAGAGTTTTCCATAAATTTGTATTTATTTGCCCGCACGCGTGAGTGAGTTTATTTAAATTTTTATGCTGGGACGCATAAAAAGCGGAGGGCACTGGCAACTTCGTCAAAGTTTTGTAGCTTGTCATAATTTTTATCGCAGCACGGTCTTGTTCTATGTCTGGTTTTATTATTGCTAACATTTTATAAGTTTTTATATCTGCGTCGATGCTCGTATCTTCACGGAGCTTTGCCGCGGCAAAGTTTATTCAACTTGCCGCGCAAATAGCACTAATGAATCCCCATTTCGCGGAGCGATGTACATAAATTAAAATTGAAACTCGGCCGCAGAATGGACCAGCGTTCGCTCATTTTAATTACAGAACTATGTGGCTTTCTGAGCTCTGCTTCTCAATTTCCGAATTTCTGATTTTGCGCAGCGGCCCGCAAGTATGGTATGGTATTTAATTAACGCCACTGCTCTCATGGCCAAACATTAGCAAATGTCATACGGCCCGAATTTATGGCACACTCGTGTGCAATTCATTTAAATTGATAATACGGCTGGGCTTTGAGCGCTTCGAGGGCTTCGTGGGCTTCCGGGGCTTCGGGGATTCTAGGGGAGGCAGTAGTTGTTATTTGCTTCTTTCGCCCTCGCAGTCCGCATATCGCATCGCAAATGCAGCAGTTTAGAGTAATTCGCAGAGTAAATGTCATGCCAGAGGAATGCTTGTTTATGTATCCGTATCCTCCGAGTGCGAGTGCGAGAGCGAGTGCGAGTGCCAGGCGAGTGCTGTTCTACACAACTATGCACTTAAATGCAGTCACGTACACACACAGCGACGTACGTATTATTATCTTGACACAATGGTGCCATAAAACTTAAAGACCCCCACAGCAGTTTGCCGTTGCCGTTGCCTTTGCCTTTGCCATTGCCTTTGCGAGGGCAAGCGCTGAAGGACATGGCATTTGCCTTTGCCTTTGCCTCTGCCTCTGCCTCCTCAGCCTCTGCCCCTCCCCAACCGGACCCAGTCCTTTCACTCTTTCTGTTTCTGTTTCTGTTTTCCCTGCCACTCCCTCCGCCCACTGCAAGTGCGCATTTGTGTGCACTTCCCCGCCCCGCTGCCTACGGTGCCCGCTTTCCTCTGGCGCTCGGAGGTTATATGGAAATTGTAATAAGTTGCAAACCAAAAAGCTGATGTCATGAGGTTAGTTGCTGTGGCTCAAGTTTCAAGCGACAATCATGTGCTTTTCTTTTCCTTTGTGCCTCGTTCTGTTTTGTTTTTCTTGGCTGCTGACCTCATACTTCATTTTGTAGCTTTTGTTTAGCTTGTCATCTGACTCGAGCTCTGGCCCGAGCTCTGGCTGTAGCTGCGGATAGCTGTGGCCATTTTCCTGGATGGGAATGTGACTGCGACTGTGCGACTGTGCGACTGTGCCTGTAACTGCGACTGTGGCCCCTTCGTGATCGTTGCATAATGCACTGCGATGGTGCGATGGGCCCGGACATATTGTTATTTCAGCCGTTTGGCCACGCTGTCGCAAATGTAACGGCCTGCCAACATACTGGGGTCCACTCCACCCCCTCACATACGAGCGGCGGCAGCCACAGGAGCCTGCGGGATAGAGATGGCAAGGGACCGTGTATTATCCTTGACAGTAATTGCGAAGGGTAGTGAATTATTAAAATGTTTATTCGGGGATTTGGCCGTAGGAAACTAAGAGGTGGTCACCCTGGCGTATGATTGATGTGCTCTGTCAAGATCCCCCACCGGCCATAGGGCAACCTATTTCAAAGGACCGGCGGAATGTATTATTTAATGCAAAGCAGGAAGGCTCTTAGAGTCAATATCAATATAGTACTTATCACAGAAAATATCAATATAGTATACTAAGTATACTATAGTATACTATATACCTATATATATATACTAAATATAGTATACTATATACTATATACTATACTATATATATATGTATACGTATATTAGGGAGGTCCATTTGTATGGAGGCAAAAATATCGCATATGCGGCACGGAAATTCATGTTCTGGGGATTAAAATAAGCAACTTTGCCCAAAGAACCATACCTCTAAAATGCATTCTGATGTTCCCCATTTTGATGCGAAGAAAAATCTCTTTTGATCAGTAGAGAAATTCCGTTTTAACCCATTTAGAGAGCCCCAATCAAGTCCAAATGTATGACTGACCCCCACTAATTTTCGATGGCCGATCCACTCATGCTAGTGGCGTACCCCCTAGACCGCCCCTAGACCCCCCAATAGACAACCCCCAGAAAGATGATCCAAAATCACCATTATTAGCACGGTGCATGAAAAAAAAACTATGAAATGCCTAATTTAGGGAAGAAAACATTATTTTGCAACAACATACTTATGTAAATGCAAAAATTAATTAAAACACTCATGGATTTTTATGGTTTTTCTCCTACATTATAACTTTGCCAATTATCAACAAATTTTCATATAATTTGAGATATGGCCATTTTGAATTGGTATGCCACTAGTATATAGTATACTATAGTATACTAAGTATGTATACTTATCACAGAAAAACTAGAGGAAGGATATATGTTTATTAGGTGTCAAGGAAGTGGAGATAAAGGTGTCTTATTCCATTTATCAATCCATGGAAACATAATACATGTTTTTCATGCTGATCAATTGACGGAAAACTAGTTTCTTTAAGTATTTCTCAATACTGAGATTAATTTACTTAAATAAATTTCAATCCTTTACACCAATAATAGATACCTCACAGCACTATGTTAATCTTTCACTTTTCGAAAAACTTTATTATGTTCACGATAGGTTCATCTGGTGATTATCTTTTCCTGTTGGTTGGCTAACAGTGAGGGTAGATGCCGGCCCTGAGAAAATTTTGACAAGTGCGTAGGTCTTCAAAATGTTTAGTACCTCAGCCATTCGTTCTTATCAGATACCAATACCCAATCGATATATTTTCTGTTTACCTGCACAATTTCCGACGACTTTTAACCTAACAGCCCGGCGTGGCACCAATAAAATAACCATCAACCACGGATTGGGAATATGGCTTAAATTGCAGTAAATGTGGGTGCCAGCATTGGCTGGCTTTTTAATTAGCATTCGTAATTAACACGATTACGGCGAAAGCGGGAAATTAGATAATTATTACGGCTAACTCCGGCCTTGACCAGTCGATGGCATTTGTCATGCCCACTCGGATTGCCTCGGATTTCAGCGGCCAAGCTGTTTATGGGGAATTGCAATACAAATGGCATAAATGCGGCAGCAAGCCATAACAATGTCCATTCCGCGGCTGAATTGTGGACGACGGGACAGCCCCTGCCACCAACAATTTCAAATGGAAATTCCGCGTTACGCATTTTGATTGCACTTGAGTGCCCGCATAAAAACGGGCATTATATAAATTTCGCCTTTTTAAGTGCAGACAACAGAGTTACAGTGTAATGCCATGTATCTGTGCGCTGGTGAGCGTGTGTGGTCATTTGCTTCTCTCGTGCACTGGTAATTGTTTTGCGCACATTTCCGTTTCCGCTGCGTTGCACTCGAATGCCCTTAATTTGCGCTATTTTTATTTATAGAAATCTCCTGCGGCCCCTGGCTCGCTCTTAATAATTGACCAATTGTCCGGCCCCCGCCCGAAACGAACGTGCATTTAAAATTGTCATTTAATGATAAAATTTTACAGTAGAGGGAAGCATGACTGGTTAACTCTAATAATGACGCTGAGCGGGAATATTTACCAATGTAAGTCGTGTGTCGAGTTTAAAGAGCTGTCTGGTGACACTTCCCCCAAAGTCTAATTTCCATCAATGTAAATAAGATGCGCAGAAGTAATGGTCTCGCTGGCAGACAAGTTATCAACCGAAACTAGTGAAGCGGCACACGACGCACTGGATGGATAAGATACATATATAACACACTCGCAGTGACCGGGGCCCGTGATGTAAGCCTAGGCTCACAGTCGCAAAGTGTGCTGGAAACTTGTTTGTTTGCCCGAGGGGGTGCAGCAAATCCTTTCTTGGGACTTGTTCACAACATTTAAGGGCGAGGAAACTTGCAAGTTGAAAAACTTTTTCAATTTAAGCACGCCGCGCCCCTGCAGCCCCCACAGCGACGGCATAACTTCGAGTTTTGCGCCTGTTAATTTACCGCTGAAAAGTGCATTGGCCACATCTGAATTATTCCGAGCCATTGCGTGTCGGCGAGGACAGTTTCTTGAACTTGACGCGGCCCAGGAGGGGCAGTGGCCCTCACTTATCCCTAATTAAAGCCACCCGAGCAGGCAGCAGGGACGGCGCTGTCGACAGCCCGTTTAGCGGGTGCGAACTGCACGACGCTCGTAAGTATGCTACCAAATATTTAAGACGTCCGTTCCTTCGACCCGGCTTGTGAGGGTGTGTGCTGGTGGGGCCCAGAAAAATCGTGGCAGTAATAATAAAAATAAAACTATTCTCGGTGTTTATTTAAGTTTGGAAATTGTACAAATTTTCGTAAATTGTTTTGTGCTTTGCCACGCTTGTTACAGGCCGAACGGACGAAACTTTCCCGGCCATCGCCTAGGTATTATTTGGAAGTGTGTGTGTCACTACATTTTCGTCCTTCGCCGTGCCGCCCTCGCTGCCCTCGCAGCCCCGCCGAGCCCCTCTTAGTTGTTTCTACAGCATTTGCTGGATTTTTTTGTGCCGTGACTGCAGCAAAGTTTTAGTTTGCCAATTTTGCCTTTCCGCTCCCTTCGTGGGTTATTTTCCTTTTTCCTTTTCACTTCCCCCGCTTTCGTAGCTGAGTTTCGCTTTTTCGGTGGAAATTTTTGTTTCGCTTTGTGCTTTGTTAGTTCCGCTTCCGCTCGACGCTCGCCGAAAGCAAACCGTTCTCCGAACCATTCTCCTGCCGCTCATGGCTTTCCAGCTCCGTAGATACCAGTGCTCTATTTTTGTGCATGTCGCGCTCGTTTTTATTTCGTGTGGTGTTGTCAACTTACTTCTGTGGCTGGTGATTTATTCTTTAAACCATTAACAAAACAAGAAAACAAAAACGGTGAGACCTGCGCAGATAGCCGTGTCGCAGGCGCAGCTTTATGAATTTTTCAGCTGAATTATTTACAGAAAAGCCCGGGATATCGCTCTGCTGGCTGCCGGTGTCCGAAACTGAACATGGAACTAGCACGGCACCTATTTTCCTAAACGGCGGCAAAGCGCTGGGGCGGGACCCGCTGTGATCCGCCGGAATACGAGTGGGGTACCTGAACTGCCTCCGCCATCGCCTACCATTAGTCACATTTTGGATGTGAGCGATTTTCCCCGAAATATATGCATCCTGCAGACCCCAGCAGACCCCTACAATGCATTGGGGAGCAGCTCGTCAGCCGACAGCCGTCGGTCCTGGCCACAGCATAACTAATAAACGTGACTGCACTAGTTTCATACAAAATTAATTTCGCTTTTTTGCCTTTTCACGTGTGTGTCCCCTGGCACATAAATCTTGGCAGGTATTTCATTAAGTCGGCGTCGGGCGATGTCGCATCGCGTCGCTGCTTATAAATATGAGCAGGCACACCGCAAACGCGCCATCGGCCACCCACCGCCTTGGAGGCCACTGCGCACCGCTAGCACAGACCCACCTATAAAGTCGTGTAATCGTCTTCATAATTCGTGGCAAGACAACTCGACTCCAGCCACCCACAGGAGCCGGAGCAGCCAGCCGGCATAATGTTTAACGCTGGGCTGTAAACAATAAAGCGCAGCAGCGAGACTATTACATACACAAACACTCTGCGCGCTGCGCACTCTGCACTCCTTACTCAACACACACGGGGTCCCAGGTTCCGGGCTCCGCGTTTCGTGCTCCGGGTTCCGGGGGGCGCCAGAGGGATAAGTTTTCTTCGCTACTTCGGGAAAAACTGCTGAAATTATGCGCATTTATCAAAGCAGCAGCGCAAAGAAAACCGTGCAAGCGAACGAACGCACACACAACTACAAGCGCAATTACATGTACTCGTGCGCCGCGGCACATGGGGAAAGTGCATGTAATTTTGTGTCAGAAATTATAAACTCGGCACACACGCGGAGCATAAATTCACACAGATCGCAAGGCGAACGGCGTCGGAGAACGGAGCCCCGTAGCTGTAGTTTTCGCTGGGAGCCCAAGAAGAGATTAAGCTGAAACTGCCACGCCTCGTCTATGCGGTCCCGAGTATGGGCCGTGCTGAGTGTTTTTTAGCTACCTCGAAATCCTTTTAGCAGTAAATCCATAACACTATTCGCTAGTTTTTTCCTTTCCTCAAGTGAAGTTTATGAGAAAAAAGGCATAGCTGCTCCATCTTATATTTTCTGGCAATCAACACAATAATATTTAAGAGAGAAGTCAAGTAATTCTCACTAAATATGCTCAACCGGATTTTTTTAGCAGTCTTGCTCTTTTAAAGACCGCTTCGTTGTGGTCTTCAATCTCATTGAGCGAAAACATCGGTCTTGTTGACCTACTCGGCAGGAGCAGGTACCAATTTTATTGTTTTTGCATTTTCCATCTGTAATAGCCATTTTTCAGAGGTAAAGCGTGGTCTACACGCAACAAATATAAATACACCAAAGCTCGTTTGCGAAGCTTCTTCACAAAAAAACAAAATAAACTGTCTCGAGTCAAAAGACAAGCTCACCGAGCGGGACAATCGGTTTTCGGTTGAGGGAAGATCCGGTCAAAGAAACTATAAATTAGGTAGTCTTATGAGACCATTTTGAGACCTAATGGGACAGTTTTGGTTTCAAGATCTCTAAGAATCAAACACTCTCGGCCAGCTATTCACTTTATTAATTAAATCAAAATAATCACTGAAATTAAATTAAGACATTATTTTAGTAAAAGCCAATTGGTGATACTTATTTATACTGTTTCTACTAAGACGGGAGCGTTGTCGCTTCCAGTGCCATTTAAGGAGGACTTTAGGCTTCCAGTGATATTAAATTTTTTTTTTTTTTAAAAAAAAATAAATTTAAAAAAAATTTTTAATTTTTTTTTTTTTTTTTTTTTTTTTTTTTTTTTTTTTTTTTTTTTTTAATTTTATTTTAAAATTTTTTTTTAAATTTAATTTTTTTTTAAAATTTTTTTTTTTTTTTTTTATTTTTTTTTTTTTTTATAATTTTTAAAAAAATTTTTAAAATTTTATTTTTTTTTTTTTTTTTTTTTTTTTTTTTTTTTTTTTTTTTTTTTTTTTTTTTTTTTTTTTTTTTATTTAAAATTTTTTTTTTTTTTTTTTTTTTTTTTTTTTTTTAATTTTTAATATAAAAAAAAATTTTTTTTTTTTTATGGGTTCGATTTAAAATGTGTAGCTATTTTGAGGTTGATCACTCTTGTCCTTTTGTGCCCCAGAAAAAGGGTGTCTCGGTGTATAACCTGCACTTTCTGAACCATTTCTCTGCTCTCCCACATCACACAAAGTACTCCGGGTCGTAATCTTGGTGCCTGTTTTATGCAAATTGTCGCCAGGCCGTATTTCATAAATGCATGAAATTAATTTCGCCCGAAAACCTTGCCGCATGCAGAGCTGGGTGCGAGTGTTTATGCGTTTTGATTGATTGCTCCCACTTTGCGGTGAAAGCGCTGCGCAAAGTTTCGGCTCCGTTCCCTGCCAGAGCTAGGCTGAGCGTGAGAAATGCATTTGAATTTACAATGTGTCAGCCCGGGCACCATTAATATGCCTTTGCCCGGGCAAGCCTGCCGGAGGTCGGTGTGCGGGGCCGTGGTGGGGCACGGCAGTGGCAGAGGCCAAGAAAGGCCCGGTCTTGTGCCTCCGATATTTATGATGTTAGGGACGCAACTTCGGCAATGCATAAATATTTCCACATGCCGACACCTCCCGGCCAGATAATAACGACTTGAATTTACGATAAACGCTCTCCGGCCGGATTTCTTTCTTTCACTCCGTCTTTATTTCGGCTGGGGTCCGTTTCGGCAGGCGGAATGTTTTCAAGGACAGCTCGCAGGCCGCATAATGCGAACCGGTGGCCATTAAAAAGGGTCGCAGGATCAGGGCCGGAACAAAGGTTGTCCGGCCGCAAGCGCTGCCTTCGCTTTCGATTAAGCGGCGGAAGTCCGCGGCGCTGGCAGTTGTCCGTGGCCCTGGAACCGCTCTCCGGCCATTGCCGTTGCGTGGTGGACAATCATTGCCGCCATTAAGCCCTAATGACCGTAATAAATAATAATTTATTTTACCTGCAGGCCATACGGAACCCCACGCCGCACTAGCCATGCGCCGACCCGGCATGCATGCGGATTTGAATTTGACGGGTGATTTTGTGGGCCATGGCGCTGGCGCTGGCGATGGGCATGGGCATGGGCATGGGTTCTCCGCCCTGGAGTGCCACTAAAAACAAAAGGTTATTGTTGCATACGCAATATTAATTGTTTTCTTGGCCGGCGGACTCTCCTGACAGGGATTTAAGTGGCATTTTATGGCCGCAGGACGGGTGGATTGCCGGGGCCCGGGCCCGTTAGATAACTTGGGCGTCTTCCTGCTGGCCGAACGGTAATTACAAACACACCAAACTTTCTGGCCGCCTAATGCACGCTTATTAAAATTTTGTGTCATTACAATGGACGGAGAATTTGCTAGACCCGGTGGGTGCGGCCATTGCGTGCAGGTGCCGACGCCTAATTGTCCGCCCAATTGGACCCGCCCCGGCCGGATCGACCTGCCATTTGGCAAATTAAATTTAATGACCCCTCGGCGCGGGTCCAACCAGTTACTTGGTCAGTCCCGCTGCGAGACTCCCAAGAGCCGGATGGTCCTCGTTTACCTTGATGCCTCGGTGCAACGAATTCATGCTGCGCCCAAACGCATCTCCCAGAGAAATGCGCCATACCAGATCCTTAGAGGCGTCACCAGGCGGGCTGCTTGGCTGACTGGGTATAAAATCAATAGGCGACAACGTCCTCGACAACGGCAGCATATGCTGCAGCTGCGGCGCAATAAACATGGGCGTGAAGACCACAAAATTTTATGCAAACTCATAAAATGATTTTTACAGCTAGACAACACGAACAAAAAATAAGGCCCATTGTGGCGGGGTGGCTGCCACATAGCAGGCATAGACAGCCAGAGGCGTCCGTAGATGGCCACATAAAACTGCCAGCAAAAAGTGCAGTAAAACATGGTGCCCAAACGTGTTTGGTTTTGGCTTTGGTTTTGGGTATTGTGCGGCTCGGGGCGCTAAAGCCGCTGCCAGCGTCAATATTTTCCCTAAGGCGATTTTGTCGATTTCGCCGAGCTCGCCAACAACCGCAAAATAACCAACGGATTTTTATACACATTGTTTGCTTGTGCTCGCATTCCGCAAGCCGAGCGAAGGGGATCGAATCGGCACAAAATATGGGGCAAAATCGGTGGCAACCAATATAAACTGGCTTCCATATGCAGGCAAAGGCTCAGGACGGGGCCCGAGCGCCTAGCAGCCCGCCTCGAATAATAGAAAATAGAAATCGAAGCGGCCACGCCCAGCCGTCGTGCATGTGTGCTTGGCCGGCTTTCGGGCTGACCTCGGAGGATTTGCGGCATCAGTTGGACAGTCATGACTATTGAACTAATATCCAGGACGGTGGGGGAGGATTGGGGCCAGGTTTTGGGCCGGCGCAACTGCTCCCCAGGCGACACAAATTTGAGCATTTTATGACAGGCATTATGCCAAGAGCCCTCTCTGCGTTTTCATCCGAAGAGGGCCCTGCCAAAGATATTTGACATTTGCGTTTGCCTTTGCCTCTGTCAGTGCCTGTGCCTGCACGCAGCTGAGCTGCAAGCCCCGAATGCAGGCTAATTGGCTATGTACAAAGGATAACTGGCAAACGGTCTGTAAACGCTGCTGGCGGGGGACAAACAGAACGGGAAGAGGAGCGGGAGCGGGAGCAGGAGCAGGAGCAGGAACAGGTCGGCCATCAAAGCCATATGGGGGAGCACATCAAACACAACTGTCGCACACGTGAGCTGCCTCTCTGGTTCACACCCGCACTTACACGGCCACTCCCGAGCACACTGCCCCTGCTCCGGAGCTGGCATTAAATTGTGTGGCTCAAGTGTTTATGCAGAACTTCAAAGCGGAGCGAAAACAATGCGAAAGAAGTGGAAATATTTACATATTATTGATTGGCTGACAAGTCGCTCCCAGTGTGTGGGTGACCCGTGCGAAACCGTTCGAGTCGACCGGAATGCTCGAGCAATAACCAAAGGGGCGAAAATATTGCGTATACGACTCGTGCGACGCAATTCCCCTGGTGGCCATAAGCTCGGAATAGGAAAAGCGGAGGCCAGCAGGGCCACATGTGTGTGGGGCAGGGCGAAATTAAGCAAATCCCAGCTAAGCAATTCGTACAAACATGCAAGCATTTATGAGCTGGAGGGAAAAGTCAGGGCGTGGGGCTGAGTCGGTCCCCTGCATGTGGGGTTCATTAAACTTATGCTTGGCATGTTGTGCGCCCTTCCCCTGTCCGATTCCCCTGCCCCAGTCCGCCCCCGCACAGTTATCCAGCCAGTGTCAGTGCACAAGCGTTTCAATTGCCCTCACCTGCATCCTTGCAGATCCTGGCAGCAAACGATTCCACGGATAAATCCATGTGCCCGACTCGTGTTACATCAGAATTGGTTCCTAATGCGACGCTCGAGGATTCGCTTCATCCGGTTATTTATAATTATCGCATGCAACTCGGTGCTGTACAAACAGCATGCGTTTTTGGGTGTTCATCTAGAGTGAAATCTCGGCTGACTGCGGTTCCTTCCACAAAGTCATTACGAATGCAACGTAACGAAGTCGCGCTGAGCAGCTCTGGATGCTTGGCAAAAAGCGGAGCAGAATTATTATGCTTCTGCCCGTCACTGCCGCAACATTATTCTCCTCAGTTAATTGCGACTGGGATCGCCGTCTGCGAGGGAGACAAGCCAGCACTAAAGGGAGGTAGAGCTCTCAGCTCGGAGCTCGGAGCTGGGGACGCCACAAAGCAAGAGTTCCATTTAAAAAATAATGAGTTTTCCGGCTAGTACGATAGCAAACAGCGAACAGAAAGCGCGCTTCGATGGGCCGTAGCGATGGAGGTGGGCCCGAAGTCGAGCCAGAGCAAAAATTAACTTTAACCTTAATTATAAAGCTGACAAAACGCCCGCCGACAGGGAGGGCGTCTAAACTCCCGATTTAAGTCACGCCAGGCTAATGAGAGATGAATTTGAGATAGCTGCAGGGACCCCTTTCTCTGGAAATCCTTTTCGAGCTCCGGGAGGCCCGAATCGCGATAAACTTCGGTCAACGACCAACCACACTTCGGAGCAGGGTCCAACTTTCCCTGGGCATTGAATATTTTAATTAATTACCAGGCGCTGCCATTGCAAATCTCAAGCAAAGCGAACTCAGCAATAACGGCGCAGAAGTGTACAATTATTCAAATTCAAATGCAAATGAAAATGAGAAGCGGAAAATAAGTTGCCTGCTAGCAGCCTCGGCCATCTCATTTAATTCCCCAGGCCCGACTCATCGTAAATAATAGCGATAACGCCGGAAGGGACACAAAGCAAAGGGACGCCGGGAAGTATTTCTGATTGCAAAAAAATATAGTTGTGATGCAGGCCAGCAGCGTGATGCCAACACAATAAACAGTCAGTCCTGTTTGGGCCGCGAACAGTGTCCCTTCCTGCTCTCATTATTCCGCTTGAGCTCTTCTTTAGGGCCCCACACTCGCATTTAAATGCGAATGGCTTTTCGGCCTTATCTCCACCTCTTTTTATGATCTTTTAAATGTAATTGCCCCACATTATGCAGATGTGTGCCGAATATGTATGCTTTAGTTATTTGCTTCCCATAAATACTGGCGGGGTAATAAATGAATTGCCATTTCATTTGCAGTCCCCTCCCTCCCAGCTCGGTAAGTTGTGAGCTTGTTTTCCCTTCTAACTCGCATTCGGCTGTGCATGTGTGCGTTGAGTGAGCATTTGTAAAATTTATCTTTTGTGCATCGTAAATCTTGCTGCCTTTTCAGCGTTTCCGTAAAATTTATTTCCTTATTTAAACTTTCTTTTTATTTCATTTAATTTGGAACGGCACCACACTCCCGGCATATGCGCTAGGTAAACACAAGCACAAGCACAAACGCAAACACAACTCTTACGTAAACGTAAGCGGAAGCCACACAAAATGTGATCTATGTAACGATTGCTCGGGCCGTTATATGTGGGATCCAAGGTGGCCCCAAAGCCCCGAAAAGTCTACCCTTTTAGCCAAAGTCAAATAGTTTTCGAAAAAGCATTCAACTCTATCATGCGTTTCCTGGGAAATTAACATCTCGCCTCGCCCCGCACAGCCCTTGCGGCCCTAACTAGCTCCTCCTCTGTCGGTCTCGGCAGTAAAAAATACCATCTGTTTGCCTGTGCGGGCCTCCGTGTGTGCGTTCGGCTCAACACTAAACTTTTATTTTAGATTAAGTCAATTTGCCCAACGGCGTAAGCCCACGACCACGCGCCCCACACCCCGTATTATAACACATGTCGGTGTGTGTGGATGTGGGACTGGGAAAAGTATTTTTCATTTGCTTCGCTGCCCTTTTTATTAACAACATCCTCGCTTCCGAAGCCATTCGAAAGCCGAGCATCCAACTATGCACGTAATCCCCTCCGCAGGACTCCTGCTGGTCGATTGTCTGCCCGACTGAGGGCTCTGCCCATTACTACGTATACGCAACGTGGTCTCCACGGTGTAATCGACAAAGTTAAATTTCGCACTTCGCCGGCAACTTCTTGGCCGAGGCCCAATTCTCGATTCATTCGCTGGCCGCACATCATCCACGTGTTCCTCCTCCGACTGCGCCAGAGACAGCGTTTGGACAGCGGGTTTAAAGCACGCCATAAATTATGGCAGAGGCTGTCGGCCAGAGCAGCCCTTTTCGCTGCCTGATTGCTTGATTTATCCACTGTCTTTAGGCTAAAGACTTTATTGGAAAAGTTTGATTGGAGTTCCCACTACTTAAGTTGTCGCTCCTCTGGCTCCTCTGGTATCCGGGCTGCCGCCGCGCCGCCTCTGCGGTGGCTCTGATTGCTTCATTTCACGGAAGGACCCAGCGGGAGTGGGCGGCCAAAATGTAACGTGATTGACGTCAACGCGCTGGGCCCATAAATCATACATGCACGCGCCAATAAGGCGCAATTTTGAAGTGTTTAAACATTAATGGGCGCCGCACAATTGGAGTCAATCCATAAATGATAAACGGTTCCAGAAAAAATGTCCCATTAAAAATACATACATCCTCCGTGCGATGGGTGAAACGGGCTCCTAGCATCGGATTTAAATTTCAATCTCTTATCATACAAACAAATTGTGTATTCTTGTGTCGGTGTCCGATGTAGATGACATATTGCTAAATCGAATAAAATAAGTATAGAATCATATTGCCATAACATATTGTTGACCTCTCACTGAACTGATCTGCGCAATTTTATATATTATGTGGGGAATACGATCTGGCAATCAAAAAAGAAGACGACGGATTTTAGCAGGACAAAGAGTAAATACAACTACATAGTAATCACCCCGAAGGCGAAGAGAATGAAACACGTGATTGTGCATGGTTTATATAATAAAGATAATACAACCTTGTAAATATTTATAAATAATAATCTTATACCTAAGGTTGCAAATAGATCCGAACATTTTAAAACGGTTTTTGAAAGAACAGTTTTAAGGACCTTTGAGGATCAATTCATTTCAAAGGAAAAAGAAACTAATATGACAGATAGTTAATCCTAGGCTCTCATATTTACCGATCGCTCCTTTTGTTAAAAATCCCATTTCGACTACATTGAAAACATTTGTTTTTATACCCTTGTGGGGTTTTATAATTTTAGTCAGAAGTTTGCAACGCACTAAAGGAGCGACTCTATAAAGTAAATATATTGTTGATCAGCATCAACAGCCGAGTCAATTTATGACCGTATTTTAATTCCTCAACATTTCGGTTTGAATATTATGATATCGGACCACTGTACATTGTAACCTCAGAAACTATTAATCTGAAACTGTACCAGTAAACTGTAACTGTTACTGTAAATATAATAATAATGTAATTAATATATTAATTTAATGAAAGTAGACATAACTTTTTTTACAATAAAAACAAGAAAGGAAGCTAACTTCGGTAAGCCGAAGTTTAAATACCCTTGCAGTAAGTATTTAAAATTTTCGCTTTCGCGTGTTCTTAGGTTTTACAAATGTTGAGAGAAACATGTTGGCAGTTAAAAAATGTTGCGCAACAACTAAATGTTGCTAGCACCAAAGCTTTCAAAATAAATTAATTGATATACATATCCCTTTGCCAGCTATATGATATAGTAGTCCGATCTTAATACAATTAAAACCGAAATTCTAGAATAATACAAAATGGCCATATCTGAAATTATATGAAAATATGTTGAAAATTAGCAAAGTTATATTATTTTTCCTAAACAATTTCCGATGGCAGCTATATGATGAAGTTGTCCGATCCGGCCTGTTCCGACTTACATATATTGTAGTAAGAGCATATAGAAGACAATCTGTAAAGTTTCTTTCAGATAGCTTCAAAATTGACATTTATATTATTTGAGGAGGGGCTATTTTGTATTATTTTAGAATTTCGGATTACTTTGATCAAAATCGGACTACTATGTAGATGATATAGCTAAAATAAGAACGTTCAAGAAATTTATTGAAATTTTGAAAATTTTTATTTCGCTGTTTTTCAACATATTTGTATATGATCAGAGATATAGTTAGTTTATATTATTTCAGAATTTAGATGCTAATTTTATGCAAATCGGATAATATATCATAAAGCTGATTTATAAAATTCATGTTAGTTTTTTTTTTTATTTAATTGAATTATAATGATCCAATTGTAAGCTGCAAGGGTATTCAAACATCGGCGTGCCGAAGTTAGCTTCTTTTCTTGATTACGATGTAATTTTCTATTATTTTCTATTTAATAATGTAACATAATTTTTTAAAAAGAACTTTAATAAAAAATCTTAAAAAAGGGTGTGGTACTATGTGCCTTTCTTGCCTTGTGTATTTACGACTGTGTTGCAAGCTTTCGTTTCCTTCACAAAAATATAAACAAATAAATTTCCAAAAATATGTTGTACAGATTACCATATAACCGAGTATCCTGTTCTATCTACGTTAAGAATTAATTCCCTCACCTTGGTCATATCAGTCCTTGAAATGTTAAGGCGCCTCCAGCACCTTTATCGAAAGTGCAATAAAATAAATACACCACAAAGAGGCGCACTTCGGCGTAAGCTCTCTGCACCCTTGACCCGGCGTTGTTTAATTTATTATCTTGCGCATAAATCAAGTTTTAATTATGTGCCATCCCGCTCCCTCGCGTGCGCTCTTAATGAAAAGTACGTAAAAATGTTAATTACCTGCACAGCACTTTTCAAAGGCAGCCCCGCGTGAGCAGACGCCTTTAATTACAGCGAATCCTGTGCAGAATCCGCGCCGCAGAGAGGCAACCTGCCAGAATACTTTAACTTAGCCGCAATTATTCGCGCGTCTGGCATATGCAATTGAATGTTTCATATCACCACCGCCCCACCACCATTACCAGCCCGGCTCCGGAGGTTACCGGCATCTGGAGCTGGCGTTTTGGCTTTCCCTGCGGTTATCCTGCGGGGCGGGCCGCCTTCGAGCTTGCTTTGTTTCGGCCCTGTTTGTTTATGACCTTTTGTTGCTAATGATTGCCGGCAGACGGCGGAGTGCTCAGCGCGGCTCATGTGGGTGCGTGTTTGAAAGTGTGCGGTGGAGATTTCGTTCTTAGCCGTGTGGCTTTTATACGAGATTTGCAAATTGCCTTTTATAATATTTAATACGCCGTGTTGCCGGTTGGTTGTCGTGCCGCAAAACGAGCGGAATTTTCGGCCCGGCCCGGGCGGCAGTATCCTACTTTCATTTTATGCCTTTTACAACGCTTTTATTACTTAATATGGCCGAGAAGGCGCAAATTGTCGCCTTACCGGCCTTGGTTTGGACCACGGCAGGAAGCCATTGCGAAGATAGTGCCCTAATGTTTTCCCAAGCGGTTTTAATATGCAATTAATGTGCCCTGCAGTTTCTAATGATACGACAATGACAGACGGGGCTCTGTGTTTGGTTTAATGAATAGTCCGGCTTCGCATAAATCATACGCCCCGGCGGCCGCACAGCCAACATAAATAAATCAACGCGAATGCCGGAGCCAAGGGAGTCCTGGGCGGGCCGGACCCTCCCATTGGGCTCCAGATCCCGTCCTCCATGCATATCCGGCTCCAGATGAGCGTATTCTCTTCCCCGTCGAGTGGCTCTGTCGAGCTCTGGAAGCACTCGAAGAAGGGTTGGTATTCGCCGCTGTCAAACTGCCATTTTTCGCCATCTTCGCACACAGGACAAAAATATGTATCGCAGGCCAACCAAGCCCCTGCGGACGCTGAAAGTTATTGTTGGTCCAGCTGCTGCCCAGGACCTATCAATACCAAATTGCACTCGCTTAAAATATGCTCAAAGTTTCGGAGCTCTTGACAGTTTGATTATGCGCAGTCCACTAAATTAGGGGTCCGGCGCTGACCGAAGCATCGGCTAATGTCCACTCATTAGGAGCCAATTCCCTTTCTCCCGACTTGTTTTTTGGTTGTTTGGGCTCTGTGTCTTCCGGTTTTGTTGCAAAAATACTTTTTAAACAAAAGCCAGATACAGAGCCCAGGCAGGAGCTGGAGCAAGAGCAAAGCCAGATTCAGCCCCACGCAGAGTGTGCAGCCAAGCGTATAATTAATCTGTTGGCATTAATTGCGGCAACGGCTGTAAAACCGCATCGCCAGCGGAAACGGAGCCGGAGTGCGGCCCTGGCAACGCGCGGAGAAAGGCCCGGCATTATTTCAACGCTCGCAGCGGCGAGATAAACTAGAGCGGGCACTTTTCTGCGCTCAACTGTCATTCGAAGTTAGTCAAGTGTGGCAGGCAAATATAAATCTGCCGCCTGCCGGCAAAGGGGCATCGGGTATCGAGAGATCTGCGAAGTGGGTCAGGGCGGTCCGAGTCCGATTGTGCCAACTAACTGCGCTTTAAATGGCGTTTAAGCCTGTCGGAGAACAGATGTGCCGAGGCTCCATCTGGCCTGGGCGACCGTCCGGGTGTCCGGCTGTCCGACTGCCTGACTGTCTATCCTGCTGCCGTAATTAATTGCTGACCAAGTTGGGCGCACGCCAACACATTCTCACCTGGCAGGGCCCTAGATAAGGGGCGAAACGAGTGCACAATTTATAAAAGTCAACACTTGAACACGTTTCGGCTTTCCTGGGAAGGAGAGCAGCGCCACCCACCGACTCGATCTCGGGCCAGGTCACTTCATTTTATTATCAAGCGTATTTCTGCACGTAATTGTTTTGACGTCACTTTGCAAATTGTCCCTTTGCCGAGCTCCTGCTGCCGTTCTGCCGTGACCTCAGCCGATGGTATCGGGTGCTGTTCCACTGGGTCATTAACCCACGGAATCGCTATTAATTTCCATGTGTCGAGCCGGGGATCTGAATGGTTGTCCGACACGCTGCAAACACCTGCAAGTCAATCGATAGGTTGTCAGTCCCGCTCCCAATAACTTACCGGGCAATCGATGCGAGCCTGTCGCTACCTGCAATTAGAACCAACAGAAAAGAAACATAATTAGTGCTTTATCAAAGGGGCTCCTGTCGAGGATTCTTGGGTTCGGGGAGCGGGCCTCGAAGCTGAATCCGAGACTAGTTTCCAGCTCCTGTTGTGTTTGCAACACACCCCCTTTACTGCCAAGCCCGACACAGTCAGGACACCCACCCCTGCCCAAACCAAGTCACTCATTCGCCCCGAAACTGAGGACGTCCTCGCTGATTGCCGCCTGCTGAGTCAGGCAGTCAGCCTCGGCGTCAGCACTTTGCATGCTATTGACATTAGTCGAGGCCGGGGTGCGAGTCCGTCTCCGAATCTGAATCGGAATCTGAGGCAGAGTCTGAATCTGAATCTGAACCGGAGTCAGAGGCTGTTCCGGGCCTTTTCTCTGGCTTAAATGCAATCAATGCGGCCTTTAGGGGGGCGGGATGGAGTCGGAGGTGGTGCCTTTAATCTGAGTGTCAAGCGTGAGCGACTTTACCTATCAGAGATACTCAGTCGCGGCACTAGAGACTCTCTCCCAGAGCTATTTCAATTAATTATGGAAAACGTTCTAGGGAAAAATGATATAAATTAATTATGCTCGCCTCGCCAGTGCTACGCACGGGAACCTAAGGCAACAAAGCTTTAGCGGAATAATTAAAAAAGGACACCCTGGTCCAATCCGAAAAAGTAATTATTTGACTCTTCCCTCCGCTCCCATCCCATGCCCATTACTTTGCCGCCGCTCGCACCGTCCCTCTCGGCGGCCGGGACAGAAAACTTTTGCAGCGAATTAAAATTAATGAAAATAAATTTTCAGAATTGTTTTCAACCCCTTTTGGGATACAGGCCGGTGAAGTTGACTCTTGAAAATGATTTGAGTGTAATAAAGCAAAGAAAAGCAAAGCCAGGCAAGGGCCGCCGAGTCGTGGCGGGTCCCTTCCCTCTCGCCGGGGCCGTCATTCCCCTGAGGTTCCCTGGCACATGAAAGCACTTAAGAAATTTAGTTCTTGTTCCCAATCTTGTATTTGAGGTCACAGGGTCTGGGGGTCGCCGCGACCTTTCCCTCGTCCGTCTTGTTTGTTTGGCCGATCAGAAATCTTGCAGGCGCCTTTGACTTCGCCTTCCAAAGGCAACAGCCCTCCGCCGTCCCATGGGGAGGCCGTTGCCCTGTCTAATGCTAATCTTCGAGCCGATTTGGGACGGCATCAAACTAATTAAATATTCGATTAGCGAGAGAGCTGGCAGGACGATGGGTGTCGGACGAACTGACAAATTAAAACCCATTAATATGCTCTCGCATCGCGTTTCATTATGCAGGCTTGGCTGGCAAGGTTGCCGCGTTGCTTCGTTGTCAGAGGTACTTTAGTCCAGGTCCAGTCTCCAGCCTCCCGTCTCCCGTCTCCAGCCCGATCCCGATCCCACATCCAATCCCTGGGTCTCTTTCGCTTTTCGCGCGCTTCGTGTTGCATACACTTTTAATGCGGCCACGGGCAAATGCGCGCTGCCATTTGTTTATTTAATTAAGCTCATTAAATGGCGGCTACTTTGAGCTACAGCTTTTCGCCGAGCTTAGGTTGTCCATATGTTGCCCAGCAAACACACCCACACCCTCGTCCGCACACACAGGCCCACGCCCGCGGGCACACACATGCATAATTAATGGGCGGCTTGGCGGCCTCATCTGATTATGAGCATATTGAGCTTTGTTTTGGCCATATTGTGCTCGCAACTGGAAGCCCCGACGCCCTTGGCAACTGTTTTGAAAAGATTTTGTATTATCCCCTTTAAGCCGCCTCGACTGACATTTAAAACGCCTAATTAGCTGCGGGCCCTGCCTCTCGCCGCTCGCCGCTCGCCGGCTGATCCCATTTTAGGTCCTAATGAAATTATTGGAGCATGTCTGTCATGCATCCGAGAATCCAAGGCATGTACGGCCATCCATCCGACGTCCTGGGCATGGAATGACCGCTTATTATGGCCAGCTGCAGACAAATTTAATTTATTCAAAATGAGACACAATGTGAGCTCGTGTGTCCTTGGCGAAATTTTGAGTGGCCGGAGCCGTAGCGGGAGCTGGAGCCCTAATGTCCCCAATTCGAGATGCCGCCCGTATCCATGGCAATTTTCATGCATGAGCACACCTTGGAGTGGAGTGTTATTTAAAAAGGAGCAGCATATCCTTGACCAGAGCAAGTGGCCCCACTGGCACGGGCAATTTCATTTGAATTGTGAAAGAGCCCCTTTTTATGCCGACGATTATTTTATTTTTATTTATGTGGCCCCCGGACGGTTGGGCTAGGTGCTAGGGTCCCATAAATAAGTGCACTTCCTGCTTGGGGGACGCCGCCTAATCCCCTTGGGGTTATTGAACTTTACGAGCTCGGATTACATACCGCAGCCGGAATGAGTGGCAACGGGACTGAAAGGGAGTGAGAGCGGCAGCCGTGCTAGAGATAGGTCGGACCCTCGGCGATTTATGCGCCTACGTGTGACTGACAAGTTTATGTTTTAATTTTTCTCGAACTCATAAATTTGAGGCGGTTCTGGGAGATTTAAAAATGGGTGCTCTGAACTGCGATATAAATTCCCAGGCTCCGCAAGTGGATCCGCCGCAAAATACCCAACTGAGTTATGAGCTAGAGTCCCTGAAGGCGGGGTTTATTGAAATGTGTGTCGAATTAAACCCGACTTCAACCCGCCACGGTATTTTTATACCCTGCTTCCCAGGCGCCGTGTGGGTCCTTTGAAAAGTGCTCCGTAATGGCATTATCCACACTCGGCTGCCTCACGGCCCATGCATCGATTTCCACTATTTGACTTGCTCCTCCTCCGCGCGTTCTGTTTATTTTTGGGAGCCCAAGCAGTGCTCCTCGCAGTTGGCCCAGACTTCAGCCATTAAATGAATTATGCCTGTGCGAGCTGGGACAGCAGGATGCCTGGATGCGACGGGGCCGCTTTCCCCTTTGCGCCGAGTTTAAAACTTTTTGTTTATCTAAACAGCCAGTGGGCGGGGCCATTGCGTGCGGAGTGCGTGAAACTGACCTGCACGGGCCAGGCCTCCTGCCCCACTTGCCTCACTTTGACGTACTCTACTTAGCCCAACTTGGCTTTTCGCCTTGGCCAGGCCCGCTCGCCGGTGCCACAAAAAGCCTTTCAGCGACGAGGCTTTAAAGCGTCGGAATTGAATAGCCGAGCATGTTGTTTTTGCGTTTCCTGCCGTGCACTTTGCCGGCATTTATCGCTGGCACTACTGGATACTGGATGGTGGATGCTGGGAAGTTCTGCTGCCTCTACTGGCTCTGCTGCCAAGTTCTCTGCTCATTGTGCCGGAATGACCAATTTTTGTGATTTTCAATTAAGTTAACGGTGGGAGAGCGACCTGCCACGGTCGAGTGGCTGCCCCTCCTCTGATTGCTTGTATTTTTGTAGCAGCTCAAACAGCTGCCGGCTGCATTTTTTGCCCGTTCCGAGCTCCTGGCCGGCTCCTCTGTAGCTCCGCCGATCCGTCGCTCCTTGGGCGCCCGGCGCCATTAGCCTGGAAATTTATCTACATGCACTTGACAGGTGGCTGGTGGGCACTGACCAGGAGAAGAGGAACAGCTTGATTTAGTTGGGGCAGGCGGGCTGCCACATTAAATTGGTCCGCCACTCGACGTGGCATCCAGTCCTGCACACGGACACCTGGACATGGGACTGTGGACACTGGACTTTAGAGGATGCTTACGGGCAATTGTGCGCCCGGCTGCTGTGGGGTCAGCTAAGTGCTCGCTGCTAAATTGGCTTAAATTCAATAAGTTAATGGCAGCCCGTTTTCCTCACGTCTCCAGACAGCTGCAAGCGGTCGCCTTGCTCCTTGCACCAAATTTCAATTTGCATGTGGCAAGTGTTTACTTTTGGCGGCTCCCATCGGCTCTGATTACTTTGGCCATTTTGTGCTGGGCGGTCTTGGGGGCCGACTGGCAGCTGCCAAGCACTCTGACCTGTTGTCCGCAATAATTCAGTCCACTCTGCTGGGCAAACAAAAAATGTATCACGAAAATGAGTTCACTCCATTTGCTGCCGTCGCCGACAAATAGAATCGACTTCGCATGCCATTTGTCCCTGTCAGCTCCCAATTTGCGATTGACAAACGATGTGCGCTGAGTCCTGGAGTCCTGGGAAGTGCGCAACAGTCATCGCCGCTTAGGACCATCAACATTATTTAATACAAGTTATGTCCCGGCCTAAGGGCGGTTGCCGCGCACGGCCAGGTGAATACAGAACACACGTGATCTTCAGCAGGGAGTTCGACGGTGGTGGAACCCTTTTAAGATGTCAGGTTGCGTTCTTGTCCGGCCCGCCTGCGTCTAATGAACACTGACGCCAGCACTGACACTGATTCGGGGGGCAATCAGCAGCGCCCCTGCGTGGTCGCCCTTCCGGAGCGCCTGGACCGGCTCCGCTTGTTTTCATACTCAATTAGCCTTGACAGTGATTAATACTGACCGTAATTTCATTAAATCGCCTTTTGATACGACTCCCGTCCCGGCGAGCGGGCTTCGACGTCGGGCCAGGACATCGAAGCCATCGGAGCGTAGGCTGGGGCCTGGACATAACTTCGTTACATCTTCGATCCGCATGCATGTTCGCCGCCCTGTGACCAGGGAACTGGAAGCCAACTATGAAGAGTCTGGCCCCATTGCATATGGGCATTATTTGTTCGTGCGAAGCAGACCTTGAGTCCTTAAAGCCAAAATCGTTCCTTTTTTTTTAATTAAAAATTTGTATGATCTTTTTCCTGGTAGCCCTTAAGGTACTCTCATGCCATGCCAGAAAACAAGCTAATAAGCTTGTTTATAACACAATATATTTTATTAAGTTTCGTTCAAATATATGGAGCCGCTCTAAGGACAATTAGATCTCGTCTATAATGTTAATACATTATTTTCTAAATTTGCAATGGCATCCATTAGTAAAAATATATTATTTAATAAAAAATCCAAAATTAAATTAAACACATTAACATGAAACACTTTTTCAGCCGGGCAAAAAATGTTTCTCAATAAAAGCAAGGATGACGAGGCTCATTTATTGCGGCGTAAGCCACAAAGGGCAATTTAATTACGTCAATAATCTGTTATTGGGCGGCGCTTTCGGTAATTTGCGTTACCCTCCATTGCTGCTTAATACATTATTATACGTCAACCTCCAATCTCTTTGAATTTTTTTGTCATTTTAGTTTTTTTACAAACAATGCAAGCCATAAAATCGTTGTGTCCTTTTTCATAATGTTCACTAACTTAATTTATCCCACTGGTTCCCGAACGAAATTTATAAAAATTTTACAACATTTTGCAAGCGAATTTGGTCGATGCTAGTGTAGACTTCATGAGACACTCATGAACCAAGGCTTTACAAAAATTATTTAAGTCACAACATTTTTCAGACTTGGGGCTTTACAAAATACGGGTTCGCTCATATGAGCAGCTAGATCGGCTCTTGGAGCTAGCTTCCGGCTTGCTCTTAAGGAATCACGTTCGTGGCATCATAAGGCGAAAACCAGCACCTGCGCCCACCTGCCGTGGCCATGGCACTGGGGATTCCCTTCTGGCGCCACTGGACGGCCGTGTGTGTGCCTTAAGTGTGGTATAATAATGTCGACCTGCTGCATATTTGCTCTTGTTAGCTGTCAAAATAATTGACATAAAGTGGCATGTGTCTTCGGCATTGTTATTTACGAGCGGTACACGCATAAGCGGACACCGTAACAAAGGAGCCATCCACACCCACAACTATAAATAAACGGAGAGGTGCTGACGTGCCACCGAGGGCAAAAGGAGTCGGCAACCTGGCTTGATTTCCCATTTCGGCCCATTTCTTCCCAGCGTGCCTAGAATTTATTTAGCCCGGATAAGGGGCCAGGCCACTCGAAGTGCGCTGCTCGTTTCTCGGGGCTGGCATAATAAAGCTGAGGAGGACTAATTTATCAGATATTTCCGCAATTTCAATAGAATTTACTTTAATTTCGTGCCTCAGCAGCGGTGTGGCGCCAGGCAGCGAAAACGCCGCTCTGCCGCTCACCCATCCACAAAAATTTCACTCAAATATATTATTCACTGGCTGTCTGAAATATTTATTAATGAAATTGCTCGACGCTGTTAAATATTTAGCTCCCGTGCATAAACAACTCCCGAAATATGTCCAAGTATTTTTGACTGACACGACTGCTGCCTTCTCGCAATGCCCTTATCCTTTGCTGGAAATTCGCACAGTTCACTGTCATCGGCAATTTCGGGTTCATCAAAAATTTAGCAGAGGATGCGACCCAGCAGAGCCAGTGAGCACAGCCCCGGAGCACTGCCAGCCCGGAGATGTCAAAAATTCTTGGCGCAAAAGTTGGTTAATGGGCATAAATGTGGCAACACACGCTGACAACGACTAAAGAATGAACTTTAATGCGCACACAGAGCACACACGCACAGGAATATGGTGATATCGATATTTCCTCGACTCGAGTTGCCTCCTGGCGCGACTCCATCTTTTAGCGCTCCACTCGCTGCAGCTCTGGGGCTTGCGAGCATTATTAATAAGTACGTAAGACGCTGCGTATACGTGACATTTACGGAAATTTGATTGAAAAATATCGAACATACTTTTCGCCACTTTCTCGAGGCGGCTCAGCATTTCCATTTGATGCGAGGGACAATATGAGCTCTCGTATTCCAATTTTTTGCCCCGGTGTCCTGGCGAGGCGAAGGCGCGGCAGGAGAAGTCCGTAAGGCACGTATCAGTGTTATGTCATATTTCACGGAGCGGTTCTCCGCTCTCCACTCTCTACTCTCTGCCAGCGATATGCGAGTGCGTGTGTGAAATTATAGCACGTGTGTGCGAAATTACGTGTCTCCTGAAGGGGTAAACGACGCCCTCCGCCGCCCGCTGCTCGGGACATCGAGTATCCGCCGGAGTGGCTTTGCAGCGCTGCAGCCGCGCTGACAGCTCACAGATTTGCAGCAGCAGTTGACATTGATTCATCAAAAATTAATCGAATTCCCAGTCTGCGGGCCTGCGTCAAACTGTCAGCTGTCAAGTAGGGCCAACTAGCCCGCCGGCCCCTGAGCCCCGTCCCCGGACACGACCCTGCCTCGGCGCCTACTTCGGTCTCGCACACGTTTGGCACATTGCGTAATCCGCTTAAAACAACAATTCGTAATGGCATCGACAGGCGGCAGAGCCACAAAAAGCCGCCTGTGGTTGACGGTCGTGAGTGGTGGCCGTGCCCACGATTGTTGTCGCATTATAATGCGGCGGTGGAACTCAAAGACCTCTCATAATTGGAATTCTGGCGCAGCGCAAATACTCCTAGTTTGCGATGCCGAAGGCTGTTGCTTTGTTTCTGATTTGATTCCTGACCTGCACTGGCGATGGCATTCCATGTGCCATTAATTGCGCAGGACACGGGCAGGCATTGTGTCTGCATCTGTATCTGCATCTTCATCTGTCTGTGGCTTTGGCCTGCCGGGCCTTTGTCGGCCCTGACAGTTGGCAATCTGACAGCAGCTTTTATTTTATGCCCGGCTTAAGTGCGGCTTTGTAATTCTGCTATTATCAGACCCTGGCCTGAATGCCCTTGCTTTGATCCTGCCTCGGATCTGTCTTGGGATCTGGCCAGCTGCCAATTTCCGAATGTTTTCCGTAAGCTCTTTGTGATTCCTGGTCAGTAGTTCATCATTTCAGATCTGCCAGGAGTGCAGCAATTTGTTGCACATTGCTGGGGCTTTTCGCTGATGCCAATCAATTGCCTGTTCCAGAGCGAAAGTGAAATGTATCTGCCACTAATCCAGCCAGCTGTAAGGCACTAGAGTTTGTAGAAATGAAGACAGCTGGACTCTGGCTCAGAACACGTTTGGGAGCTCCGCATTTATTCGATGTTGAATGGGTTACACCCCAGGGCCGGCACATACACACTTTTCAATCGCAGTCGCGGCCCTTTTGACGAATGAGTGTTGATGTCCCGGGCCAGCCGCAGCCAGGCCAGGTGTGCTCGGGCCCGCAAATGAGCTCTCCGAACCAGATTTGCGGACACAAACTTTCGGCCTGCTGGGTAACCAGAAACCCAACCTCGGCGGAGGCCCGCCTGGCAAATGGAGCGTCCTTTGTGCGTTTCAATAAATGAAGCGTGATTGATTACGGGGAAAAGTTTTTAGGCAAATTTTCATGTTTATGACACCCTCGAAGGGGCCGTCGACAGGAGGCAGCCGGTCTGTGGGAGCGCGGGGCAGGAACAACAGGACTGGGCCACTGGACAGGTGTACGTGGAGGGATTGGGGCATTTGTTAGTGTTTATTGTTTGAATTTCGTGTATCTTTGTTCAGCTGGCACTCCCCGTGGCGCCCTGCTGCCGCCGCCTCTCCTGCCTTCCGGACTACCTGACTACCTGACTAGCGGCCCTCCCGCCCCTTTCGTCGTCGTGCATGTCGGCTGGGAAAATATTTTGTCAGCCATTTTTATGCAAATGAAATAAATTTTGCATAAAAAGTCAAACATCAACAGAGATTTATGACTTGCTGAAACTTTAGCATAATTTCATAAATATTTAAACATTTTCATGTGCTGTTGCAGAGAGACGGCCGAAATTATGCACAAGTTCGAGTACGCCGGCCAAAGGAAAAGGATGATTATGTGCAAATATTTGCGCTTATTATGCGCAGCCCTTATTTGGCCCCGAATTGAAATGCCATCGAGTGACCAGACGTGCTGCCCAGAATACGAGGAGTGCGGGCGAATATCCTTTTTGAGAGCACTCCTTCTTCTTTTCTTGCACAAATCACCGGGCCAATCAATGTCCGTTTTTGTGTTACAAAATACGGTTTTTGTGAAAGACAGATAAATTTCCCCAAAAGGAGGTACATGTTCTTGGTAAGAACTCCTTAGAGAATATTTCTGGTAGTTATTACAGTAATAAAATGTATCTAATGGAACCGACTTGAATAAAATGAACACATTTTAAGTAAGAGAATATAACTATGTATGCAATAAGAAGGGGAGTTTCAGTTTGGAATATAAGACATTTTCAACTAGTTTAAAAAAGTTGACGATATGACTCTTTACTCTTTGTTTAATAGTCTCGGCAATAGCGATTCCACAGGATTCACCTCCACATTATTTTACTTAACTTAAATAGTACAACTTTCGTATGTAGCTTTCTTGCATGTTTTCTCCCAAAAGAAAGGTATGCATAATACAAACTCAATACAATGAACCGGAAAAACAAAATATAAATCCATAATTATTGTAATCCCTATTTTACCAATAACAGATACCTCCTAAAGGAAAATGTATTGGATTGTTGACATCACCTGTGTGCGCTACATGAAAACCACGTGGTAAAGCAGAGTGGTCAACAATTAGCCGACTGATAATTAGCGGATTCCCTACTGCGGCTTCTATATTTTAGCTCACGGATCACTCTTCCTGCACGGCTGCCCGGCGCACGCTCTAGCTCGTGGTGCTTCCACGGGGCTCAGCACAAAACACTGTTAAATATCCGCTTATTTGCCCGCACAAAGCAAATTAATAATCCATTCAGTGCCGAGCCCCAGCATGCTAAGGCCAATTGGCGCGCATACTTGCACGGCGCTGCGGCCCGGTGCACTGCCCGTGACAGTCGCGGTACTTCAGGTAATGAGCGCTCGACTAATTACAGGACGGGCAAACATGAGGAATTAGCAGCGGCATGCAATAATTCAATTGCCGGGCGTGGGGCTGACATATTTGCATTCAGCCCGCATTAGGACACGCCATGAGAGGCACATTCTACAGCGTCAGGGGCTGAGGGGCTGAGAGGCTGAGTCGGGGTGGCCCTGCAGGGACTCGACGCCAGGCTGCGATAAGAGCCATGAAAGTCGCCACGAAGCGGCCGATGTCGGCCCGCTTATCGGCTGCGTTTTATCGCCCTCAACATTAGAAGTTAATTTTTTTCGCTGCTTTGATCTGGCAAGGACCAGCAGCGGGCTGGGCGGCGGCGAATAAGTTTTCATATAAATTTCGCCTTTTGAGGGACAACACGTCAGGCCGAAGCGGCGTTGGGGGATTTATCTGCTCAATAAATTGCGCAACTTGCGAATCAAAACATTTTCGGTCGAGCAACCTCCGCCCCTGTGCGAGGGGGCCACATGGCCATAGCGCCGAGTGTTTACAAATAAGCGGGCCAAGAGGACTGGGCGCGGCAGAGCTTAGCTGCATGACAAGTGATTACACGGCTCCTGTCGTTACGCTGCTGTTGCCCTGTTGTTGTCCTCTTGTTGCCCTGTTGATATTTTTTCCTATGTTTATGGCGCGGTCCCTGGCAACGGCACAACAACTGCCCTGCCCCCGTGGTTTTTTTGGGAAAGTGTCGAAGCCAATATGGCGTTCGCGGGTTGGCTCGTCACAGTTCCGCCTGGCTCACATTAGTTTGGCAGTATTCAGCTTGAGGCTGTGCCGCCACCTAGATCTCGATTCCGCAATCAACAGGGACACACGGCTGTTGGTTAAGCTGCTTTAGTTTAAACCTCCTCCATGGAGAACCTGAATTCAATAAATAAGTGCACTTGCACATTCCGTGGAGGTGTTGCCTGACTGTTTTTTTTAGTTTAGAGATAAAGCGGTGGGAAAACGGATGTTCAATTTCAGTACTTTGTTCAAAAGCTCTGAGGTACCGAATACCTCACGGCTGAGCACAGTATCTTTCTAGTGCGCTGCATCCTTGTGTTCTCGTATTATTCATTATAACTACGTTGCAAGGGTATTCCAAGATTCGTTATTTCATGTCTGCTCTCTGAACACTTTATCCCGTTCGATGCCCCATTCGAGTTTCTTTCGCAATGTGCACTTACTAATTTCGCATTTACGCTTTTACTGCCTTGGCGTTGCCATTGATGTTGTTGCTCTTTAGGAAAGAATTTTCACTCAAGCCCCGCGAAATTGTTTGCGAAGCTTAACGACATCGGTGCGGGTGTGCAAGTGGGTGTGAGGGTGTGTGGGGTGGCTTGTCCGGGGGTTGACTGCGGAAGGGGCGGGGTGCGTGTCTCCGACATTGGCAGCCATAGCTCCGCTTATGGCACAAATACAAATAAGCACCACCACGCCCCTCCTGCGACCCACTGGCGCCCTTTGGCATTGCGCTTTGTTGAGATTTTATAGCTTGCATTTGTTTCACGCTCACTCGACGTCGACGGCATTGACACACATACTTGCACCCTCGAGAAGAAACGCCAACATTTGCGCTGCACAGTCGCACTGCCACACGAACTCGAACGCGCTCGTCGCGGTGCATCGCGATGCTTACACCTACGTACATGTGTACCTAAGGACACACATGCATGCAATTTACGAGGCGCTGTAAATGAAATTTTGTTTGTTCGTTTGTCGACATTTTGAACTTTCGCTTTGGCCCCATTGTTGCCCCGACGCCGCCGTTGTTGCCGTTGTTGCCGCTGTTGCAGTTGTTGCTGTGGCTGCACTTGCTGCTGGTTCACAATCTTGTGCATTATGCTGGTTATGGCGAAAAAAATCGCTTGGCTAATGCAATCTTACGACCTCAGCAAATTAAAGTTAGAGCCGAGATCATTTTCACTAAGAAAGAAAGTGGGTGGAGTGTACATTTAAAAAGTACGCTTAAAGGGATCTGTGCTAGAGCACAGGGTGCACAACGCCCATACATTTGAATGGCCAAGCAGAATGATGGATGCGTAAAATTGTATAATCTTGACAAAGATCCAAAAATTGAGTGTGCATGAGAACAGATCTAGAATACCTTAGAATACGCTGTCGATGTATGCCAACAAGAAAAAGCGCGTCTCACTGTCTCTCTGGATTTTCAACTCACTTTTAAGAGAGTCTGCAGCCAGCTCCAGATCCAGCACGAAAACTTCGAGTGGAAATAAATCGCATGGCGTTGCTCGTCTTGTATTGTACAGTTTTTGGCCAGACAGACGATGCTAGGTCGCACACCTTCCACTTACTCTATACCTTCCTTCAATGAGTTTCTCACCTATTATCTGCACAACATTTAAGACGAGAAAGTACGTTAGGTTCTGGTAGCCGAGGTTTATATGCCCTTATGATATAGTGGTCTGGTTTTAATTAAATAAATTTGGAAACTCTAGAAACATATGTATAAACTGTTCGGGATATAGTAGATTAATAAAAAAAAAATTACAAAATGATGTTACAATTATATTTTCCATTTATTTCCTGATCAGACAAACGGCAACTGACTAAGAACATATTTTATGCGGCCGAAGAAGGACTCTTTGCTAACTCTTTACTTATATTTTAATACCCTGTAAAAATGAGCAGTACAAATATATCCTTTTAGGCATCTGTGGGCTTACTGATTACTCATGCGCAGTGATTCCCTCGGCTTTTCCCTACATGTGTAGGGGAGCTCCATTTCGTACATAACATACATGTGTGCATATGTACAGACTTGTGCCGCGGTAATGTGTGCCTGCCTGGCAGCTCCTGCGCGTTTCCGGTGCTCTTGTGGCACTTGGCAGGTGGCGTAATATTTTTAATGCCGCACCCGAGAGCAGCAGTCAAATATGACAATGTTCGCGGGTTCTCCGCCAGCGGTAATGAAAACGAAAAGTCATGAATAAATTTATTTATTGAACGTATCTTCCTGCTGTCAGCGCAAAGCGCGCTGCTCCAGGAAGTGCTGCTGAAAGCCGCAGTGCTTTAATTTATTGTGGCACGTCCTCCATCGGATGCTTGGCGCCATCTTCCGTCGTTCGCATTTTGTGATGCCGCTCAGCAGGGCTGGCCCACCGGGGCAAGGGTGCAGCTTAACTCATACCTCGCGTAGCAGGCGAATTCAATTAGAGCCTTACAGGTCGCAGCCGCTAGTTGCTCGGCCCTGTCTGTCAACCGCAAGAAAGTTGATAAATTAAGCCACACCAGACGGCCGACCATTAGCAAAGCCAGCCTAGGCCGCCATAACAACCCGTCCTTTCCCGGGGTAAAGACGTTAGGCCGCTGCCTTGTCAGCGACACCTGCTCTGAGTTATTTACTCGTCCTCTGCGCGGACTCCTACCAGTAGAGTACACACTGAAGACCTTCTACGAAGCCGTCTTAGGCAGAACGGGTGCACGTGATTCAGGCACACCGAAATAGTACGAATAATTACGGCTCTGAGTCAGGGAATTCGCGGCTAAACAGAAGTTTTAATTCAACCGTTAAACGCACGATTTATTGTTTATTAATGCCCTGTCAGGTATGCAAATGGATCGCAGCGTGGTGGGGCGACAGAAATTAAGCATCGTTTAAGGACCGCGAGCGGAGGAAAGTGCGTGCGCGTGCCGAAATGTCTGCAGTGTTGACATGCTCATGAGTCTTGTCAGGGTCCAAGGACACCCGCCCAGGACCCAGGCACACGCACACACGCACACCCGCGGCCCAACCCCCAACCGCCAGGAGCAGCCACTGGCTCGTGCTCTCAAACTGAGCCCGATTCCGGGAAAAGCACTGCTGACGATCCTTCGGCCGGGCCTCAAGCACAAACATGCAGGTGTAATCAATGGCACACAAATAATTTCCGCCTCAGTTCAAACGCATAGCCGGAAAATTTCAAATCACAACAAACTCGTAGCGAGCGTCCGATATCCAGGAAAGTGAATGGCGCAGGTGAATGAAAGTGGGAGTGGATGTGGGTGTGGGGTAGATGTGGGTGAGGGTGAGGGTGTGGGGTTTACTTGTTTGTGCCTGTGGCTATTTTTATTGAAAATTGTGGACTTTGCATGCCGCACAAGAAAAGGTGGAGCAGGCCGGAATTTAATTTCGGCCTGGCAATATTTCTACGAAGTTTCAGGTGCCCGTGCCCGAGCCCGTCCCCGCTTCCGTTGCCCGCACCACCACCGGTGAGAACATTCCCAATATTTCAGCTGTCAAACAGGGACAGACAAATAACCCGGGCCCAAAAGTCGGTGTTCCGAGTTGGACAAGTCGGAATCAAGAGCGACAGTCACGAATGTGTACATATCGGGGGATCCATTAAGAATTAAAACCTGATTTTGGGATGGCCGCCAGCGGGACACAAATATGACTGCATTAAATTCAAGTCCATTTAAATTTTTTATGTCCGCACAGTCCTCCGCGTGAGAGCGCAAAAAATGTCATCGAAAACGAAATCCATAAATAATACTTTATTGTTCGATTTTTTGTGGGCCCGCCGCCGCCCGACGCAGTCCGACAAAAACCCAGCGCAGGAAAATCCCCGAAAGTTGTCAGTGGTCTAACCAGCGCCTGTCATACCCTGGCAGGGATTTCTGCAGCCGAGCGCACAGCGGTTGCGGCCATCCGATGCCGGTCCGTACTACCCGCTGCCAACTGGCACACTGGGCAGACAGCAAACTGCTTAATAAGCAGCGCAGCTGTCAACATTTTGGTATCAATTTTGATGCCGCTGCCGTTGACTTTCGGTCTTTGTTTTGCTTCGTGTGCGGTGCGTTGCCCACAAAACGTCGCCCATCAAAAGTTATTGCGCCGGGCTCGGGCGCTATCAATTTCTAGTTCAGTGATCTCTTTAGCAGGAAGTGCTTAGCGCAATTGACAAAATGGCGGACGCAATAAAGCCGAAAATGGCCGCCGAGCGCAGCCGGAGCTGGCTGCTGGAGCCCGGAACCCGGAGCCCTGGGCACAGGTACGAATTTATTCAGCGCTGCAGGCAGGCGGCAAATTAATTTCAAGGGCCTGGTATCTGGCATCTTGATGTCCCGCGCTCGTGCTATCATCAAAGCACTTGGCGCCTTTGGAAGGCCAGCCAGCGGTGACCACGAGGCCCTATCTCGTTTATGTGCCGCAAATTGCAGCTGCTGTCTATGATTTTGGCTGTAATCAAAACACAAACGGATCGCAGGAGAGCCCCACTCGGTAGCCCGGTAGCTGGGTAGATACATAGGTAGCTAGGCAGCTGCGTAGCTCGCCATCTTGATAGCTCCGGGCTTTGAGGCGCACTCTCCCCGTACACTAATTGCTTTCAATTTAATGAAAATTTTAATAGAAAAGCGACTCGCCAGAAACAGTTGTCGCTCCTTGGGCCCGGTCCTAAGCCGGTTCCATGGCGTGCACAAAATACATAACATAATGGCGCCAGCCAAAGGGCTGGAGACAGCCCGAAAATTGCGCCAAAACAATTTGCACTTAATACTGTGCAGGGAATTTATTCGGCACACACGCATACTGCACACCAGAGCCTCCCAGGACTTTATAATCAAAAGTTTACCTTTTCGGGAATGTAAGTGTGCCCTTTATTTAAGTTGTGTATTTGCATTTGCATTTGCAGCCGAAACTTTTGCAGCCGTACGACAGGAGACAGGAGCGGCGGGAAACACGTAACGGAAAATTGCAATTGCGAGTCAAGTCGAAACCCATCTACATTTCCGCCGGTGGCAGTCCTGCATAAGATTTCACCTGTCGATTCCAGTCGCACATCAATGTCAGCCGTGTCGAGATTGCTCCGGCTGCAGGCGGATAGATGCTGGCTAAAAGGCCTGCCTGCTTGACTGATTCCGGCAAGCCACTCGTGGAGAGCACTCTCTTGGCACCTGGACCAGAGTCGGAGCCGGAGTCGGAGTCGGTGGCTGCTAATGAAGACACAAATCGATGCTGGCACCTTTGGGCCCAGCGGCACATTCTTTCGCCCCGGTAATGGTCTCCCGAAATTGCCGGCCATAATTCCTGGCCACAGCAGTTCACGCATCGATGGAGCCAATAAACAATGATGAATCACTTATAAATTGTTGGCATATTTCGAGGACCCGCCACCGAATGCTGTGCCGGCGCGGAGTGGAAATTGAAATTGATGACGCTGCTCCTGGCAAAGCCTGACTTGTCGCTGTTTAAACGCTGCCAAGTACGAGGCGCCGCGACCGCTGCGATGGCTGCCCCCGCTCTTCCTCTCTCTTGGTTGTTTATTTACGAACATTAACAAAATAAATGACATGCAAATAAAAAGCCAAATGGGAACGCGAATGCGAAGCGACGTGGCTGGCTAAAAAGTTTGAATAGACAAATTATTTCGCTGCCGCCAGCTAGCCAAAAAGCGGGCGAGGTAATCACTAATGTTAACTGCCACCCACCAATCGTCAGACGCTAAACGCAATTCATTCACAATTTCCCGCCAGAAGGAGGGCCCTGCGAGGCATTTTTAATTTTGCCTCCAAATGAGTCGTGATTCCGAGGACTTTCACGTTGATTGGCTTCGGCTGGCACTGAGCGATGGCTCTTGGTCACGTAATTAACAGCGAACTTATTAATCGCCGCCTGACTACTCCGCCGGCTGTCTAATTTAGTCAAATTGCCTGCAAATCGAAATTACGCCAAGGGTCTGGCGGTTCTTTTCTTCGCCTTGTTTTCCCGTAAAACTCGGCAGGCATCATGCAAATAAGGCGTCGCCGGGTGTTTCGCGGCTGTGTCTCGCTAGTCAACGTGAAAATTTGGCAGTTTCGAAAGGATTTCCGCTCCAAGGGCGCAAAGGCGATGTCGGTTGCCATTTGACTTTGCGGCAAAGTGCGGGCCCTGCCGCTGACAGCAGGGCGTTGTAGTCGACGTTGTCGGTTGGCAGGCATTTACAAAATTTTATAATAATTATAATTGTGTGTGTATTTGCATATTTGTGTGCCGGGTGTTCGACGGGAAGGGTTGTGCGACTTGCTGGCTGTGGACCCACCGTGGTAAAAGTTGGGCCTCTCCTTTATGGAATATCTGCGGCATTCTGTGCAGCAGGTAGCCAGGGGTTGGGAGTATTTAAGAAATTTCCCAAAACCAGGAACCTTGTGTTCGACAGGCTTAATAATTGTATGTGGAGCAACGTGCACTTGTGTGGCCACAATTAAATGCTGCAGATATGCGAACTCGGTTGAAACATAAATTACATTCTGCCGCAAATAGAATTTACCTCGTTTATGTGTTCGCATATTCGGAACAAATTCCCTTCCGGGCCATGGCCAAGCCTCCGCATCCTGCTTTAATTGACTTGTATGGATATTTTTGAGCACAATAAGCTGCGATAGTCTACAAATCATTATTTTTATGTAACAAATAGAACCTTAAACTATACATATGTGTCATCGCGCAAGGTGTGCGTGGCTTACATGCCATCTATAGAACGGCAGGCCTTTGATGAACATGCTTGATATTTCTAATTTGGAATATCCAAACAGCATGTGCAGCCATTTTTGATTCGAAGGCCAACGTCAGCAATTCCATTTCTGCATCCTCGATTGCATTCTGGAGCCTTACATCCGCTCGTTTGTACCTACGTACGTTCCGCAGCTGGCAGTCCGACCCATGGCATTGTGCCTGAGAGGGGGCATAACAGATACAGCCCCTAATACATTGTCACTGCAATTGACATTTTGTCAAATGGCAATACAATGCGACTCCCCTTCGATGCATCCCGCATCCCAGGACACGCACTCGCACAGACACATGTGGCCGGCGCAACAATCGTATCTCGATACACGAGAACTTGTGCTGTAAAGCAGCTTTTAATGTTGCGTAATAAATTGAAAAGTAAGCAAGCGTATACTACACACCCAGGTCCATTCTCCCCGGCAACATTGTGGGGCTGAGGGCTCGGCAAGACGACTATCGCTTTCAGACAGTCATAAAGGCGAGTTAACAATGCCAGCTGCTGCTGCAACCCAATGCGAGACACAGAGATACTTATTTAGCTCGACAGTGGGGTCCGGATCCGTTGTGATTGAAAAATTCTGGCGCTTTGTTTTGCAGCCCACACGGAATCCACACTCGCTCGAATTCGGATTTCGGGGATGCTGGGCAAATGTCAATGGATCAATGCCGGATTCCCGGGCACTCCGTTGCCTCCACTCTGCCATTCAATTTTCGGCAGCTCTGCGATTTGTTACCCGGCACTCCCTAAGCCCCTCCCCTGCCCGGCCACATTTAATGTCACGTATTTGATCAGAAAATTAAGGATCAAAAAAGCATTTGTGTAAGCATCTGAAAATGTTGTGATTTATTGCGCCACAGCCGGTTGGCCCGGCCAACGCTCCTGGCCGGCCAAGCTGTGCGGATTTGCAGGGACACTGCCACACATCCTTATGATGTACGAGAGACCAGCAGCTGCGGGCCGTGCCCGGGCGGCTGTGGCAGGCCGAGACTGTTTAGTTTTAAACTGGGACGTGTACAATTTAATTTAATCTTAGGATTTTCCCAGCAACTGCTGTTCTCTCGGTTCTCTGGCTCTCTCCTGCTCGCCTTCCCGCTCGGGCGACACATAAATTTCGCACATGACTGGCCCGGAACAAAGTGGAGGACATGAAAATATGGAAAATCTTTTCATTTTCCAGGCTTCTTTTGTATGTTAGATTACTGTATTTCATTTCACTTTATGCGGCTTCGTTGATATTTTGAGGACTCTTTGTTTGCCCGAGGCGGAGTTGTGTTTTTCCAATTATCTGAATTACTTTCGCCCACTGTCCTCGACAGCCACTTACCCGGAACAGTGATAAATCACTTACCTGCCGGGCTGCCGAGCAGTCGAGATATCCTTTGAGCAGGGTTGCGGCATCAAGATGCGAGTGGCAGGCGAAAATGCGATGTCATTGCAATTAGCAAATGCGGCCGGGAATATTTCAAATATTAATTAAATTTTCGGAATCTTCATCCGATAATAATCTGATATGGACTCTTCACTCCCTCCACTCCGCCACTGCGCCCTCCGTCAGCTCGTCGAGCAGTCAATTTAATTTGCTGAAAGCTATTGCCTTCCACGGCACGTAAAGCAATTTGAAATGAGCAACTGGCGGGTAAATTTAATAAATGTTTCACGTTTTGAGGGCAGTGTGTGTGTCGGCCTGGGTCAGCGAGGATGGCCCGATGAAACCGATAGCTCAACACGATAATGCATTATGACGACGATTCCTGCAACATTGCTGCAATTATTGTCGGTTTATGCTAATTAAAAATCAATGAGAAGTGCCATCGGGCGCACTTTTTTCCGGCGCATGGTAATTGAAATTGCCAGACTATTTACCTCTCGATCACCCGCCGACAATTTGTACAATTAAGTCGAGGGCAGGTGTTGTCGTGGTTCGAGGTCGACTTAGTTGCAGAATTTCCCAGATCTTAGGAACCACAACTGGCTGTAAGCACACGTCGGCAGCAAATGCTGAGCAGGACCCAACAGGGCACACGATTTCTCTCTGCCTTGGAGCGAAAAGTTGTATTTAAATCCGAGTCCGGCCACATCAAATTTGATTGTCAGCCGCAGATTCCGAGTTTAAAAAAATGTTAGCAAACACTGGGCGTGACTGGGGCCAGTGTACAAGAGGCCAGGCCCACTGTAACCAGAGTGACCCGGGGCTTGGGGGCCCAGCGGTTATTTTTGGTTTTTGTATCAAATGAAGCGTGCGAATGCCACAACGCCCCCAAAGACCGACCATTAAATGCGCAGCCCCCACAGCTGGCGGTGCAAGAACTCCACTCCGGCAGGACGCCAAGGGGCTGGTTCTTTGTGTGTTTGCCTAACAAGTGACCAAAGACAAGCAGACAGCGCCGCTTGTTGATAAAGTCATCAGCCAGAAATCGATAAAGATAATAAAGGACGTCGAAAAATTCGCAGAAATGTGTATTCAGACTGGGGGGCGGTCGCTCCAGATGCCATTCCAGCTCGCCTCCCGCTGATCGGGCACCCTGAATGCGAAATTAATTTATTTCCTTAAAGACCGCACAGCCGCCTGCCCCTCCCTCCTTCGTCCTCCATCCCCCGACTCCCATACCGCTTGCCCTTTGACACCAATTTAACAAATTAGAAACACGTGACGCCGCTTTAAACTCTAATTGATTCGCATTTCAATTGAATTTCATTTGCCGCAGCGTGAACACGGCCTGCTTTTGGCCAACGCCAACCAATTCAGAGTGGCATTGAGGTTTGTGATGCGCAAAAATATAATAAAGCAATAAATTAAATTAGTGCGCAATATTTAAAAACAAATAATCGCTCTCGGCTCGGCGGATGTTTCCGAACAAAGCCAGCAATTGCAGCGCCATAAATAATGGATAAACATTCATGCAAATCAACACTGCAACCGCTTATTGTTCGTGTGTTGGTTTCTCCCGCCACACAGTGGGGCCGATACTGCAAATTAGTGCTGAACTCGGTTTCCTGCCAGGCTGGGATATACCTAATCTCGACTAGTTTCGACCGGGACTTATGTTAGCCTCAAGCTTTATCTACCATTAATAATGTCTGAAATCGTACATTTAGCAGTTTGAATAATACATACGAAGGCCTCAATCACTTTGCTTCAATGTATAATTTATTTCGATCAAAATAATGGGTCCCTGCGACCCCACTGCCTAGCGGTCGGCTATGGTGGAATGCGTGGAGAGCGACTTACAATCGAATTAGCTCCAATAAGGCACGAAATTAATTTCCGCTCTGCACGCCGCAAGCCGCAGAACATAATTGCGGGCGCAGAAGCGAGAGTAGGCACTCGAAAACAAAAATTAACAAAGTACTCGTGGGGATCGAATAAAAGATGACCTGTACTTAACAGTAAACTTCCCCGGTTCCCAAACAATACGGCAAAAATCGTAGGAAATTTCAGAATAAAATGTCCCAGATCCCACTACGCTATTTTTCTTTTTTTTTTTCATGAAATTAATCAAATTAAAAACAGCACTTCTGAATCTTGAAACCTTGGAATTTGACTGAGTTTGTCTTTTGTTTATATATTTTTTATATAATACTAGAGGTCCCGGCGAACGTTGTCTCGACCCTTTTTGAAGTTTTAAACTCTGTTTATGTTTTTCCTTGAATAATTTTAGCTGTTTAAGATGCGCGTTCCATGCGCGATATTACTTATCTGTTCGAGATACGCGTTTTTTTTCAAAGTCTGATTTGCAGTACTCAACTTTTGAATTCGACTGCATTTTTTTAAAACAGACTACTTTACAACAGAATGATTGACAACTCCCTCCTTGCCTAAATTTACAAAATTTAAATTCTCTTTTATGTAATATAGAAAAATTCTGTTTTTATAGTTATCCCGAATATTATTCGACCTTTTCTCACCTTTTAAACCATTTCAAGACTAAGATTATAAATCCGTTCAGCGGCTCTCGAGTTGTTGTCAGACAAACATACTTATGTATATGACCCCTCCATTTTTATATATAGAGATAAGAAAAACACCGCGAATTGTACGTTAACATAAGTGTTTAGGGCATATTAAACTCCGACAGTATTGGATATTTGTAAATGCTGTAAAGAAAGAAACTCTTTACAATTTAAATAACAATTTTATATTTCGGGTATCTTTTAATTTGCAAGTACCAGGTAACACACAGTCGAGCATATAATGCTATGATATCTGAACCGTTCCGACTACAATACAAAGAAGACAATTTCAGAATCAAACGAGATGGACACGCTGGCATGGCTAGATCGATTCGGCTGTTGCATGTGTCTAATAGCTGTCACAGAAACTGTCCATAACTTCTGTTTTTGTATATTTTACTTATCGTTACCTCATGAACAACTTTTAATTTTTTTCAGGGACCTTTGAATCAGTTCTAAATTAATAAAACAACATTTTCAGTTGGTTTAAGGAAAAACAATAACAAATCATCGTATTAGCTTAACTTATTATTATATGAATTATACTTATTAATATTGTTACAACTTCATTTAGCATATAAATGTTGCACAAATGAAGTGTTGTAACCATTTACAGGACAAACAACGTATTTGATTGATATATAGTTTTAGAATGCACGTCCGTTCATAAAGTCGGGCCTTTAGTGGCTAGTCGCACAATATTACGGAGAGGCAACGAGACATAAGAGCCAGGGTAAGCCTCAAGTTAGCCTGGCTCTTAGCCTGCACTGCCGGACAAGCTGGTCTCAAATAAAAAACAATTCAAACGAAAGCTGTCACCTACGGAGGGATCCTAGTCCCAAGCCGGATCTGGGGCGTACTACTGGCCAAAACACTTAAGATTGCCTCGCACACAAATTGAATTTTTTGCTCGGACGGCAAGTCATTGTTTGAGCTGCGAAGAGCAGCCCTGGTCCGCCTGCGGATTATGTGGCAGCATATTTACGCCGAGTGCCTCAGGATGCCTCGCACTCGCAAGGCATCTACATACATCTTCATGCCAGCACCCGCCATATTTGCGAACTTCTATGGCATACTTTCCCGGGTAGGCAGGCGCTGGCAGTCGATTGTCGGAAAGTTGCTTGATGCCGCATGGAAAATTCCTCGGCGTTCGGTGCTGCATCACACGGAGTTTCCGCCTCCCACACGTTGATGGATCCCCCATTCAGCCCCCGTCCGGTGCCTCTAGCATTCTCCATCCTGCCAGCTTGCCAGCCGAGCAGACAGCCTGCCCCACCGGGCACTCAGCATGTATTGACTCTGTATTTCTTTCTGTGGCGCTGACTTAATGGCAAAGTCCCCTGCGGCCGGCCATATGCAATATTTCTCAAGTCTTCGGTGAATACGGAGTGTCTCCGAGGCGTGTCCTCGTCGAACGCAGGGAATATAATCGGCCGGGTGACTGACTATCTGTTTCTGACTGCAATACACTTTAAAGTCCGCCCGGTGGCAGTTAAAACTTTTGGCCGGAGCAGTGTCTTCGGGGCTCTTTAACTCCCGCAGGCCCCGAAGTGCTATTACTGAAATTGAAGACATCTATGAGTTGTCCTCCCCATTGACGGTTGGGCTCGCACACACATGCCAGTGCGTGGCACACCACCCTCCCTCTCGGATGTGTGTAACCGGCATCGCTTTTATGGTAATGAGCTCGCATTACAAGCAGCCAAGAAAGCGGAGCGAAATATTTTGACACGCCGCCCACATTGATATCGGAGCACGGTGCTCGCAGATAGGAGCAGGGAGCTGGGACCAAGAAGCAGGGACCAGGAGCAGGAAGCCTCGAGCACGGAGCACAGAGCTGGGAGCATCGAAGGCTTATCACATAGCACTAAATGGCTCCGATCCCGGGAATGTGCTCTTCGCCCTTCGTCATGTTAAAGTCAGTGGCGTCGTGCAAACTGTTTATTTCCGTCATTTCACTTGAGAGTACTTTCGCCGCTAAATTTTTGAAGGAGCGCGGCTCCGCACTACCGTCGGCCCTCCCTCACGGGCCTTTTGTCCTCCAAGCCACAATACCTTAGACGTAGACACGCGGACCCGCTTCATTTGCGGCGCGTGTCTCCTGCCTTTTGCTGGGACGCTGGGCCACATTTTTAAATCTTGATGTCGGGCGTTCATTTCGCAGCACCATTGTTTTTATTATTGTTGGCACTCTCGTGCTTTTGTTTGAGCCGGAGCCGAGAAGGCCCAACTTGAACTTGGGGCCAAAGCCCCCAGCAAAGGCTGAAGGAGGCACGAGTGCGAATATTTCATATTTATGGCGCAAACTTCTGCAAGTAGGGCTGGTTAAAATCTGTGGCGCATTTCCACACACAAGATTTTTTGTGTTTTAATATAATTGCTGAAAAGCTGTTTTTTTTTAGTATTTTATGCAAAGCGAAACAGTAAATGTGTGTCTAGCGTAACGAAACTCTACGCACGAGCAGTCTTTGGAAACAATTTCAAAATAAATTGAGATGTTAGCTTGATTTAATTTAAGAAAAATAATTGTGACCAAGGTATTTCTGGGTAACTTTGATTTATCTTCAAAAATATTATCTACTTCTCGGTTGCTCTTTATGTTGGCCGAAAACATAGAGGTTTTATCTGTTCCTACACATTCGTTAAGGAGGGGTATGTTTTTATTTCCTTTTTTTCTTGTGTCAGCACTTTAATGCATTGCACATCTCTTAGTCTTTCCTAGCAAGAGATAATTGGATTTTAAATTTGCCACAATCACTCTATATTCAAGGAAATAATTGAATGAAACAAGTCAAACTTCAGCTGACAAAGATTCCGAATTCACCTGCAAAACCTGCTTTTCCTTTTAATTGTTCAAAAGCGCTTACAGATATTTTGATCCATATAATGTCTTGGGTATCGTAGCATATATTTTATACACGGCGTTAAGTAAACTCAAGCTTATAGAGATCCGTTGACTCGGGCTATTATGACAAATAATATAAATAAATACAATATCTTGTTATTTCACTTTATTTTTATATTAAATAAACATATAAACGTAAGGTTACAGCTGTCCGTGTCTGAAAATTTCGTGGTATCTTGTTATGCAAAGTGGGCTCAGACAACAAAGAAAATAATTGTCGTTGTCAGAAAGAACTACGAATACAAATAAACAAAGTGGCAGCGCATTTTTGGAAGCCGAAGTTTGTATACTTAGACCGAAATCAGAAGATTTTCTGAAAAACGTAACAGAAATATAAATATTTCCTTAACAAAAACGTAATTATTTGATTTAAAAAAATACTAAACTGATTT
This sequence comes from Drosophila bocqueti, assembly GCA_018151655.1. Classification (NCBI taxonomy): domain Eukaryota; kingdom Metazoa; phylum Arthropoda; class Insecta; order Diptera; family Drosophilidae; genus Drosophila; species Drosophila bocqueti. Next base: position 302,338 of record JAECXF010000030.1, on the reverse strand, counting down.
TCAAACCGGAGGAAGTAGTTGATATTAATGTAAGGGTTAAAAAGACATCTTCACTTCCCTACGGAAATAGGATTAGCACTCTTATAGTCTTGCAATCAAAACTGTTCCGGCTTATTACTGCCAGCTTTCAAAGGAAAAATTAAAGAAACTATCGGAAAGATATATCCAGATAGTTCGGAGACTTTTTACCTTTAAACCAAAGAACGAACGGAAGAACGAGCTAGATCCACTCGCCTGTTGCTGTCTTAGCGGAGGTATTCCTCAGGGACTTGTGTCAAAAATAGCGTTACCCTCTGCTAGGGTAAACAAAGCTGGAAGAAAACAAAATACACCCTGCAAACACATGGAACAATCGCGCGTAGAGAGCTAAAGACAAAGCCCTGAGTCCGCCTACGTCGACTGACTGGCGCAGAGTGGCAACATTTTAGTAGGAGTCTTGTTTGCTGCCCCGACAGAATGGCTTCAATAAAAAAAGTGGGTAAAGCGAGGCAGGCGGTGGACGGGGATTCCCGAAAAGACAAAAAGAACTTTCTGCACATACAGAGCGCAGAGGGTAATTCTTAGTTAACGAGCAAGCAAAACGTATTCACGCTCAGCTAATCCCCGAGGGACCCACACAGGGCACAGCCGAGGACCGAGTCCCGGCCCTGATTCGCCTTCTGGCCCAATGTGTGCGATGTGTACTTAGGGCCCAGTGCAGTCGGGTAGCTCCGCTCCCCGGCCGTACTATTAAAGCCTAATTGTGGGCAATTACTTGCTACTCGGCTAATAAAAACGTTAGAGATATTTGCGCATTTTAACTAATGATTTTCTGCTTAGGCCTAGGCAAACACTGGCGAATTTAAGTGTCCGGCTGAGTAGCCCACGCCATCCGGCTCGTAAATTACACCCCTAACACACGCCGAAAACCCCACAACATCTCATTAGCAGGCGGCTGACACAGTTATTAATAATTCATTCAGTACTAATAGAATGTTTGTAGTTCGAACGGCACACATGACACGGCAGCAGCAATCACGGGGCAGGGACACGGAACACAGGCTCTCTCGATAATTAGCAGATTGCTTGTATAATTCAGGCCGCGCCCAAGGCAGTCCGAGTGGGAAAAGACTAGTCTGATGCCTATACGGATCCGCAAACAGGTGGGGCTACGGCCATCAATCATGATTGGTTGCCAGCCAATCCGCCGCTGTAATTTCCAGGCCATCAACTCCCCTGCCCCTGGACTCCGGCCTGATTATGCAAAGTCCTCATTACAGACTTAATTTGTTAAGCTGTTGGCGGGCGAAGTAATTTGAATTGGCTGCGCGACATCTTGCAGCCCATTGTTAATGTTTACGGTGGGTCGTAATCCAATTTCCTGTCATAAACCCCAGCCCCGCCCGGCAGTTCGTCGGCTAAGCCGCTTCTCCGCTTCACTTGAGCGTTTGGGTCCCCAATATAATATCGATAATAACGATCTCGGCTCGGCCCAATGGCAAACTTTTGCATCGCAGTCCGACGAGCGTTGCCAAGAACCCAGTTTGCGAGTTCCGTCAATTGGAAAGCACTAAAGAATGCCAGCCGATATTTATCTGCAAAGGGTCGCTCAATGCCCAATGCGGGCTGCACACAATGCTGGGCAGATAAGCTGGCCAGGCCAGGCAAAAGTCACGAAAATAAATGGAAATTAAAAGTTGGCAAGCCCTGATTGGACAGCAACAGTGCCAGTCCTGGCCAGCAGGCCCTTAAATTATGCCAGGCCCACAAAGGGTTAGTGTGAGTGCGTGCTCCCGAGATTGAATAGTATACCAAAGGCTCACGTTCGGCAGTCGAGGCTGCGCCGATGCGGCTGCCGAATGCAAGTCTTTTCTGTCCTGCGGTGGCATCTGGCGGAGGACTTGGGCATAATAACCGGAGCGTACGTGCTGACGCGACTTGGTTAACATGACATCATCGTGCAATAAACGGAGTCTAATGAATAAAAATGAATTTAAAAGCCAGAACAAAAACAAGACTCTCGCCGGAGACACAGTGACGTGAGGCCGGGGGTGCTGGAGGAGCACGGACCCGCAGCAGGCTGCCAGCCAGTCTACGCACAGATCCAGTGACTTGGAGGCCATCGGCCAAGGAGCCGGGACGGGCTCGCAACTAGACGGCAAACTTAGCCAACGACCAACCGGGCATGTTCCAATTTCTGTTTTTGCTGCGCAGGCAGCCTCGGCATAGGCTCTCCTCGGCCCCGGCTTGTAATCCGTTATTTAAATATTTTTTGTTTTTTATTTGCCTTTGCTATTACGCTCGTAGATATTTTGCATAAATAACTACGAGCAGCCAGAGCTGGGAGCCGAGCAAAAACCCAACTGACATGCCATCGCACACAGACTTTGCTGATTCTCATATGCACACAATCAAATCAGAGCTAGACAAAATGAATAACAATCTGCCGAAGCAAGTACTGCTGTGTGTTGTTTTGCAGCAGTACTCCAGTTATACATTGGCCCGGCCTTGTTTACACAAGAGTTGACTTTGCGACTCCATTGCGGAGGCCAATGGGTCGGGCGGCCGCCATGCGAACGATCCGAGCAAACACGCATTACGTATACGCCCGATTCCGGCGGGCTCATTAGCAATCGCACGAGGTGTCAAAATAGAAGCCATAAACAGGCCCCAGCCCGGGAGTTTAGCTCTATCTGCCCCGTCAGCCTCGGTTACTGTCAACGGACAATCGAGGGACCCAGGGACCAGAGGCCTGAGACGTGACACAGCCCACTCGCAGACTGGCCCACTGACACGCCGGGCATTGGCACTTTGCATGTCAGACCCCCAAGGTGACGAAACGCCCCAGTTCCACTCTCCACTGTCCCGTTGACAGTCCAGCACTGACACAGGACTGCCACGCCCGAACATCCTGCCGGCTGAGCGACCCCTCCGCCCCACTTTCCGCGAGTGTGTGGATGGTGTGCGTGTGCGCTTTCAAATATCAAATTCACATTAATTTTGACATCGAAGCGGAAATACATTTAATTGCTTTCGACTCGGCCCGCCCCCAGCCGCGGCGTCCTTGCCCACGCCCCAGACCCCCCACGCGCGGCATATTGCCGAGGGGCCTCACGTCTGAGCAGCAACGACTTTCGCCATTAGCGCCACGTCTCCAAGGAACTCGTATGATTCCTACACAAATATTTGGCTTTTCTTAGCTGCTTTCATGAGTTTTCATTTTGTCATTTCATTAAGAAGCCGTCGGACTCCCGACAGCCGCCATTTGCATGCGTGTTTGCCCAGGCTGCTGAATAGTCCTGAACAGTCTTCTGCGGTCGGGGCCCTGGTGTTGTCGCCCTGTAATCGCGCTGGATTCGTTTGTGGCACGTTGCCAGGCAAAACAATTACAACAATAAATGGTTCGGGCTTTGATTAACTCAGCGTAGCATCATGTTGATTATAGGTAAACAGTGGCGTGCCACCGGGCATGGTTCTTCTTTGCATGTAAGCCTAATTAATTTTGAGCCCATTTTTGGATTACTGTATTGTTTAGGATTGTTTTCGAAATTTTAAAGTCGAATTTTAATAACCATGTAACAACACCACAATTGGTATAACAATTTATAAATATCGGGGTTAGAGTGATCTTAAATATTCAATTCTCTTGAAAATCTTAAAACTTAAACTCAAAGTACTTATATAATTTTAACTCTGATATTTATGATCCAATTTAATACAATTTCAAGGAAAACGTCCGCTTAAGAAATATTCAAAATATTTTACTTAGAAATTAAGGAGCTCAGCTCATAAATGCTATTAAGTGTGTTGTATCCAGATCTTTTTTGTTTCCTGATAAATATATGTACTTAAAGAATTCGTATGAATGTATGGCCTGTTTTTCAGTGGCCTGATTAAAATATTTCCAATTTGACGCATTCGCATAGGATGAAACTCATTCAGAAGTTTTCTGATCGATGAAGTTTCTTAAAACAAAATGCTGGCAGAAAAATATCCATCTAGAGATGTTTCCAAAGTAAAATGATTTTAAATACAATTACTTAACGATAAACATTTTCCAATTAAAACAGCAACGCTTGCGATCTTACAAGTCTCCCCCCAAGCCAAATTCCAATTCTCCCGACTGGTAACCACACCATTAGGGCAGCTACTTTCCTGGTGAATGCCAACTTCCATTTGCCAGCCTCAGATGATAAGTTTTTGAGCGACGTCCGCGTCGTGTGTTTGACGGCAGCAAAGTTTGTGCTTGCCGCAGGCCATAAACCAAAACCTAAACTTCCAAATCCCGCATAAATCAGGTAGCTCGGGCCAGAAAGCCAGGCTGAGGAAGGAGGAGGGCAAAAGTCACACTAAGCACGTGTCATACTCACATGCGAGGCTAAGGCTCCTCAGCGGCGGATGAGGCCAGAATGGACGCTAGAAGGGATTCCGATGACCCGCTTCTCACTTATTTATCTCGCCGGCGGCACTCGCGACTATGGCTCGGCGGAAGCATCAACTGGACTCCTCAGAAAGGTAATTCCTCGCACTAGGGGGCACCGTCAGACTTAGCATACGCTCGCACACTCACTCACGGCACACCTCGGATGCACTGCGATTTGGGTCAAAGTGCCAACAAAACGACAATGCAGCCGCACACTTCACTGTTGTCACAGTCACTGTCGCTGCCAGTTGCTCGGTTTCTCTGGCGCTCTGCCGTTTCCGCTTCCGCTTCCGTTTCCGCTTTCACTTTTTGTTCCTGCTGGCTTTTAGCCGCGTTCACAGTGGCCCCGGCAGCAGGACATGAGACCACAACTGCGTCCGCAAGGATATGCAACGATAGGGAGGCGTACGCTCACCTTCTAGCCGGACTTGAACTTTGCACTCTCCGCGCGAGCGGTTTCTCAAAAAATTTTAAGCACTTTTGCCGCCGGCAAGCGTCAGCCTAAACCACAACTTCAGCTCCAACCTCAACCTCAGCCTCGGTTGGTCTGGCTTTGTTATTGTTGTGCTAAATGGTCTGCCAGCGTGCGCTTGTTGTTGTTGCTACTTGGGCCAGGAGCGATGCCGTCGCTTCCGCAGCGTGCACAGCTTTCGATGAGCAAACGAAGTGGACTGACAGGACGACCCGCGACGGCCAGGACTCCGTGGCCTTCGGGTGCGCCTCGGCCCTGGAAGAGAGCGTCCGCGCCAGCGCGCTGCGTTGCTGAGCGAAAGCTCCCGCCAGCCTCTAGGTCAGCCGTAGCAGCACTCCCCCGGCTGGAACTTCGTCGTGCGACTACAGCTGACTTCCACGGCTTCCAGGGCGCAGGACTCCTAAGAGAAACTGGAGCCGCTCTTTGCTCTCTTCGCAAAGCTTGGCTGTCGCGTGGCCCGAAGATGCCCCAACTGTGTCACACTTCTCAGCGGAACGCGCTCCACCAACGTCACGTGCCAGAGCGTCACGGCCGGCCTCTAATGACGCTCAGGACCGACGACTCGGGGCCCGCGGAGGGGCCGGCGGGCGCCCCGGCCAACCAGTGTCCTGCCCCGCAAATAGATACCCCGATGCATCACGGACAGCGGCCGCCGCAGGCGGAGCCTTAACTGGCAACTAAACTTTTGCGGTGAGCTGAGCGAGCCCAACTGACAACGACAACGACAACTATCGCTCGCCAACATCCGGCGACGTGCAGCGGGACGGAGATGGACCAGGAGATAGTGGTGGGGCTGCCCACATGCCGCTTGTCGTTTTCCATTAGAGTGCCGGCCAACCTCAATGATTTCTTACTCACGGCGAGCAGTTTCTACGCGATTGCCTGTGTGGGTTAGGGCGCACGCCCCGCACACCCACCCACACGCACACCACTCTAGTGGGCATAATCGCATTCGTATTGGTTTTCGAGTGCCACGGCATCCGACGGTCGCCCAATGCGTTTCGAGTGGGGTCGCCGTCTTAATCTGTGAGTGAGCTGCTGGGGAGTGTGTGCGTGGTGGGGTGAAAAGTTCAGGAAATTGCTTTTGCATGAGCGCTCTGGCGCGGGCAGGGACTGCCTCTCGGGGGGACCGGACGTTAGTCCTGGTCGCAAAAGGAAGCTGCGGCGATTGCGAAGGAATTGGCAATCGAGTGAGATCGCAGCTTGTGTAAGCCGACTTCGATGACGGGCAGGCGTCGGTCAGCCAAGTACCCTTAATTTGGGAGCAGCCTTGCCCAGAGGATAATTACGCCGTCAATGCCCAGAAACCAGCGGGGTATTGACCTCTCCGCACACACTGTTTGCTGGCTCGCATGCAGCCATTCTGTCAACGGTCAATACACCCGCTCCACTCACTCTGACCCCGCTCAACTCTAGTCCTGAGTCGTGCCCGAAATGGTTTCGTGTTCGCATCCTGCCCATCCCGCCCACAACCTATCACTATCGGTGTAATGTTTTGTTGTCGTCGAACGTAGTTCCTTTATTTTTAGCTGAAATGAAAAATGCCTCCTACTTTTTGCCGGCAGCGAAAGAATCAAATAATAACAAAAAGCGTTTTGGCACTGGAGAGGAAACAAACTGTTGGGCCTAGGGCAGGGAAAGGCCATACATCATGAGCACTGTATTGGGTCGTAATTGAATTGAAAACGACCTGAGGCCCAATATAAAGTATTTCCATGAATATTTGCCAAATATAAAAGTAAATATGTGGAGTGAATACTATAGGTTATCCCTACTTTTTTTTGGCAAATTAAATAGCAGCAACAGAGTCCTCTAAGAGAGTTTGCACTTGATTGAAAGAATGGTAGTGGTGGGTTAAACACTAGTTCTATCTTCTGCTGCAGGAGTTCGGAATGTTTGATTGATGTAATTAAAGCCAGTAATTGATTCGATTCGCCTGAAACTTGCCAGCCGCATGACTGCTGCTCTTCAAGAGCTCCACTCAATGGAGGGTAGCTACCAAGTGCAAGGGGGCTATAACTCCACCTTTTTCACTACAGATGTACTTATGTAGGACCCTTGCGTGTGCAAAAGGCCGCCCATGTGTGCGTTTGGCCGCATAGTAAGGCTATTAAATCAATTTCGGTTGTTGCTCTTTTGCACTACTTTCACTACCTGTCTGTCATCCAGTCAGCCAGTCAGGGAGTCGAAATTGGACCAGCTGACTGCTGGGCTGACATGTTCGCTGGGTGGAGCTCGTGACTGGGCAAACTTAATGTCTGGGCTTGCAGAGCATGTCATGTTAAAGGACATAGGCCAGCGCACTATGGATCTACCGAGCACTTTTTCTATGTGATTGATAACCAAATAAGGGGATCTCGTTGTATTAGAGAAAGTGGGACCATCAAGCCTTGTATTACAGAAGTAGGCGCCATTTCTGCGAAAACAACTGTTAAAGATAGCCTTTCTTGCTGTAAAACAAATTGCTTTGCTGGTTAAATTGGAAAAATAAAAGAGAACTGATAAAATTAATTCGATTAACCAGTGGAGTCCGTTCCACATGTTATTGTGTCTTTGTAATTTTATTTAAAAGTGAGTCGCTCGATTTTAGTTCAAGTCTTATTTTTAAATCGGAAAAATAAGTCTCAGTTAGTGCCACCTGGAAATCCATTGAGATTTGTAGAAACCCTAATTCTTTTTCTATTGCATTTACAGTACTTCAAAGGTGAGAACATTTTTTAAACTTTCATTTGAAGATCAAAAATCAAAAGATCTGAAAACTAAAAGATCGATAATTATATCGATGTTGAATTAAAAAAAGTTATGTTTATGATTTTCTACAAAGTTTAACGTAGTTTTTTATATATATTATAATACAAAAAAATATATATATAACGTAGTATATATTATAATATTTATCACTATAGGTAAGTATATACATTTTTGGCCAGGGAAAATAGCCTTGGCGGTCACTGTGTCACTGGGAAATCAAGGCCTCCCGCTTTTCAAGAACTGCGTATCAGTGTGAGGGTAATAACTCAGGAAATCATTATCAAGTCCAAATATGCGTGGCAACCGTGCAAATATTGACAGTACAAAACAAATTACCTGATTACATTTGGGTCAAGCCATTTTTGGCACCACGGCGACACTAAATGTTTGTGTTCTTATTTGCTTGTGTGTGCCAAGGGGTCTCTCATCCGCACCGGCAAACAAAACACCCACACCAGCCCGGGGGCAGTATCATGGCAATCAGTTAGACGTACATATATGTGTGCCCGTATACTCACGGGTAACACAGACGGAAATTAATTAAAAGTTTGTGTGTTGCTGCAGCAGAATGTCTAGCTTGTTTATTTGTCTTGCTGGGCGAGTGTGCCAGTGTGCCGGTGTGGCAGTGTCTGTGTTAGTTGTAGCCCTTGTTTTTCATACGCGAATGTTTTCACATTTTTTATGTATTTTCACGACCTTGTGAGTTAACAATTTGGGGCACTCACTCTGTCGCAATGTTTACAAAATAATAATGGCATTTACGACCCTGGTCTGCACTCGCTCCGAGTGTGCGTGCATGTCTGTGTGTACTCAAGGGTCGTTCTCCGCCGCTGGTCCTGCTGCTCCTGTTGCCGGTTGGGGAATTCCCTTTATTATAATTTCATTTCCCACTGCCAACTCCTCGGCGGCACCAGCCGCTGCCAGAAGTATCTCATCAAAATGCATTCTCCTGGCTTAGCAGCCGAGCAGAATAAAGAAATATGTTGTGTACTCGAAATAATAAACAAAATTAATTTTATGCTTGGCTTCATAATTATCCGAACCACTTCGTGCTGCTCTTCTGTAGCCAAGCAAGCCCTTAAATAAGCAGAGTTTCCAGTGAGCGGTGGCGGTACTTAAACACGAATAATACATAGCTTGGCCCTCCATCAGATCCTAGCGATTGGCAGGCTAAATAATTTCCCAGCTGTCAAAATTTGTGGGGCGTCAGAAGTCGCTCGACAATTTAATAATCTTGTGGACCCGGTGAACGCTCTACATTAACTCCGTTAATTTGCAGCACATCCAACACAGATTGACACCAGTTATATCTCTGCCCAGTAGACTGCAGAATATATGTTCACCGAAATGGCTGACATCCTTCGCAAAACACTGCGACGTCTGCATCCTGGTGGAAGGGAAGGGTGCGCTTGGGAGTGCGGGCGGGAAGAGAGCGAGAGCGCTGAAGCACCTGAGTGTGTAAGGTAGTGCAAACATGTTCGCACAGCTGCGCAGCATGGCATTAATTTCCGTTAATTAAAATAAATACGTCAAGCGATAATAAATGACATGGCGCTGGTATTAAACGTACTCGGAGAGATCGGGCACAAAAGCGATCCAAAAGACACACGCCTCCAATTAGGAGACTCCTACATGCCCGGGCACTTGCACCGCAACCATCACACCATAATTTTCCCAAACAGAGCTTGCAATTAATGGGGTAATTGATTTGGCTAGAGGCAGCATAAATTTCTGCCACGGACAGGTCGCAGATTGGCGATTTGTGACGAGCCCGGTGAGGTCTCGATGGTGGCTGTGGTCGGGGTCACTCATCTGCTTGCAGCGCATAAATTCCATTCAAATGCTGAGACGTGTCGCGCCATAAGCCCTCGATTTCATGGCTCGGAGTGTTCAAATAGCTGGGCAGAACCCAACTTTCTCTGAAACAGGCGGCAGTGCTCTGGCCCGTGCAAGAGCAAACAAAAGATTATCCTTGCCCTTGCTCCACGCTCGACGTACATATACAAGCTCCCCTTGGACACTGCGCCCTTGACGGAGAAACAGTGGCTCCGCAGAGGCTGGGGTGCGCATACGGGTGCCCCGCTATTGAAATGTTGCAGTAATGAAAAAAAATGTCAACTTACACGTTACGGGGATAGAAGCTTGGGCTTGTTGTTGCCGCTCCTGGAGCTTAAATTGAAGCTGAAGCCGGAGCCGACTGTGGAGGTACATACAACAAAGGAGACAGCGACAACAAAACATGTGTCAAACGCCAGACATACTGAGCAATATTAATAACACTTGGCGAGCATATTTTTCATTAAAGCTGCAAGGAGATGTCACCAGGACGACACGCAACACAACATGTGGCATCTGTGCTGGCTTACGCTTAGGGGCTGATTATGCAAACCTTTTGCACACACCCGCGGACCAGCAAGAGAGAATTTAATAAATGTAGTTAGGAGGCGATTAGCGGCCATTCTGCATGCCCTGCCATTGCGGAGGAAGCCTTGAAAAATGTTTCCTATCCTTTAGTTCACATACACGTACGTGTTCCTATACTGGTGTCCCAGATAAAGCGGAATCAGCGCGGCCAACGCTGCGTATGAGCAAAGAATTAATTGTCGTTTAAGAGTCGTTCGCCATTTTTGTCAACTTTTGACATCATTTATGCAGGCCGGAAAGGCAGCATGTGGAAGCCAGAATCGGATTTTTCGATGCAGTTTCACATTTAAAATCGGTATTGGAATTTTCTTGACGAAAAACTTTCAAGATGTCCGTCCGCTCGATTCCCTTGACTCAAGTTTCCTGACTCTGTTAATTAAACATAACGGAACGCAGCGGAGAAATTCTCAAATGAATAATTGAACTGCAGCAATAGCCCCGAACTTAACGCAAACTTTTCGAATTTATTGAAAACTTCATCTGCGAACATGACACAAGCCGGCAGTCCGCCGGCCTATAAAAGTCGAGCTCCAAGGGCCCACATCACACACTGGCCGCAAAATGGTCTTCGACCTGATACATCCCGCCCCGCTCACTGAGCAGAAGCGATCCCGCGATGGCTGCATCTACCTGTACCGAGCCATGAAGTTCATAGGCTGGGTGCCGCCCAAGGAGGGCGTTCTGCGCTACGTGTACCTCTTCTGGACACTGACGACGTTTGTGTGGTGCACCACGTACCTACCGCTGGGATTCCTGGGCAGCTACATGACCCAAATCAAGTCATTCACGCCGGGCGAGTTCCTAACCTCGCTGCAGGTGTGCATCAATGCCTACGGCTCGTCGGTCAAGGTGGCCATCACATACTCGATGCTGTGGCGACTGATCAAGGCCAAGGATCTGCTGGACCAGCTAGACCTGCGCTGCACCACCATGGAGGAGCGCGAGAAGATTCACCGCGTGGTGGCGCGCAGCAACCACGCCTTCCTTATCTTCACGTTCGTCTACTGCGGGTACGCCGGCTCCACCTACCTTAGCTCGGTGCTCAGCGGACGCCCACCCTGGCAGCTGTACAACCCGTTCGTCGACTGGCACGACGGCACCCTCAATCTTTGGATAGCCTCCACCCTGGAGTACTTTGTGATGTCGGGCGCCGTGCTGCAGGACCAGCTGTCGGACACGTACCCCCTGATCTACACGCTCATCCTGCGCGCCCACATGGACATGCTGCGAGAGCGTATTCGCCGCCTTCGGACCGACGAGACCCTGAGCGAGGCCGACAGCTACGAAGAGCTCGTCAAGTGCGTCATGGACCACAAGCTGATTCTAAGGTGAATACGGCTCCAGTCTCTGGTGGAGGTCAAATCACTGAAATTCTCTTTCGCTCACCAGATACTGCTCCATTATTAGGCCTGTTATATCCGGGACAATTTTCACACAGTTCCTCCTGATCGGACTGGTGCTGGGCCTGACGCTGATAAACGTTTTCTTCTTCTCGGACCTCTGGACGGGCATTGCCTCCTTTATGTTCGTGATAACCATTCTACTGCAGACCTTTCCCTTCTGCTACACTTGCAACCTTATTATGGAGGACTGTGAGGGCCTGGCTTACGCCATTTTCCAGTCGAACTGGGTGGATGCCAGCCGCCGCTACAAAACCACGCTCCTCTATTTTCTTCAGAATGTGCAGCAGCCCATCGTCTTCATTGCCGGCGGCATAATCCAGATATCCATGAGCAGCAACATAAGCGTAAGATCCAGCGAAAACATTTCGCTCTCGCTGCACTCTGCTTATAATTCAACCTTTCTTGCAGGTGGCCAAGTTTGCTTTCTCCGTAATAACCATCACACGGCAAATGAACATTGCCGACAAATTTAAAACCGATTAAGCTGACGAGTTTCCCACGGCCGAACTCCCATTTCTTCCCTATAACCCAATGACCGCAAATTATTACTCAACAAAAAGCATGTCCTAATTGCAAACCTAAAATATACATCTGCCTATGCACTGGATTTCAATATGGTCGTATGCCTCTAAACCAAAGCAGCTAAAGTTCTAGCAAGTCTTAAAAAAAAAGATTGTTTCAGTACTAGTTTTAAAACATTTGTTTTAAAAGAACATTAAGACTCTAATCAGACTTATTCTTACATCATGCCCAAATCGAACTTTATTTTCAGTCCAACTTTAGACGAAAGCTCTATTCTTTCTGATCTTCACCGCGTTAAGCCAATTTATTCGCCAGGTCCCGACGGTATACCTGTCTGTGTGCTTAGGTACTGTGCCGACGCCCTGTGCAATCCCCTTCTTAAATTGTTTACCTTGTCCTTAGACACCTCCCACTTTCCCCTTATTCGGAAGGAATCATTTGTTATTCCTCTCCACAAAAAAGGTAGCAAATCGGTTGCCAGCAACTATAGAGGAATCTCTAAGTTGTCGGCGATTCCAAAACTTTTCGAGAAAATCATTACTCCACATTTGCAGCACCTGTGTAGATCAATTATTTCTCCATGTCAGCATGGATTTTTAAAGCGTAGATCACGACAACCAATCTTTTAGAGTTCACTTCCTTCTTAGTTAAGGGCTTCCATTAGGGCTTTCAGGCAGACGTAATCTATACTGATTCCAGTAAAGCATTTGATTCTGTTAACCATTTTCTTCTTGTTCGGAAACTCGATCTAATTGGATTTCCGGTTGATCTTCTTAGACGGAAATCAAGTTATCTGAATGAAAATTCTTTATCTTATGTTCTCAGGGTTACTTCTGGCGTCCCGCAAGGGAGCCATTTGGGTCCCCTGTTGTTTACATTATTTATCAACGACCACCGAAAGTTCTGACTAACTCCAGAGTACTTATGTACGCGGACGACGCACAGTGGCGCCTTAGATAGTTTTGGGTTGCAAAAATCATATCTCTTGAACCAGTTGAGATATTTTCATAATTTTTATAAATGAAAGGTAATTTTAGTACCTTTCGATTAAGTGGCCTTAGATAGTTTTGGGTTGCAAAAATCATATCTCTTGAACCAGTTGAGATATTTTCATAATTTTTATAAATGAAAGGTAATTTTAATACCTTTCGATTAAGTGGTGTAATAAATAGTAGATTTTATACTCGAAAATAAAATCTAAGAATTATTATCTCAACTGGTTCAACAGCTATGATTTTTGCAACCCAAAAGTATCTATGGCGCAACTCTGCGACGTCAAACTTTGCGTAAACTTATTGAACCTAAACTTTTGCTCTTTGGAAAGAATTACTATAGTCGATGATTTGGGTGTGCGACTGGATTCTAATCTTGACTTTATCGATCATATTTCGTGCATGGTGAATAAAGCCAGAAATGTGCTTGGTTTCATTAAACGGTGGTCGAAAGAAGGCAATAGCCCTAATAGGAGCCCTATGTTACAAAATCCCTATATTTTTCTTTAGTTCGTCTTATCTTAGAATATGGATCTTGCGTATGGAGCCCTCAGTATGGGGTAAACGCATTGAGTCAGTCCAGAAGAACTTTTTACTTTTCGCTTTACGCGGTTTGAACTGGGATCCAAACCAGAGGTTACCCTCGTACTCTAGTAGACTCCTCCTAATTAACTAACCTTCTTTAGCTAACCATAGAAACATGCTTGGCATTACGTTCTTTTTTAACCTTATCCACGGTGACGGACATGGCTAGATCGACTCGGCTGTTGATGCTGATCAAGAATATATATACTTTATAGGGTCGGAAATGTCTCCTTCACTGCGTTGCAAACTTCTGACTAAAATTATAATACCCTGCAAGGGTAAAAAATCACAATTTGACCATGAAATTCATCACATTTTTGTTAAAAACAAGAAAGAAAGCTAACTTCGGCATGCCGAAGTTTAAATACCCTTGCAGTAAGTAAGTAAGACTTTTTCGTTTTCTCGGGTACTGACATAAATGTTGCGAGCGAAAAATGTTGCGAGCGAAAAATGTTGCGAACGAAAATGTTGAGAACAAAAATGTTGCGAACGAAAATGTTGCGAACAAACTAAATGAATTTATATATATATTCCTATGGCAGCTATACGATATGGTGGTCCGATTTTGATCAAATTAAAACCGAAATTCTAAAATATTACAAAATGGTCATATCAAATTTTATGAAAATATGTTGAAAATTGCCTATGTAATAATTTTTTTCCTAAAAATTTTCCGTTCGTTCCTATGGCAGCTATATGATATAGTCGTCCGATCCGGCCCGTTCCGACATATATATGTAGTAGTGAGAGCATATAGAAGACTATCTGCAAAGTTTCATTCATATAGCATCAAAACTGAGGGACCAGTTTGCGTAGAAACGGACGGACAGACAGACGGACATGGCTAGATCGACTCGGCTGTTGATGCTGATCAAGAATATATATCTTTATAGGACCAAAAATGTCTCCTTCACTGCGTTGCAAATTTCTGACTAAAGTTATAATACCCTGCAAAGGTATAAAAATCGATATTAAAATCACAAATCGCCGAGCAAAAGATCTCTAAAAAAATCGCTTAAACACTCTTGAATCATATCTGATAAACATGTCGCTAAAAATATATGGGATGCTGCCCCACCGATGCTGATTGCGGCTATGATTTTAGATTTAGATAACTTATAAAACTTTTAAGTTAATGCACCAGTCACAAAATGAAATATTACTAACTTAATACTAACATTTATTTCTTAAGTTTCTAGTGATTGTTACATATATGTTTTAAATTTCTAGCGTTTCCCTGCAGTACCACTGTCATCAATAGGCCTCTGTAATCAACGATTCATCAATAGCCGACGGCGACTTCCACCGAGCCGACGCTCTTTTTCGACCTTCGTGTCAAACCCGACTCTCGCGCGCTCTCATTTTTCTTGCTCTCTCTCCCTCTCTTAACAAACAAGCGTTTTTCAATTGTGTTTTAATTTTAAAGAAGTAAAGACGCAATATATTGCGGTTAACAAAAGTTAAAGAAAAGTGAAATTATATTAAAAACAGTGAAATATATGAAAAACAGTAAAATTAAGTGTTTTACGCGGACTTTTCTCTATTCGGTAATATTGTCTTTTTTCAAGTTTGTCTTTTCGTTTATATTTATTTACTGTTTATTTTTTGTAGATGCCATTGGTCAGGCTGACCTTGCGGTCCAAAAAAGGAGGAAGGACGGAAAAAAGGAAGCTAATTTAGATTTATTTAGAATTATATATTATTTTTTTAGTTATTAGTTATTATATAATGTTATGAAATAAGGAAATAAATAAATAAAAATTAATTAAAAATGGTATAAATGTTGATGAATTTTTGGTATAAAGTGTTGATGAAAAAATGATTAAATGTTGATGAATTTGTGTTGATGAATTTAGCGGACATCCCATACAAAAATTCATCAACCTTTTATATGGCTTGTAATCACTTTTTCATCGACACACCGCCATGTGTGTTGATGAAATGTTGATGAAACGTTGATGACAGGTACTGCAGGGACGTTTTGAGTTTGTTTTCAAATTGTGATGTGCCTCTTATTAACTTTATTTGGTTCGGTAATTGGTTCCTCAGTTTAATGGCATAAATTAGAAACTGTCTATCAGAGCTTGCAAGTCTTGTGCGTATACTAATAATATTGTTAGTCCGTTGTGAGGAAGAAAATCTAATTAAATCAAATAAATAATAAAATTCTGAAGCCTATCCATGTTCGAACATTTAAATTAAAAATTTTGTTCGCGCTCACTGTTACCTGGTCCATTCTTCCCAAATTGTAAACATATCGTGCAACATTGTTAAACGTTACTTTTATCTTTTGCTGGCTTATGGCATCACAGTTACCAAATACTTCAATCCCGTAAAACAGTGATGGTATGACTAGAGTTTTGGCAATTAATAGTCGAATATTTGTCGGGATCACAGACTGCGTAATGTAAAGTTGCCGTAACATTCCATATGTTCTTCCTGTAACTACATTGACATGGTCATTCCAAGATAGTGTCTTATTGAAAAAAAGCCTAGGTTACTAGCCTTATCTACGTATTCTAAATTTGAGTCTCCCAATCGCAGCTTCTGTAAATGGTCCGTTTGGATGCTCTTCTTGTATATAACAAGACACTTCGATTTCGAAGGGTTAAGGCTCAGACCATCCTTCTTAGCCCAATTGTTTACATTTAACACATCAATATTACATACATTTATACATTCATTAACTTCCCTGCAGTACCTGTCATCAACGTTTCATCAACATTTCATCAACACATGTGTCGATGTGTCGATGAAAAAGTGATTACAAGCCATATAAAAGGTTGATGAATTTTTGTATGGGATGTCCGCTAAATTCATCAACACAAATTCATCAACATTTAATCATTTTTTCATCAACACTTTATACCAAAAATTCATCAACATTTATACCAATTTTAATTAATTTTCATTTATTTATTTCCTTATTTCATAACATTATATAATAACTAATAACTAAAAAAAATAATATATAATTCTAAATAAATCTAAATTAGCTTCTTTTTTCCGTCCGTCCTCCTTTTTTGGACCGCAAGGTCAGCCTGACCAATGGCATCTACAAAAAATAAACAGTAAATAAATATAAACGAAAAGACAAAATTAAAAAAGACAATATTACCGAATAGAGAAAAGTCCGCGTAAAACACTTAATTTTACTGTTTTCATATATATATCACTGTTTTTAATATAATTTCACTTTTCTTTAACTTTTGTTGACCGCAATATATTGCGTCTTTACTTCTTTAAAATTAAAACGGAATGGAAAAACGCTTGTTTGTTAGGAGAGGGAGAGAGAGCAAGAAAAATGAGAGCGCGCGAGAGTCGGGTTTGACACGAAGGTCGAAAAAGAGCGTCGGCTCGGTGGAAGTCGCCGTCGGCTATTGATGAATCGTTGATTACAGAGGCCTATTGATGACAGTGGTACTGCAGGGTTGACTTAACGGACGACTGACATACATACACAGATAGAAAAGAATCTTGAAATCAACCCAATCTTATCTTAATCTTAAAATTTTTAAGTACAATTCGGGGTTAAATGGTTAAATCGATCCCGTTTTGGGATTAAAATGGCAAAATAAGCCTAAAAATGCTTGAATTAATCCCGTTTCGGGATTAAATGACAAAAATATTAAGTGCGTTCATACTTCGATTAAGAAAATCCGGTCTTGGGCCGAAATCGTGCCCATTTGAGATTAATTTTTCTATCTGTGTATGTACATCTGAACATCATCTGCATACATATGGACATTAAACATAGACAAAACATTTGGCAGGTCATTAACATAGACTGTAAACAATAAAGGCCCTAAAACTGATCCTTGTGGTACACCACGAGTGGTGACCCGAAGTCCTGATATTTTGTTCCCAACAACAACAGCTTGCCTTCTATCAGTGATATATGCTTAAATAAGTTTAATAGAAGTTGTGGAAAAATTACACATTCGCTGCAGTTTTGTTAATAAAATGTCATGATTTACAGTATCAGTAACTTTATTTTTATCCATTTCTTGGCGAATGTCCTCTACTATTTTTACAACTGCTGACGTGCAGCTTCGTTTTTGGCGGAAGCCAGATTGGTTATTGTTCAACAGATTGTTATTGACCAAAAAACAATTTATTTGTCCAGCCAATAATTTTTCAAAAATTTTTGACAAATATGGGAGTACTGAAATCGGTCTAAATTCGTCGTTTGCTTTAGGAATTGGCATAATTTTTCCAATTTTCCAAGATTCTGTAACATACAACGAATGTTTGTTGGGAGCGAGTAGATGGTATTGTGAGAGAAGAGGAATGCACGTGCTTGTTCCGGCTCTAAATTAGTTCGGTAGATGGGTGTGGGCGTAAGAGGAAAAGCTGCTTTCGCAAAGGCTCGAGTAATTCATTATATTTGCTAATTATATGCATTCGCGTGCAGGGGTAGGGAAAGAGAAAGAAAGGGAGAGGGGGCAGACCAAAGAGAGAAAAAAAAGAGAGTGTGGCAGAAGGCAGCTAGTTGTGGATGCTGAGTTGTTGTTTAGCACCCATTAACCCCACCCTACCTTGATTGCTTGCTACAGCCAAGGCTGGCGATCCCTTATAAAAGCTACCCTGGGTTTGGGACCTCCTTCAGGATTAGCATGGCTTCCAATAACAAAACCAGTTTAGCTCGACTTCATCATTATAATTTTATTTCCTATACTATTCATAATTTTCTTCTATTATTATTTTTAATTAAAAATTATTTAATTTTATTTAATATTATTCTATTCATTTTTCTGTTAATTGGCTAATTTATTGGCGAGGAGAAATATTTAGAAACACTGCTGTGAAAGTTAGAAAGTTAGGTAAATGTAGGTATAATATAAATAATTATAAGTGTAAATAAAAATAAGAGGGCATATTCAAAAATACTTTTTATAATATTAACGATACTTTCTTCTTATTCAGAAATGTTTAAAATATTATCAAAGTTAGTTTTAATTCAAAGGAAAACAATTATTTAATATGACCGAAATAAATTTCTTTCAGTGTATGCCATCATACTAAAAGTTTTTCCTAAAGAGAGGATATATTTAATTTAATCATAAGCATACACTGCCAGAAAACGCTGGACCCAAAATGTATTGCGAGATATTAAATTTATTTTTAAACTCGAATACCGATTACTCATCGAGTACAAATTATTCGTAATTAAATTATTTAAATATAACAAAATTCATTTAATTGTATTAATAATTAATTTCACTAATTTCAAAAATTTCGTCGCTCAGTGTAGCGAAAGCTATGTAGAAGAGAAAGCGAAGATGCACCTGCATTTGAATTCTCTGTAAAGCTCAGTGTGCTGAATCGCTGAATAAGCTCGCGATCAAAGAGAGGCTAAACGCAGATAAAGGCTTATCAGGCCACGAAAGTCGGGAGCAAAACAAAAACGATAAATTGCATGCATGGGTTTATCACTTAAATTTTGGCTGCAGCTCCAACGTCGAAAGATCTTTGGACGGCGGGTCAGCTGGAATAAACTCTTATCGGGATTTATGTTTTGCTACCGATGTTGTTATTGTTTTTTTTTTGGCTGATATTCAGTGCACCTTTTTATTTTTATTTAATTCATGTTACAGGTTTGCACTGATGTTAGTTTGGGGGGTTTCACTTATTTATGTTTTTGGTTTCACTTCACTTTTAATTTTTCCCGCAGGTTTTTTGATATTTCATTTTTCACTCTGCCAATATATTTTCAGACAAAATTTTGAAAGGAAAACCAACTATTTTATAAGTGAAATTATTAAAGGAGAAAACAAAAACTAACCTAAATTTTTACTACTAACTTAACTAAGACATATAGCCGCGATCCTCAGCTACATTTGCGCTGAGCCTGATTTAGGTTGGGATTACATGACTCGGTTGTTAATTAATTTGATTTCTTATGATTGTTGTTGTTGTTGCACCCACACACGTGCCTCGCTGGGGTTAGGGTCGGCAGAGGCCGTCACTGCCGATGCGGACCCACAAATTAGGGTAGAGGCCTCCGAATTTTTTGAGACGAAAAATTATAGCACTTGGTGCTAATCCTATAAAGAGGTTTTGTTTTAATTAATTTTTACGGCCAACCGTGTGCCGAAAATAAATTATTTACCCTGGCACTGAATCAAGTGTATGTGTATTAGAATAGGCTCTACTGAGCACGTCCGTTCTGATCGCTGGTCTGATTGAAAAGAATAGACCAAGCTTCGGCCGGATATAGCTCAAGTCGGGCGAAAATTTGGGGCTCGGGAAAGCTCTTTCCATTATCGGGAGCGACTCTATATATTCCCGATTATCTCCCGAGCATCGCTACTGAAAGCTTAGGTTTTGTCGTTCACCGATCGAAGCATAATTTGGGTTACAGTGTCGACTTTTGGACTAAGAGTAATTTATTTTTTTCTTACCCAAGCGCCACTACAATTCAGGAAAAGTCGAAATGGTTATTGCCGTGTTAAAGATATGCTTGATATAAAGCAATATCTTTCCAAGTATTAGTTTTATAAATTTCGGATGCAGCTCATCAAGCCCAATTGCATTCGATTTAATATTCAAAATAGCTTCTAACACATCACATTGACTTACACAAGCAAATTCAAAACGATTAGTACTACCTAACGGGGATAGATACGAATTATAACTACATTCAGGTACATTAGTTTGCAAAAACTTGTCATTAAGATCGTCCACATTTACGTCATATTTATCACAGATTTTGTATTGCCAACTCCCAAGTTTTTTATTTCTTTCCAGACCTACCTAGAACTCTTTGTACTGGTAAGCTTAGCGCTGATATAAGCACTTTTAGTGTCCTGGATCAATTTGTTTACACGCGCCCTTTCAGTTTTGAACAGGCCAAACAAATGAGCAGTCTTATATCGTCTCCAATGCGCATATGTCCTATCTCTTCTGTTTATAGCCCTCTTAATTTCATTATTGAACCATGGATTTGTAGAGTTCTTAACCCGCTTTTCCCTAATAGGTACATGTCTTTTAAATAGTAGTCAATGTTAGCGTTCAGATGGTTCAATTGAGTTTCGTTCGTCATATTCTAACTTATCATAGTCAATATTTCTAAAGTCTCTATACTTAAAGGTTTGCTCAGTGCGGTCTATTTGAATATTATAGGTCAAGAATATGAGGTCATGTTTTGAGAAATTCGGCACAGCGACTTGGTCATAAAGGAGAATTTTGTCATTATCGTCAACAAACAATATATCAAGCAAGGTATTCACCGTACTTGTGTTATGTGTTGGTATCACAGAATTTACAATTTGTACCCCTAAAGATTCAATATCGTCTCGTAAGTTGCTCTCGTCCAAAATGTTACTATTTAGGTCGCCGGCCAAAATTATGTCAGTATATCTATGTATAGGAAAGGCTTGCTAACGAATTGATAATGGTCGAGTAATTAGTCAATTTGTTGGGTCTATACATGCAACTAATTAATGTCCTAGATCTGCTCCATCTTAAACTAACTACTTCCAGGAAAATATATTCAATGTGATCATCAGCCTGTTGTTTACTAACTAATTTGTATTTAATATTCGATTTTATATATATTGCCCACCTCCTGCATGCCCTTCACGATCTGAGCGGTACAGATTATAACCAGAGCATTCATATATGTATGTAAAGTAGAGTTGGGCATATCGATAGTTGTCAGCGTGCCTGCTAAGCGATAGGGATACGATAGTTTAAGGAAGTAACATCACCATAACAAATAAAGGAGAGTCACTAGCGTCGAAGAAATCCAGCGAGTTGAAAGCGTAATAGTAGTAGCAAGTCGAGATCGAGAGAAGAGTTCAGTTGTCAAGTTGTCAAGTAGTCGTCGAGGGATCAAGTCCGAGCATAGAGTAGGTGTGTCGGAGGGTCAAGTCGTCGGTCAAGTCGTCAAGTCGTCGAGTCGTCGAGTCGTCAAGTTGCAGCCATCGCCAGCGGAATCGAGAAGTCGCCAGTCCATTTATTGTCAAACCGCGATTCTTATGTCATCCAACCTAATTATAATAATAAACAGGCTATAATGCCTTACATTTGGGGGCTCGTCCCGGTCTAAAGCCTTACATCTGAGGCTCGATCCGGTCAAATTAGCTGGAAACGTAAGCTATTGCGATCCGTGGTGAAATTCAAAGCGTCAGAACGTCGTCAGAAGAGAGCGAGTATATGAGCATGAGCGACGAAGAACGAGAGCAAGAGAGAGCACATGCTATAACACGATCGCACACGCGCTACGGAAGAGGAGTTGGAAAAGGAGAAAATCAACGAAAAATAAGCGAACTGGAAATACAAACTGAAGAAGAGATGAGTAACGAGAGTCTTCATCAAATAATTCAGCTGCTAACGCTGAAAATTCAAGCGGACGAAGGCACTGATAGAGAGCGAAATAAAACCACAATCTCAGCTGAAAATTTTGCGAATGTGGTTCCGGACTATGACGGAGAGAGTATTCCTGTGGAAAAGTGGTTCAATAACTTTGAACAAAATGCAGAGGCATATGGCTTGAGCGATCAACAGAAATACGTACAAGCACGTGGAAAGGTAACAAAGCTGGCAAAGCTGTTCTTAGATTCGGAAGTGGTTAAAAATGTGTTAACTAGAGAGTTTAGGCGTACAATGAGAAGTGCTGATTTACATGCCAAGCTAGGAGAGCGAAAGAAGAAGAAAGGTGAGAGCTTCCAAGAGTATGTTTTGATTATGAAAAACATAGCTGCACAGGGAACGATCGACGAAGAGTCCCTTATTGGATACATTGTGGACGGGTTAGATATACCGAGTGAATTCAAATTTAACCTGTACAGCTGCAAAGAATTTCAGGAGCTTAAAGAGAAATTCGAGTCGTACAGTGGTGGCAAGAAAAACACACCCAGTGCCAGCCACCGAAATACTCGTTGCTTTAATTGCGGTTCAGCTGAGCACCTGAGAAAGGATTGCAAGTCAGATACGAAATGCTTTAAATGTGAAGGCGTAGGGCATATTGCAAGAGAGTGTCCACAAGTATCGAGATCAGTGCAGGTGGTTCAGTCGTCAAAACGACATAAAGCGATAAACGTGAACGGACTGGAAATAAATTGTTTGGTCGACACTGGCGCGGATGTGTCAATCGTTTGCAACTCAGTTTTTAAGAAACTGACCGACGTGAAACTGGAGAAGTGTTTCACTGTACTGAGAGGCCTAGGAAATGTAAAAACAATGCCGCTGGGTACATTTACGGGAGTCGTGTGCGTCGATGGAGCTGAGGTTGAACAAAAATTCGTTGTTGTGCCGGACAAAAACATTGAAGATGACGCCCTGCTTGGTTTTGACTTCGCATCCAAGTTTCGTGTCACACTGGACGAGGAGGGGTTCACTTTCACCAAGGTGTCAGCGCGACCAGACAGCGCTGGACATAATGAGCTAAGTATATACAATATTATTGAGACCGAAAATAACATATGCGTTTCCAACCAGTTCAAGCCGCTAATTCAGCCGTTGGTCGATAATTACAAGCCAGCTGAATCTCCAATCGAATGTCCTGTACAAATGAAGATCGTACCGGATGAGCAAATAAAACCCTTCCGTCACCAGCCAAGTCGTTATTCAGCTGTGGAAGCGACCGCCGTAAGAGAGCAAGTGGACGATTGGCTTAAGAATGAAATAGTACGAAAGTCAACGTCAAATTTCGCAAGTCGAGTGGTCATAGTAAAGAAGAAAGACGGAACAAACAGAATTTGTATTGATTTCCGTCAGCTGAACAGAATGGTACTCAGAGACAGTTTCCCTGTACCCTTAATTGATGAAGTGCTAGAAAAGCTTCAATCGGCGAAAGTATTTACAGTCATGGATCTCGAGAACAGCTTCTTACATGTACCGATCGAAGAGTCGAGTCGTCGCTACACTGCTTTTATCACCAAAGAGGGTTTATTTGAGTTCTGTAAAGCACCGTTTGGATTTTGCAACTCACCTGCCGTATTTAACCGTTTCGTCAATGCCATTTTTCAAAACTTGATACAAGAAGATGTCATGCAGATCTACGTCGACGATATAATTATATTCGCTCAAACAAACGAGGAGTGCGTAGTCAAGCTAAAGAAAGTCCTGGAGGAGGCAGCTAAATATGGATTGCGCATTAAGTGGAAAAAATGTTCCTTTTTGGAGAAGAGGATCAACTTTTTGGGTCACACAGTGGAGGACGGCAAAATCTGGCCAGGAAAGGAAAAAACACAGGCAGTTCAGAAGTTTGCTCGACCTAAGAACATTAAAGATGTCCAATCGTTCTTAGGATTGACAGGCTTTTTTCGGAAATTTGTACGAGGGTATGCAGTAATAGCCCGACCGCTAACTAATTTGTTAAAGAAAGACACAGAGTTCATTTTCGAAGCCGAGCAAATGAGCGCTATGAACAAGCTAAAGGATATATTGTCGAACGAACCTGTCCTGCAGTTGTATAACAGGGAAGCACCAACCGAACTACATACTGATGCTTCTATGAATGGGTTTGGCGGAATATTAATGCAGAGATTCGAAGGCGAACTTCATCCAGTTGCATATTGGAGCAAGAAAGCGTCAGCAGCAGATTCAAAGCGCCACAGTTATATTCTTGAAGTAAAAGCTGCCTATTTGTCTGTCAAGAAGTTTCGCCATTACCTACTGGGAGTCAAGTTCAAGTTGCTCACCGATTGCGCAGCGTTTTCTCAGACGGTGAAAAAGAAGGATGTACCAAGAGAAGTATCCGAGTGGATTCTGTATCTTGAAGATTTCACATTCCAAGTTGAGCATCGTGCTGGAGATAAAATGAAACACGTCGACAGTCTAAGTCGCTATCCGATGGATGTTTTCGTTGTAGCGTCGGAGATCTCGATTCAGATAAAGGCAGCTCAGCAGAAAGATAACTATATCTTAGCAGTCCTCGAAGTTCTCAAGTCGCAACCCTACAAGGACTTCCAATTAAAGGGAGGATTACTTTTCAAAGTAGTGGATGGTAATGAGGTCATAGTCGTCCCTAAATCAATGGAGAACGAAATTATAAAGGAAGCACATGATATTGGCCATTTTGCTCTGCAGAAAACTATGCATTCCTTGCAGCAACAGTTTTGGATTCCTCATATGGAGAAAAAAGTAGGTCAAATCATCAACAACTGCGTGAAATGTATTCTGATGAACAAAAAGGTTGGAAAGAAAGAAGGTCAGCTGTTTTGTATTGACAAAGGAGATAAGCCACTGCACACCATTCATGTTGATCATCTCGGACCAATGGATGCAACTTCTAAACAGTATAGGTTTATCTTTGCAGCCGTGGATGCATTCACCAAGTTTGTGTGGTTATTCCCAACAAAAAGCACTGGAAGCGACGAGGTCGTGAAGAAGTTGCAGGAATGGTCAGCTGTCTTTGGCCACCCAGTTCGTCTCATAAGCGATAGAGGAGTCGCGTTTACGTCAAATCAGTTCCAAGAGCATATAACGAAAAATGGAATTGAACATGTGTGGACTACAACAGGAGTTGCAAGAGGTAACGGACAAATTGAACGTGTAAACAGATGCATCATCTCCATGATATCTAAATTGTCTGCTGAAGATCCGTCCAAGTGGTATAAGTTTGTAGCGCAAGTTCAAGGAGCTATAAACTCGCATGTCCACTGCTCGACGAAGAAGACCCCGTTCCAGTTACTATTTGGAGTACAAATGTACAACAAAGTAAGCGATAATGTGTTGTCATTGCTGGAGGAAGAAATAGCCAATGATTTCGATCAAGAAAGAAACCAGATGAGAATGGAGGCAAGAAGACAAATTCAGGAGGCCCAAAAAACGTACAAGAGGAACTACGACAAGAACCGAGTGATGGAAAGGCTCTACAAAGAAGGTGACCTGGTTGCTATTAAGCGAACTCAATTTGTGGCTGGGAAAAAATTGGCCAGTTCGTTTATCGGCCCATACACAGTAACCAAGGTGAAACGAAATGGGCGTTACGATGTAAGGAAGGCAGGATTTGGTGAAGGACCAGCTTTTACTTCGACCAGCGTTGATAACATGAAGCTTTGGAAATATGTGGTAGAAAACGAAGATGCTGCGTCGTCTGGGACAGACTCAGAATATCAGGATGGCCGAATGTAAAGTAGAGTTGGGCATATCGATAGTTGTCAGCGTGCCTGCTAAGCGATAGGGATACGATAGTTTAAGGAAGTAACATCACCATAACAAATAAAGGAGAGTCACTAGCGTCGAAGAAATCCAGCGAGTTGAAAGCGTAATAGTAGTAGCAAGTCGAGATCGAGAGAAGAGTTCAGTTGTCAAGTCGTCAAGTAGTCGTCGAGGGATCAAGTCCGAGCATAGAGTAGGTGTGTCGGAGGGTCAAGTCGTCGGTCAAGTCGTCAAGTCGTCGAGTCGTCGAGTCGTCAAGTTGCAGCCATCGCCAGCGGAATCGAGAAGTCGCCAGTCCATTTATTGTCAAACCGCGATTCTTATGTCATCCAACAATAATTCTAATAATAAACAGGCTATAATGCCTTACATGTATGTAGTTGACTATTTGAGGTTGCAACAAACCAAGTCTCTGAAACGCATATAATGTCAACATTCGAATTAATGAATAAATATCTAAACTCTTCCATTTTGTTACACAGGCTCTGAGCATTTATGTGACATATTTTAAGACCATCTTTCCTCTTGCTCAGAAGACGAACCATCGCAAAGCTATTTAAATTTGCCATATCTGCAATTAAATTAATTATTATTAATTATTAAATAAAATAAACAAAAATTTAACGGCACGAACCTAACACACACAGAAAACGTAGAATAACCTCCTATACGAACAATAATAATTACTAAAAGATAATATAGAAACTTGCTTAAGACTAACAAATAATATAGGGACAGTAAAACAAGAGTATATATCAGCGAAAGCTATTACTCCCAGCATTAATGGCTTCGGCGATAGTAGAGCTCGATCCAGAGCGGGAGAGTGGTAGCTGAGTAGCGGTGAGTGCCAAAAGCTCATCGAGATGCTAGATGATGTACCCATCATCTCTCCCACTGCACTTCACGTTCACAGTCCCGCGTCGTGTAAACACCGCTGCGAGAGTCTTTCGCTTTTTCAGCCGAAGGGCTTCTTTAAAGATGATGAAATTATCTCTCGTGAGCTGCTCGTTGACATATAGAACGGCCGGCGAGTCAAAGCCCAGCAGGTGTATACTCAGTTGTTGTTTTGCTGCGCGACGGTAATCCCCTAGTGCGCGCAGAAGTGCTACCTTCTCCCTCGCCGACTCCAGTTTAACAATAATTGAGTGGCTGCGGCACCGATCAATAATTACATTTTTCTACCGCTCCGCCCCGACTTTTGGCCGGCCACGGCCGCTGGCCAACCTACGCCCGTCTTGGCATATTTCTTTGGAGGTTAATAAAGAAGTTAAGAAGGAGGTCGTTTCCCTACGGAATTTAGAATTTTCACCAGCTATATCGGCGGAGCCCTCAAGCGCCATTCATTAATGTGCAAATAATCCATCGCAGGAACATTTGTTTCACCTGCGTTATATTTTGTTAATCTAAGATTAAAGCGAGTTTATACTTATGTAACGAACTGTTGTAACGGGCTGTTGGTTATGACCGATAGTGGTAATCGATAGCGAAGCGGTATCATATCGATGCCTAGAGAATGGAAGGAGAGCGATCGAGAACACGAAAAGAAGCGCACGTCGAGTTTAGAGTAAAAAAGGGTGTATTAATCGGAACAGTCTTGGTTTCATATTGTATCTTAGCCCAACTCAAATAAACATGCCATAAGCCATCCGACACAACAGCTCCCTTTACAGTTCAGAAGTGGGATATTTGAGTTGGCAATGTTTAAGAGGCAGTAAAGGTGAAACAGACACAGAGGCAACAGAGGAATCGTCGGCGTGGGAAGTTTGTAATGGGATAGGTGTTCCCAAAGGTCTAGAGGACAACAGATTACAAATAACGGATAAGGCATCCTTTCCTACGTGGTTGATGGATTTAAAGCGGAGTACTCAGGAATCTTGGTGAACCTGGAGGTATACATGCAAAAAGCTTGTATGTATGTGTAGCGTCGTTGTGAAATTCACAGGAGGTGAAATTCACGAGAATTGTGGTGAAATAGCGATCACGCTTGCAGACGGGCATACAGAGGGGCTCGTGGGTGCAAGATTGTGCGTGCAAACGATTGTTTGTGCGTACATAGGAAGAAAAACAGTCAAAGTTTTCGGAGAAGTGCGATCATTTTGGAGAAGATGGTCAAGATAGCGGAGCTCAAGGCAGACCAGTTGCGGTACTTGCTGAGAGAGAGGAACTTGGGAGTTGCAGGCTCCAGAGCAGAACTAGTGCAGAGACTAGTGGAACACGAGGATTCGGAAGAAGTGGATTTGCCACAAGCAGTTGGAATGAGCCAACAGGAGGAATCATTCGCAGCACAGGCGGCTGCGATTTCACAACTTCAAGAGCAGATGACGACACTGACGAACTTGATGGCACAGTTTGTCAACAATATGCCAACAGCTAACCAGCAGCAGCAGCAGCAACGTGAAGATGAGATGCACGTTGATGAATTTATAAACCGTAACCCAGGAGATCAAGTGCCGATCAGCAATGGTAGACAAGCGTCGGTTAAGGAAATTGCAAATACCTTACCAGACTATGACCCCGGAGACGAGAATTCGATCTCAGTAAATCAGTTTATCGATCGTGCCAACAAGGTGGTTGATGCGTATCAATGGGACGAAAAATTTGTACTTCTTGCTACATACATATATACACAAAGCTGAAGGGTCCCGCCAAAATGTGGTTCGATTCTTAGCAGATTTTACACACAACTTGGAACAGTTTTGCAGCAGCAATCCGACAGGAGTTTGGATCAGAGCCGGACGAGGCAGAGATTCATTTCAACATGGCGAATGCAACCAGACGATCGAGGGAAACCGTAAAGGAGTATTGTTTCCGTATGTCAGCCCTTGGAGTGAGATTCAAGCTAAGTGAAGCAGCAGTCATCCGATATGTACGAGCAGGGCTACAGCACAAGGAGTTGCAAAACAGTATTGCAGCTATTCAGTTCTCGACTATGAAGGAGTTTCGCGACGCATCCGAGTCATATTTTATAAATAGAGGCAAGCCAAGTGTCAATAAGAAAGAGTTCTTACCCAAATCCAGTACTTTTGATGTAAAGCTGGAAAATGAGATGAAGCAATCGAAGCCAAGAGCAGCTAGAGCATGTTTTAATTGCGGGGAAGTCGGGCATTTTCCTAATTCATGCCCAAAGGAGAGAACGAAGACGCGTTGCTCCAAATGCAAGTTTCATGCCACAGATGAAATTTGCCAAGCAGCACAGGTGATGCGTTTGGGCGCATCCAATCAGGACAAGCTGTTCACACGAATAATCTACATCAACGAGAAAGGTTATCTCGCTTTCATTGATACTGGTAGCCAAGCCAGTATAATTCGCCAATCAGTAGCTGATGAGATCGCCGCAGATCGACAGGAGTGCTCCATGAAAATTGTAGGCATATGTGGAGGCTCACGTATCCTTACCAAAGCTATGGTTGTGGATATGGAAATATCTGGAAAAATGGTCACAGCCAGAGTGTACATCGCAGACGACAATCTGATGCAGGAGGATCTGTTGTTGGGACAGGATGTTATTACATGCACTGAATTATTGTGGAAATTCGAGCCAAGCGAGACAGAAATCAAGAAAGCAGTTCATCAGCCGGTAACAAGTTCAAGAGAGAGCATTTTTAAAAATCTTCTTGTTCATTTCCAGATCAAAGAAGAAAGGAGCAAAGTATGCAGTTTGCTCGAGAAGTTTGCAGACGTTTTCTCTACAGGATTAGAAGGCATTGGCAAGACAAACGTCGTCCAGGCACAAATTGTTGTCGATAGTAGCCAAATAGTTTCCCAAGCGCCATATCGAGTGTCCGAGCCAAAGAAAGAAATGGTTTCCAAGATGATCGACGACCTATTGGAGCGAGACATTATTACTCCATCCACGTCAGAGTACGCCAGCCCGGTGGTGCTCATCAAGAAGCCGAACGGTAGTGATCGACTGTGCATCGATTACCGCCGCCTGAACAAGCTCATCAGAAAGGAAAATTTCCCTGTACCGAATATTGAGGAGAGGCTGCAGGAAGCGAAGCGTTTCGCATATTTTTCATCTTTAGACCTGAATAGCGGATATTATCAGATCGAAATGGAACCAGGGAGCAGAAAATTCACTGCATTTATCACCACGGATGGATTGTTCGAGTTCAAACGCCTTCCGTTTGGGCTAAAGAATGCACCTGCTGCATTCAACAGACTCATGGCAGAGAAAGATGATGATCAACTGAAGCCAATCGCATACTTTAGCCGAGCCACATCCAAGCCAGAGAAAAATTACCACAGTTACGAGGTAGAAGCCTTAGCCGTCGTCGAGTCATTGGAACGATTTAAATACTACATTTATGGAAAAATTGTAAAGGTTGTCACTGATTGCAACGCTTTGAAAACGTCCATGGAAAGGCGAGAGCTGATACCAAGAATTGCAAGATGGTGGTTGCGAATCCAAGAGTTTGACATCAATATTGTTCATCGAGCAGGCACTCAGATGTTCCACGTTGACGCGCTAAGTAGAGCGCCAGTTGAAGAATCACACGAGATGGAGACAGCATCCCTGAAGATCTCAAAAACAATCTTAGATGAAACTGACTGGTTGGTTTGCTATTCAACTACAAGACGAAAAAATACAGCAAATTGTTGCTGAAATGAAAGCCGAGAAGAATTTCGAAAATGACGATTATGTGATTGAGCAAGATCCCCTGTTTCGCAAATATGACAGCAAGATGCTATGGGTTGTGCCGAAGCAGTTGAGATTCCATATCCTCCACGAATGACACATGAGCACAGATAAAACCATCAGTAGAATTTTGAATCTGTTTTGGTTTCCCCAAATGCGTAATTTTGTAAAAGGCTACATCAAGTCCTGTGTCGGCTGCGCAATGTATAAAAAAAAGTACCACTACAATGACATCAAGCCGATCCCCTTTTCCACCGTTCACATGGATCACCTGGGACCGTTTCCGAAGAGTTCAAAGCGAAATGAACATATTTTAGTCCTGGTCGACGCTTTCACGAAGTTCACCATAATTCGAGCAGTAAAAAGTACAGCAACAAAGCACGTTCTAGATGCCCTACAAGAAGTCACCAGCTACGTTGGAATGCCAGGTCGAATTGTTACTGATCGAGGTACCGCATTCACCTCCAAAGATTTTGAGAAATACTGGAAGTCAAATAATGTGAAGCACATACTCAACGCCGTGAGGACACCTAGAGCCAATGGTCATGCAGAGAGGACGAATCGAATTATTTTGTCCATGCTTTTGCCTTCAAATGAAAATGAGAAACGTTGGGATGAAATGCTGCGATCAATCCAGTGGAGCATAAACACCATGGTAAATAGCACTACTAAATGCTCCCCATTCCAGCTTCTATATGGAGATGTCCTTAAAAACACGCTGACGAGCGTGATCCAGAATCAAGAGCTAGGTATGATGACTGATGCCGAATTGGAGAAGCTCAGATCTGAGGCTGCGACCACAGTTAACGACCACCGAGCTGCTGCCAAGAAGAGATACGATGCCAGCCATTCCAAGCCAACTGTCTATAATCCTGGAGACATTGTCTTGGTCGAAAACGAGACGTTTAGCACGGGTACGTCGCGCAAGTTAGAGCCACAAGGGTCCTTTTATTGTATCCAAAGGGCTGCCCAACGACCGATATCTTGTTGAAGATATCCCATATGCACAACAAACGCAGAGACACTACAAGTCAGTGTATTCATCAGACAAGATGAAACGCTGGTGCGAACTCCCACCCGATGAGCCAGAAGATGACGACAACGAAGAAGACGACAACGAATCACGCGAGGACGCTGTGATCATCAGGAGAGGCCGAATGTAACGAACGGGCTGTTGGTTATGACCGATAGTGGTAATCGATAGCGAAGCGGTATCATATCGATGCCTAGAGAATGGAAGGAGAGCGATCGAGAACACGAAAAGATGCGCACGTCGAGTTTAGAGTAAAAAAAGGGTGTATTAATCGAACAGTCTTGGTTTCATATTGTATCTTAGCCCAACTCAAATAAACATGCCATAAGCCATACGACACAACAGCTCCCTTTACACTTACATATATCTAATTTTGTTTTCATGTCCTGCTGACGAGTTTGGTTTTTCATATATGCTATTTCCACCCTTATCAGCCAAGGTCACCAAGGTCAGCGGGCCCGTCGACATTGAGCGACTCGGTAGTAAGTACGGCATAGTCGGAATACAAATTTGTGAAAAGCCAAGACCAGCACAAAGTTAGTGAAGATCGCCTCAAATTTAGCGAGTTTTTCTCTTTATTTGTTAAACTTAATTTTCTATCTATTATTAGTACTTAAGTATGATATCGAATACTTTTGAATTTTTATATACAATCTTAGCATTAATTGTAGGTACATTATGTTTGGAGTGTCATCTCCATTGAATTATAACGAAATTGAAATCATGAATCTTTAGAGTCATTTCTTTAGGCACCTTAAGTGATCAACACCTCAGATGGGTTCAAAGACAGGGAAATAATTAACACCTTATTTAACTAACAAAAATCGTTCATGTCGTATATTTAATTCTTAGGTTTCCTTCTCGTATACTATTTCCCGATACTCTATCTGCAATTAATTGGAGTAATGGGAAGTCCCAAGAGGTACAAGAACCACGCAATTCTCCCTGAGAACAGCTGGCATCCTTTCGTAGACAGAGAGTACCTCGAAGGACATATACCGTCCGTTACAGCATTTACGCGAATACAAATAAGGAAGATGACGCGCCGTAAAGTTGGCCCTGTGAATAGCAATAAAATTACAAATTAATACCAAAAACATCGAGCGAGTGACCTTGCGACTTACTAATTGACAAAGCGAACGCAAGACATACTGAAAACTGAAGTCGTTTCAGAGCAAATGGCAAATCGTTAGAAATCATAGGAATTCTGAAAATGAATATATCCTCGCATGGACATTTACCTTTGCTTCAATAACATTCGGCTGTAATCTCTTCACCGTTAGTCGCGTAGCATTGCAAAGACGCGGCTGATTGAAGTTTTTTTTCAACAAAATTATCACCGTACCAACTTTTAACCGGAAATTATGTGGTGGTAATCCCGGTAATTCTAATGAATTTAAATACGCAGTGTGATATTTGACAACGTCTTCTTCATCAGTGATTGTGTCAACTGATTTGTAGAAATACATTTCGCCAAGTATGTATTTTGAATGGAAATATCGTCTACATCTTTGCCGTCAATATTACTCTAGAACTCAACCATGAATGATTATTGTAATTTTCTCAAATGTCTTGTATTCTGTTAAATTACAGAAATTTTGTGGAAATGATATCAATCCCATCGGAAAATGGACTGAAATTTTGCCATTATCAACGTCCAACAATTGTTTTAAGAAACTTTCTGCTGTTTGATCATTCTGCAGGGCAACACGCATATTGGTTGTCACAACTTAATAACTTTTACATATCGTCACGAAATCGACATCAAGACTGCAAAAACAAGCATTAATTTCGTCTGCAGCTGTCGATCGTGGAATGACTGGAAAAGTAATGAAATATTATTTAATAAAAAAATGTTCAGCTGTCAAATTCTAAATGAATATCGATTTCGGCCTAACGAGTCTGTTGGTTGGCGATTGTATATATATTTATAAACTATATTTTATTTTCTTTTATTTTATTTTATATTCTGTTAAAATTTTATGCAAATCGGAAATTATATATATCAAATAGTCGCCATAGAAACGATCGCTAATGAGAAGGTAAAACTTGAACTGTAAATACAGTAAAATACAGTGATAACTTTAAGACCGATTTTGTATTTTTTTATTTTGATATGTATTGGTGTTTTATATAGTTCCTGTTAGTTTTTCTTTTCATTTGATCAAATTTGATTTATTCATAGTTGTAAGTTACGAACTTCGGCGTGCCGAAGTTTTCTTTCGGTCTTGTTTTAGTAATTTATGAATATTATTTTCTCACGCAAGAGCAAATACCATTGTTTCTATGACATGAAATTATATATGAAATAACCATCAGACTTGCATAAAATTTATGAATTTCCCGATGGTTCCTATGCCAGTTTGACAGATGTAAAGCTCCAATTCCCACAGACCTTCGTCCACCATCCGACAAGAGCCATAGTGGGTTGAACATAAATAATATACCCTTAACCCCAAAAGCCGGCACAAGAAACCGAGTTAGGCAACGATCAGTAAACATCATGTGTTCCCCGAAACGCATGTTGCATACTTTCGTTTGCCATTGTACTTCCAGAGCGACACTCGGGAGGCATCGTCAGATCGAAGCAAGGCGCATTCTTTTCCAACCATCGAACAGAACGGACGTGCTCGGAGAGCAAAAGTTTGCCTTTCAAGTTTATTTGCTGCTCTCCAACAAACAAAAATACAAATCAGTGCACATGCAAAATGAAAACTAATATTTTATTTACGAATCAATTGGTGGAAAAGACGAATAGAAACCATTAGGAATATCTTAGTGCGTGGGTAAATATTCTCCTTTGTCTTCGGCACATTGTTAGCAATTACCATGTAACTAACGAAAGTTTTTTTAGATTGGCACCAAGTTGCTAATCAATTCTTCCTATAGAGTTCGTCGGCCCGCAGGCCACTAAGTTGGCCCGCCTCCAATCTAAGGTCATCGAGGCTCCACTTGGCAGCGTCTCTTCTCATCGATCGAGCTTCGAAACCAAAAGCGCATTTCGAGAGAGCGGTGAAAAAATGATCGCAGTGCAGTGCAATTGGTTTTTTGTATTTTCGGCGGCCCCTCAGTCATCTTAAACGCCTTATTCTATCAACCAGTGACTAAATAATCCGCGATCGAATGCCTATAATTTCCGAAAGTTATTCATAGGGAGAATCCACGTAGAACCGAGCGAAAAGTCTTTATTATAGTTTTTGTGCCGAACTCGAATCCAAAGTGCCTTCCTATCCAGCTAAACAATTTAACAATTTAATTTCCGGATAAAGTTATCTAAACCCAACCCAAGCATCGCTCCCAGCAGAACGTAGCGTAATAGGTAGTTTAGAAATATAAGTTGAGTAGTTTAGAACAATTCATTTTTTTTTTTTATTTGAATTTTTATTCATAAATTAGTTGGTTGTGTGTTCCATAATTTGAAGAAATATATGTTGGCAAAGTGGAGAAAGGAATATTTAAAACTTGCGACAATATTCAAAGCAAAAATATATGTCAGTGAAAATGAACCCCCAAAAATCCACAGTGCATATCAAAAACCAGAATTAATCTACAAAATGGCATTGAAGAACCTCAGCGACAACTATAAAATAACGCAAATAAAATGAAATCAATTTTCAATCATAAACATAAATTTGTTTCAGCTGCAACAGCCCTGTCTAAAGATCTTTCGACGTTGGAGGAGCAGCCATAGATGTATGTAAGTTAAAAGCCGATAGTAAAATATACCCCAAATGTAAATAATGACACATTCAGTTTGGATTCTTTCAATTGGTCGTTGTTTATTTGATGTTTTGCAAAGCTTATAAACATTCTCAAGTAGCATAAACTGCGTAGTGTGCAAACAGAGACGACGCACAGTTGCGCCTTAGATACTTTTGGGTTGCAAAAATCATAACTCTTAAACCAGTTGAGATATTTTCATAATTAACTTTTTAAATGAAAGTTAATTTTTGTACCTTTCGATTAAGTTGTCACTATATGAAGTGATCAATAGTAGATTTTATACTCAAAAATTAATGTTTTTTGAGGCAGTATTCTTAATTTTTAAATACTTTTCGTTTTTGTGCATATTTAAACAAAAAAAATAAATTTTAAAGAATACAAAATAAAAAATTGTGAAATTTTTCCTATTGCCAAATTTTAAATAAATTATGCACTTTTTGTTCAAAACATACATACATATATATATAATAAAATAATTGCAATACTCATAAGTTAAAAAAATATAAATTTTATTTAACTGAATATTTACAATATTTTTATATTGAAGAACACCGACCGAATAATTTCAAGAGAATCTGGAGAGAGCTTCGGAGTTCTTTGTTCTTACTCTTGGATTCAAGTGCATTCGCTCTTGGATACAAGTTGCTCTTCAATCTTGTAATCTAAAACTTTTGTTTTCGAGTTTTGGCGATTCCGAACTTTGAACGTGGGATCGTGACAATTGGATGAGGACTTGGACTTTTATGTTTAGTCTACCACTGGCTAATGCGTCTAGAGTTCCGATTACATCCTTTGTTCGATTTGGAGATTTTCCATTTGGCCTTGTGTCTGGGATTTGGGTGACAGTTTATTCTTATCTATTGGTTGGGTACATATACATAGGGTAGTGTGAGGTATGTTGATTTACATTTGTTAAGTGTAGGGTAGTGTTGGGTATGTATATTGTGTATACGTTGTGGTGTTGTGTAAAGTGGGTATGTATATACTTAAGTCAAAGGGACTTATGGATATGTCACTCCCGCATCCTTTGAATCTGGCCTGTCCTCAGGTCACTAAAGTTGGATAATTTGGATATAGCATAACATTATTTTCCGATTGAATTGTATTGGTTTCTAACTGAACGGGGTGCGGTTGTTCTTCTTTTTGCTTACGGTATTCTACAATAATTTGCTTAGGTATATTTTTGAATTTAAATGTTAAGTACAAAATTAGCCTTATAATTGTAATGACAAAAGTGGTGATACATATGATTTGAAATACATTGTAGTATTTTACATGGGAATTTATAATTTCTTTAGTTTTTGAATATTCTATGGGCTCTAATCGTGTGACGTTATTTGTAATGTAAAATCTCCGAAATTATTTGAAATTACATACATATATGTTCGTCAACTAGCATGGTACAATTTTTAATTTTTATAATGTTATGTCTTGATATTACAATGTTATTTTGTATGCAATCCTGGTTTATTGTTGTTTTAGGAATGTTCCATGTTAAAAGTATATTCGGTTCTATATAATTCGCTTGGAAATTTTTGTGTGTCTTTGTGTATTTACATTCAGTTGGTTCTTGTTTGATATGTTATTCCTTTTATACATTTGTCAAGAATTATTTCTTCTGTATCTTTTCGATACACCTGATTGTTAAATACGTAAAACTTATCGGAAACTTGCTCGGTTAGAATATTGTTATTTTCGTCTGGATACGGAATTATCTGAAGTAATGGAGCTTTGGTAACTTTACTAGGAACGTGAGAAATAATCAAAATTTCTTTTGTGTCTGTCCTAAACCATGTTGAAGTTTTTATTTTTAGAATTTTTTCCGAATTTATTTTTTTTAGATAATCATGTTTCAATAACTTTGGATTGAAGATCCCTAATCTGGTTAATTGCATTCCCAATTCGATATCTTCTATATACTCAGTGAATTGTTGTAAATTGAAAATTAGTATGGAAATCTGCTGATCTATTTCCTTTTTCGCCTCAAGTTTATTAATAACGTTAATTCCGCTATTAATTACATCTATGATCATGTCCAAATCGTGATTTTGTATGGAGTTATCTGACAAGTCATTAATTTTTTCTTCTAACTCGTCTTTATCGTTCTGATCTAGGGTGCCAAATAAATATTTGTATACCGATCCCACTACGTTTACCAGACCTCTTTTCCTCCGTTTAATGATTCTCAGACCATTAATTTTTCGTCTTTGTTTTTCTACTAAGTATCGTACTTGAGGTACATTGGAGAAATTCTTTGCTTCGTTTAACAGGTCTTCAAACATTAGCATTGTCTGTGTTGTGTTTATGATCAGAGAGTGATATTCATAATTCGTTGGTATGTCCACTGTTCCGGTTTGAAACATTAAATAACCATTTTTCGCATTAAGTGGATTTACTTCGATGTTACCGCCCTTAACCGTTGTGATAAGAGTAAACATGCAAATAAACGTTATCAACAGCATGTTGCATCCTTCATGTTTCCTCGGTTGCTCTGGAATTATCGTATTTGCTCTTATTAATCTTTCTTTGTTTATTGAATTTTTATTTATAATGCACGATTTTCCTGCCGCGGTTAACTTCCTCAAAGTGTTTGTCATCCACCTGTTCAATCCTTCCTGTCTTCTTAAACGGATTGGTAATCTTGCTCTTTACAAGTGGAGCTTGTCGATATTTGGTATCTACTTCAAAATCGTGTCTCTTTTTATTCAGCTGTTCGATTTTATTCTGCTGTACATTAAAGTCGGGGCTACCTGCATATAGAAAAATGTCCGCTGGAGTTCTCTTGGTAGTGTTATGTTTGGTTTTGTGATTATAGACATATAAGATTATTTCGAATCTTGTACATCTATCTTCTATGTTCTGTTCACTACCAATTATTCTCAATTTTTCGTTCACAGTCTTGTGAAATCTTTATTGTTCGGACGTTGATGCACTACGATCAGTACATTCAAGTGGCCCATCTGACACCAAGCACGTGCCTGTTTGTGTTAGGTGTTAGTAGGCGCGACAAATTAAAGTATAGAAAAGGAATACGAGGAAGTTACTACTGGCGTGCTGCCAGACTGTTTGCCTGCATGCGTACTAAGTGGGTTAATATTAAGGTTTTTAGTTGGGGAAGGCTATCTACGTTTGATATTATCATGTACAAATCGTTATAATTTGCACATAAGACTCTAAAGGGTTCATGCAATTCAAAAGACGTTCTACATTGGCTCAAAACTAAAGGAATATAGGATCTAGTATTTCTACTCGGTACGTAAAAGTTAAGCTGACCCAGCAAGTCAGCACTTTCCACGTTACCGTGGATAAGGTTAAAAATGAACGTAATGCCAAGCATGGTTCTACGGTTGCTAAAGAAGGTAAGTTAATTAGGAGAAGTCTACTAGAGTAAGAGGGTAACCTCTGGTTTGGATCCCAGTTCAAACCGCGTAAAGCGAAAAGCAGAAAGTTCTTCTGAACTGACTCAATGCGTGTACTGTGAACCCCATACTGAGGGCTCCAGACGCAAGATCCATATTCTAGGATAGGACGAACTAACGAAATATATAAGGATTTTGTAACATAGGGGTCATTGAATTCTTTCGACCACCGTTTAATGAAACCAAGCACACCTCTGGCTTTATTCACCATGCACGAAATATGATCGATAAAGTCAAGTTTAGGGTCAGTCGGACACCCAAATCATCGACTATATTAATTCTTTCCAAAGAGCAGCAGTTAAGCGTGTAAGTCGCGAGCTTGGGAGCGACACGTGAGAAAATCATCAGCTTGCATTTAGAGCCGTTTAGGTTCAATAAGTTTATACGGCACCATGTTTGGAAGTTATTGAGATCTGTTTGTAAATCAGACTGGCAGGAAGCGTCCTTATATTGCAC
Organism: Drosophila bocqueti; assembly: GCA_018151655.1. Taxonomy (NCBI): domain Eukaryota; kingdom Metazoa; phylum Arthropoda; class Insecta; order Diptera; family Drosophilidae; genus Drosophila; species Drosophila bocqueti. Next base: position 263,406 of record JAECXF010000030.1, on the reverse strand, counting down.
ACAAAGTTTGACGTCGTCCGCGTACATAAGTACTTGGAGTTAGTCAGAACTTTCGGCAGGTCGTTGATAAATAATGTAAACAACAGGGGACCCAAATGGCTCCCTTGCGGACGCCAGAAGTAACCCTGAGAACATTAGATAAAGAATTTTTAAAGAGGACCTTTTGCGTTCTGCCATTCAGATAACTTGAGATCCAACTAAGAAGATCAACCGGAAATCCCATTAGATCGAGTTTCCGAACAAGAGAGAATGGTTGACAGAGTCAAATGCTTTACTGAAATCAGTATAGATTACGTCTGTCTGAAGGCCCTTATGGAAGCCCTAACTAAGAAGGAAGTGAACTCTAAAAGATTGGTTGTCGTTGATCTACGCTTTAAAAATCCATGCTGACATGGAGAAATAATTGATCTACACAGGTGCTGCAAATGTGGAGTAATGATTTTCTCGAAAAGTTTCGGAATGGCCGACAACTTAGAGATTCCTCTATAGTTGCTGGCAACCGATTTGCTACCTTTTTGTGGAGAGGAATAATAAATGATTCCTTCCAAATAAGGGAAAGTGGGAGGTTTCTAGGGACAAGGTAAACAATTTTAGGAGGGGATTGCACAGGGCGTCGGCACAATACCTAAGCACACAGCCAGGTATACCGTCGGGACCTGGCGAATAAATGGGCTTCACGCGATGAAGATCTGAAAGAATAGTGCTTTCGTCTAAAATAGGACTGAAAATAAAGCTCGATTTGGGCATGATGTAGGAATAAGTCTGATTACAGTCAGTTGAAGTTGAGTAAGTGGTTTGAAAAAACTGCGCAAACAGATCGGCAATAGCCCGATCATTTTTACAGTAGTATTTTCAAACGAAAGCGAGGAAGGATGCGTAATTGGCTTACGTTTAGTGTTAACAAAATTATAAAACTGTTTTGGGTCCTGAGAGATCTGGACCCTACAACGAGTCAAATAATTTTTGTAACACTGCGCGTTCAACACGGTAAATCTTGACCGAGCAGATAAATAAAGGGATAGGGCAGAGTTAGAACCGGTACGTTTATATTTAGTATACAGCCTAGATTTTTGTTTTTAAGATGACTCAACTCTTTAGTAAACCAAGGAGGCTTATTCGATGTTGATGGATAGTATAACGGAACACATTCAGTAAAAGGAATTTATGGCACTGTAAAAAATATCCACGGCTTCTGACATGTCAGTGCACATGTATAAATCGGACCAATTAAAATCTAAAATAAAGTTATTCAGCCGTTCGAAGTCCGTTTTGCGAAAACAAAGGACTTTCTTGGCTGGACAGTCAGATGTTCTGTAAGTCAGTCCCAATGTCGAGGTCAAGTCGAAAGTCGGATGATAGGGATCTTCGGGAAGCGTCAACGGCGCCACCCTGGCTAAACTGACTCTTGCCGGATCTGAGACAAAACAGAGATCAAGCAAGCGCTCTAGGGAATTTCGTACATGGTTGACTTGAGACAGCGAAATGTCGAGCAAGCCAGCAATAAAATCATGCTGTGTGGAGGTGAAAAGTACATTAGAGGAAGTATTTGAGGACCAAATAGCCCCTGGGATATTAAAATCACCAAGAACTACTAAATGATCCTTATTAGAAAGTCGGTTGAAAACCGTTTGGATGGCGGAAAGATGGTTCCAATAAATAGGAAGTTCGGACAAAGGAGGAATGTAAGAACAGGTGATGAAAATAGAGCTACCATTGATGGTTAGCTTCACACAGAGGAATTCAACATCAAACTCCTCGAAAGTTATTAATTCCGACGCGAGGTGGAGTCAACCGCTATGAGGACACCACCCCCACGTCTGATAGGCCGATCCAGCCGATATATTGTGAACACAGCTGGGAAAACTTCGGAGCTCAGAATCTCCGGCTTTAACCAGGTTTCTGTGAACACAATAACCTGGGATGCAAACGAGAGACTATCAGAATACAATTTGGGAAGCTTACTACGTAGGCCTCTTGCATTCTGATAGGAGATAGAGAGGGAATTGATTAGTTTTTGGAGCGGGTGTCGTAGAGGGCGCAGTGGTCTGGTCGGGCCTGGGAAGACTTATTCCTACGGGCCGCCGTTTCTTTTCTTAGCTTCAAACTCTTTGACGACAATATACTCTGGCCAGAAATTGGTAGAGCATATTGTATCAAAGAGTTCATTCGGGACATTTATTTTAAAAGATGAAATATTCCTAGCATAAGAAAATTTGAATTTTTCCACCTTTATTTGTATTTTTTCAGCTCTAGTTTTGCCTTGGATAAAGGCAATAACATCTTCCGATGTCTGACCAGGGGAGAGCCGCGAAACAAATATCTGTTTCGTAGGTGGTACTACTACAAGGGCTTTCGGCGCTGCAGACTGATTGTCTGCAGTGCCGATATCGGCCGGTAGTCCGGGCCTGATACCCTGAGCAGGTGAATTAATGGGGCTTTGAGGGGTCAGTATTTGAGACCCCCCAGGGGATAAAACGGAAATTTTCGGGGGAGCGGTCCCTCCCGCAACACATTCGGATGCCGAATCTTTTTGCCACTCGATCTCAGAACTCTTTGACTGAATTCTGAGGTCGAGGGCTGTGTTGAAGAGGCTGCTGTTGGGAGTCCGCCGCTGGTTGGTGAGATCCGCCTATATGCTGCAGACCAGTTGCGGTTTTTTGCGCCTAGGAGACTCATTTAATAGTTTAAGGCTATTAAATTGAGTGTCCAGCGCCAAGAGCATATCATGAGTTTTACGAAAACTCGATAATATGTCTTTAAACCGCCCTTGGTCTGCCGCATAAAAGACATCATTTCTCTTTCAACCTCGCGACAGGCCTCGCAGCAGTAACGCAAACCGATGTTTCTTCTTACATCGTCCACCGTCCGAGCAACAACACCAATGCACTTTGCATGCACAATGTTGTCACACAGCCAGCAGCCGACTGTAAGATCGGTTGAATTAATTGCCTTTTACAGGTCTTAGGAAACAGACGATAGCAGACATTATAGGGACTTACCACTGTACCTTTACGTAGAAAGAGATAAGAAAAGTGCAGCTGCACCGAGAGAGCGGGAGAATGAGAGAGCGGGTAAACGGGTGAGCGTGGGAGCGAGCTTAACGTTTAGCTGTCGCGACGGCGCAAACTAAACGGAGAAGGCACAAAGAGGAATGCAAAAAATGCAAAGCAAACACCGGCAGCACAAACTAAATTGTGAAAATAATAGCAATTAAATACACAAAACAGAATAGCTGCATGCACACGAAGTGAACGGGAACTTTATTAATCACAAAGTAGAAGATTTAAATAAAACCCCGGTTGTTTTAATGCAAAAATTAACACAAAACGAGAGCGCAAGAAAAAAACACGTCCGTTCACTTGGAAGAGAGAAACGATAACGATATATTCGGATACGCCATTTTTGCTGGTTGTAACAGAAATATTTACGCCTTCAGATGTTAACCAATTATGCAAAGCTATACACATAAAAGCTGAGTCTTTGTCTGCTTTGATTTCTTGAGGCTTTCCCATATCATTGAATATCTTCATTATGGCTCTTTTTGCCAATCTCTACTTTTTACCTCAACTAGTGATGCAAATTTCGAATAGACATCAATACATGACAGAAAGATTTGGTTTCCCGTAAGATAAAAATCTATTACGTATTTTTCTCTTGCGTTCAATATTTCCGGTGTTGTTTCGAAAGTCAATTTTGTGTTTCGATGTTCTGTTTTTGCCAGATTACAGATTTCACATTCATTGATGATGTTCTGAATTAGCTTCCGACTGTCCGGGTAATAGTATTCTTCTTTAAACCAATTAATGGTTTTTTCTATACCGGGATGTAATACTTCCTTATGATTCTTTAGGATTAGATCTTTAAATTCAGCATAGGTTAGTATATCAATTACCTTCTTAGAACATCTTAATAATTTCGTGAAATTGTTGGGACTTATGATTTCGGTAAATGCCCTCTGGAAAGTCAAGAAATCCTCATCATTAGGGAAATATATTGCGCTTTTCTTAGTGCACACATACTCCTTAATGAGAGTTTTTGCGAGTTCGACTGTCATTTCTTTATAGATTATTTTAATCTGTAACTTCTGAAAGAAATGTTTTACTTCCGTCGGATAGCTGTCTCCTTTTTATACCATGTACCGTAGGTACAAAGGTATATTAATTTCGTGCAAATGTATGTAACAGGCAGAAGGAAGCATTTCCGACCCCATAAAGTATATATATTCTTGATCAGAATCAACAGCCAAGATCTCAGCAACTATAAGAGCTAGAGCCACCAAATTCGGTACGTAGGTCGGAATGTTTTGCACGCAGATCAAGTTTGTTTCAGATTTAAAAATTTCCCCCCCACTCCCCCGCAAATCAATAAAAACGTTTTGCAGCCACAAATATTACCATAGATCTTTCTTTTTTTGCATAGGCATGCATATGTAGAACATGTATCAATACCGAAAATCTGGTAAAGATCGGGTGAAAAACACAGAAGTTATTTACTTATCAGTGTGCTGTTTTGCAGCTAGCAACAGGTGCATCCCAAAAAACAACAACAAAACTGATGAGCGCAAGAAACTAACTCCCGTGCGCAAAAAAGAGAGAGGGGTTATCTCTTTCTCTGTCTTGCACACGCAAGTGCATGAGATGGTGGTGGTTTTGCAAAGAGCGAGTTTGTTTACATTTCTCTAATAGGCAAAAGTCGCGATCAGCTGACTTTTGTTTATCGTTGTCAAAGAGCTAATTCGAGCGGCGATATATTTTGGTACATGGTATATAACAGTCGTTCACGAACGACTGTAGCTTTCTTACTTGTTCTACTTCTATTTGTCTAGAAAAGAAATTAAGGGGTCTTTCAGTGATGAATATATAATTTAAATTATCTTCATTGGCACTGTGAATGGTTGCATCTGCACTGTTTGCGATTTCGCCAACCATTACTTCTTCAATTTTTGTGCGGGAAAGAGCATCCGGTACATAATTTTCTTTGCCTGGAAGATATTTGATTTTATAGTCGAATTCATTCAATTTAATTTTCCATCTTTGTAGCTTCATGTTTTGCTCTTTGATGTTATTAAGCCATACCAATGGTTTATGATCACTTAGAATTTCAAATGGCCTCCCGAATAGGTATGACCTGAAATATTTCGTAGCCCAAACTATAGCTAGTAATTCTTTTTCAATGGTAGCAAAGTTTATTTCATGTTCATTCAGCGTTCTGCTGGCATAACAAACAGGCTTGTGATTTTGTGATAATACAGCACCAATGGCTACATTACTCGCGTCAGTTGTCAAAGAAAAAGGTTTTGAGAAGTCAGGATAGATTAAAATCGGGTCTGAGGTTATCAAAACTTTTAACCTTTCAAATGATTCGACATAGTTTTTGCATTTGGTGTCAATTACAGCGCCTTTCTTTAGCTTAAGGGACATAGGTTTCACTACCTTGGCAAAGTTGGGAATAAACTTGCGATAGAACCCACATAATCACAAAAATGATTTTATTTGCTTAGGCGGTTTTGGTAATGGGAAATTCGTGATTGCGTTTGTTTTGTTTGGGTTAGGTTTTATGCCATTCGTTGTTACTATGTGACCTAGGAATTCAGTTTCTTTCTTCATGAATTCACATTTGTCCAACTGAAGTTTCAAATTAGCACCTCTTAACTTTTCAAAGACTTTCTTCAGAGATAAGATACATATGTTCCTCCAACGAAGTGGAGTAAATAATTATATCATCTTAATACACCAAACAATCTTTGTAGATCAAGTCTTCCAACAGATTGTTTATGCATCTCTGAAAAGTTGCTGGGGCGTTTTTCAGTCCAAAAGGCATACGTGTATATTCGTAATGCCCATGCTTGGTAGAGAAAGCAGTTTTCGCTATATAGTTTTCGTCCATTTGGATTTTGTGAAAGCCTTTAGCTAGATCAATGGTCGTAAAATATTGGCATCTACCCAATTTATCCAGTATTTCATCCATTCTTGGAATGGGGAATTTGTCATTAACTGTTACTTCGTTGAGATTTCTATAGTCAACTACCAACCTAAACTTTTTCTTCCCAGAGGCGTCTGCCTTCTTGGGGACCACCCAGATAGGAGAACAATAAGGGGACTTTGATTTCCGTATAATCCCTTGTTCTATCATTTCCTTAATTTGTTTATTAACCTCTTGGTCAACACTTTGGGGGTATTTATGGGGTTTACGGTAGACTGGGTTTTCATGTTGAGTCTGGATGAAATGTTTGATGGTACTCGTGCAGGTCAAATTTTCGCCCTCTTTATATTGAATATCTCTATAATCATATAAGACTTTCTTCAAACATTCAACTTCCTCTACATTTATATGCTCAAGTCTGTACTCATTACATTCATGTCACTCACATGTTGATTGCAAAACTGACTATATCGTTGCCAACGGACATGGGATCCAGATGTGCTACATCATTGTCCACTGTATCAATAACAGGTTTTGAAGCGAGTCATTTTGTTAATGCGGTTTTGGTTTTGTTTTAGGTTTAAGACACTTGTTAGGTGCGGTCTTAACCTTTTGTTCCTTTAGGTCAACTTTCCCCACTGGAGTAGAATCATCTTTTTGCTCTGGGTTAGTCTCGTGGTCCCGCCCTTCTTTTCTTCGTATATGCGCTTAAAGGTCCTTGAACCTAAAGTAACGATCTCTTTATCATAATAGATCTTAGCCTTCGTATCTTGTAGATACCTTCGACCTTGGAGGAAATCATAGTTATCGGAAAATTTATGGATATAGAATTTTTGAACTGATGGACATACCGACGTGGGCATCATAATTATCCTTCTCTTTAACTTTATTGCCCCTTTTTAGTGTATACTGTCAAGTTCTCTTCTTCTTCTTCTAAATTTTAAAAATTTTCCCGTATTATATTATGTCGATCATTCCTTTGTAAGATTTATTGTAATAATTCATTCGGACATAGGGACAAGTTCGTCCTCCAGTGTCGCTTGAGTGTCCGAGGGAACTTGATGAAAATTTACATTCATCCTGCTTTGTCCACTCTGACTTTCTCGCTGTCTTTTTACGGGTCTGTTGCTACTTGCATTATTTGATGTTGAAGGTTGATGATTGAGGGGATTATTCCATCTACTTTGGTTTAAATAATGTTGGAACTGCCTACCTTGGTTTAAATAATGTTGGAACTGCCTACCTTGGTTTAAATTATGTTGAAATGGGTAGTATGTTCCCCTCTGGCTACCGGGAATCGGACGATACGGATTTTGATTCTGATTGTTATTAGTTAGGATTGGATTGTGAGGTGGTATTTTGGGATTTTGGTTCGTTGGAGGATAATAAGTTCCATAGTTATGATGCCTATTATAATAGTATCTTTGGTTATTTCTTTGATTATTGTTATTACTGTCATTACTATTATTATTACCCCTGTTCCTTCTACTTTGCCTTTCCGATCTACCATAATGTTGTTCTTCTAGTTACCTTGGTAAAGACCAAGCTCCATTGTGGCTTGTTTTAAATTTGCAATAGTGTCAATGTTTTTTCGTGTACATTCTATCTGGCAATCTATTATCAATTACTGATTTAATAGTTGTGTTCAACATTTCTGTATAAGTAATTTTATGTACAGGATTAACTTCAAGTTGTAATTTATCAGAAAAATTCCTAAATTGCACTTCAAGATTGTCGATAAACTTACTTAAATTACCAGGATACTGCGTTTCTTCCTATGGTCCTTGAACGTTGCGGATAATGCTGCCTTCATCTCCAGCCATGTTGTTGCTCTAGCATGCATTACAACTTCTAGTGCTGAATCCACCAGTACACGTCTTATAGCTCCATAGATGATATGAGTCTGCCGAGGTTCCTGAGTTGGGTACAAGTTAAGCAGTTGCTCAACTTGACTGATGAATCCAAATAGTTTGCCGATTTGTCCATCGTAATAATTTAATTCTTTTATTTGACTCAATATTTGGTTCAAGTGGGCTTCAGAGATTGGAGGGTTTGGCATTGCCATTGTTTTGTCTTTGTAATTTTATGCAATGCACGGTGTTGAAATGTTATTGGTTTTTATGAACTTCCGGAATTAAAATTTTGAATTAAAATTTTCTCCGACCGCAAGGTATTTTTTTTGATTTGCAGTTTATTTCTGACCACACGGGATTTCGTCTTTCGAATTCTACTTTCACGTAGATTCTTTTGCGGATCACAAATAGTTTTGAATCACTGTTTAATTCGCTAGGCCAGAATTGCTAGTAGTACCGTATTAAAGGACTCTTTTAACTTGTTGATCCTACCGGCTGCGCCAAATACACGTTCATAATACTTGTAAGTCAAAAAAATATAATCTTTATTCGATCAAATATTACAATTGTTTTATTTGTTAAGAACACCGACCGATTTATATTAGGTCTCAAACTGAACTTAACTTATTGATCTGGATTGATTAACGTTCAATCCTCGGTTTCGAGCTTTCGGAATATGGACTTTGGACTTAGGGTCCTTAGAGAATTTGGAGAGAGCTTTGGAGTTCTTTGTTCTAATAATTCGATTTTACGATCTTGTAATCTAAAACTTTTGTTCTCGAGATTTGGCGAGTCTGAACTTTGAACGAGGGATCGGGACAATTGGATGAGGACTTGGGCTTTTATGTTTAGTCTATTATGAACTTCTAACATTTTAGTTTGAGCAATCTTTGAAGCTTGTGAGTTATTTTCATGTCCGATTCTATTGTATAGTATATCAAATGGTTTTTGATTTCTTACGGAATGTATTGTTCAATTATATTCTTGAGCAGCTCTAATAACTATTTCGGTGAAATCATTTAGATTAAACTCTTCTTTAATGCAGCGAGCTAATTCTGTTAATGTCGATTGTGCCCTTTCAACTTGTCCGTTCGATGTACTATGTCTCGGGTCAGCGTAATGTAAAGTCAAACCATTCCCTTGAACAAATGATTTAAATTGGGCCGAGGTGAAGCTTGGTTCGTTATCAGTCATAATTAATTTAGCTTGGGGAAACTGTTGAAGTAATTCCATTACCTTATTTTCGAGATTTAATTTATTTCGGATTTGTTTTACTACCAGAAATTTTGAATATGCGTCAATGCAAGTTATAAAAGTTAGACTCATAATATATATGAATATGTAAATGTTCACGTTCTTTATTTGGTATTGGGGCTTCTCAAACTTGAATTTTAAACGGGTGTCTGCTATATTTGTTTTTGTGGCATATTTTACAATTTTTTATATACTCTTTTAGTTTTGTATATCTTTTTTTTATTCGCGCGAGTCCCACGCCCACCTCCCGCCCAACCGACCGAGGGGCGCAGCCGTGTGACGTACGACTCGATCGCGTTCTAGATAGACGCGTGAGAAGGAAAATATAGGAAAGAACGAGAAATGTTAGGTTTAGGGTTATGCAACATTACGAGCTAATTCTACTAGCAATACCGTTTTAAGGTGTGGGAGGCTCTCAGGTCCCTCTATAAATTTAAAAAGTCGGTTGTAATCGGCACATAAGACCCTAAAAGGTTCATGTGCCTCAAACTCCCTCCTACAGTGATTTATTGCTAAGGGGATAAAGGTTCTAGATGTTAGTCGAGGAACGTGATAGTTAAGCTGTCCTAGCAGGTAGGGGCTCTCTACGTCACCGTGAATTAGCTTGATTAGAAAGACGACACCAAGCATAGTTCTACGGTTAGATAGGGAAGGTAGGTTAATTAATAGAAGTCTACTAGAATAAGACGGTAATCTTAGGTCGGCATCCCAGGGTAAGCCACGTAGGGCGAAAAGCAGAAAATTTTTTTGAACAGATTCAATGCGGGCAATATGAATTCCAAATTGAGGACTCCAAACGCAAGAACCATATTCCAAAATAGGACGAACTAAAGAAGTGAAAAGAGTCTTAGTTACGTAAGGGGAATCGAATTCTTTCGACCACCTTTTAATAAATCCAAGCATGCCTTTGGCCTTGTTAACCATGCAAGAAATATGTTCTGAAAACGAAAGCTTAGGATCTAGACGGACACCTAGATCGTCAACGAGAGTTATTCTTTCCAATGCACATTCATTAAGCGTATATGTTGCTTACTGGGGAATAAATAAATAAATTAAGCCAGAAATATAATTTACAGATTTGTTTTTAATTTTCATTTAGTCCCTTATGAGCTCTAGAGTGTGTTTTTTCTATTATTATGGCCTTATCTTCTGCGCTTTCCACGTCTTATAAAAATATTCTTGTAAAATAAAATTTGTTAGAAAAGTTATTCTTCAAAAGCAATTGGATATGGTACAGATCTTCAATTATACAATGTATTCCAACTGTTATGTTTGGAGGAAGATATTTCTTTAATATTGTAATTAAGTTTTCTTTTGTGTCATATTCTATTATGTGTCTAATTTTGTCAAAGACCGTAAGAGATTCGTGTACCGTAAACCTCCCAGTGGTTAGCAACAGTTGTTGTTTAAACTGGTTAAGTGGTTTGGAAGTTTCCTGAATGGCGTTTTCGAAACTGCTTTCAGCAGAATGCTGAGTATTGGAATCTGAGCTTTATTCATATGATTGATAAGTATTACTCTCGGTAATATTATTCAATTTTATTCTTGATAAGGCATCGGCTACCACATTAGTTATTCCTGGTTTGTGACTATTTTAGGAGTGAAGCTTTCTATGAATGTGTACCACCTTTTCATTTCTATGTTAGGATTTTTGTCAGAAATTGTGAATGACAATGGCTGATGGTCAGTCTGAATTTCAATGCCTACTACTCCATATAAGTAATTTCTAAGATTTTTTAATGCCCAAACAATTGCTAGTAGCTCCTTTTTATTCGTAGCATATAGCTGTTCGGTTTTATTGAGTGTTTTTGAAATAAAGGTAATTGGTTTATTATCTTGAGATAAAACTGCTCCTATAGCTATATCTGACGCGTACGTTGTTAAAGTGAACTTTTTATTGTACTGGTTGTACTAATTCTACTTGAGCAATTAGGTTTTCCTTAAGTTCATTGAATGCTTGTATAGCTGAATTGTCAAGTTGTATAGAAATTTTTAATGAAATGCGTCTAGCTACCTTTCCATTTTCTCCTCCTAAATATTTGGTTAAAGGTTTGGCAATTTTTTCATAATTTCGGACAAATTGGCGGTAATAGCCGGTAAGGCCTAGAAAACTTCGAAGCTCTCTAATGGTTTGGGAAATCGGATACTTCATAATTGTGGAAATTTTCTCAGGATCTGTTTTAATTACATTGTGAGAAATAATATAACCAAGAAATGCTGTTTCTAATTTAAAGAATTTAGATTTTACAAGAGAAATTTTCATATTTGCCTGTTGTAAAATATTAATTATTTGAATTAGATCCAGTATAATGTTGTTCAATGTCATCCATGTAAACATGGCAAGTTTTACCAACTTGTTCCCTTAGGATGTCATCCATTGCTCTTTGGAATAATCTAGGGGCGTTTGTTAACCCAAATGGCATACGTAAAAATTCAAATTTCCCATTATTAATGGAAAAGGCTGTTTTTTCAATGTCTGATTCTTTCATTAGAATTTGGTGAAAGCCGGATTCTAAAACGATGGTTGAGAAATATTTAACTTTTCCCAGGTTCGCTAGTATGACGGATGGATCTTGCATTGGATACCGATCAGGTATTTTCATTTAATTTTTATACCATGTACCGTAGGTACAAAGGTATATTAATTTCGTGCAAATGTATGTAACAGGCAGAAGGAAGCATTTCCGACCCCATAAAGTATATATATTCTTGATCAGCATCAACAGCCGAGTCGATCTAGCCATGTCTGTCTGTCCGTCTGTCCGTCTGTATGAACGCCTAGATCTCAGCAACTATAAGAGCTAGAGCCACCAAATTCGGTATGTAGGTCGGAATGTTTTGCACGCAGATCAAGTTTGTTTCAGATTTAAAACTTTCCCCCCCACTCCCCCGCAAATCAATAAAAACGTTTTGCAGCCACAAATATTACCATAGATCTTTCTTTTTTTGCATAGGCATGCATATGAAGAACATGTATCAATACCGAAAATCTGGTAAAGATCGGGTGAAAAACACACAAGTTATTTACTTATCAGTGTGCTATCTATTTGGCAGCTAGCAACAGGTGCATCCCAAAAAACAACAACAAAACTGATGAGCGCAAGAAACTAACTCCCGTGCGCAAAAAAGAGAGAGGGGTTATCTCTTTCTCTGTCTTGCACACGCAAGTGCATGAGATGGTGGTGGTTTTGCAAAGAGCGAGTTTGTTTACATTTCTCTAATAGGCAAAAGTCGCGATCAGCTGACTTTTGTTTATCGTTGTCAAAGAGCTAATTCGAGCGGCGATATATTTTAGTACATGGTATATAACAGTCGTTCACGAACGACTGTAGCTTTCTTACTTGTTTGTAATCAATTACAAGTCTGTGCTTTGGTGTACCGTCTTCGTTTTGGCCCTTTTTAGCTACCACTAAGACTGGTGAATTATAAGGGCTTCTACTAGGCCTTATAATTTGTTCCCTAAGCATTCTATCGATTTCTTTATTGTCAAAATATCAGTTCGAAATGGGATTTGCATATCTATTTTAGAATGCTCCCTTTCGATTGTATCTATTATGTCATTTTATGAAAAATTAATTTGATTTGAAAATATTTTCACATTATTTAATCTTTGTTCGTCGGATATTTCTACGATGTTCTACGTTTTCAGGATTTTTAGATCCCAAACGATTCAATTTTAATTTGATAGAATTAACTTCGTCGGCGTGTTCAGGATTTTTTGATTCCAAAACTTTATATATATATATAAGCTGGCGTTCTCAGGATTGTTACTTCTTTCAATCATAACTGATTCGTTTTCATCCTCTTTTTGAGTAACAAAGTATTTTTTTATAATCAGCCATGCTCCGGTAATCGAATTCGGTAAATTTTTACGATTTCGATTTGAAATCATAAAATCGGTGCTCCGGTTTTCGAACTTGTTAAATTTTTACCGATTTGGAAAACGGGCACCTTTGTCTGGCCGAAATGAAAAGGAAATGCCATTTTTTATATCAAATCATATCTTATTTACTAAGGGAAAAAAATAGTTTACTAAGTGGTCTATTGATGTTTATTCCACACCACCAGAAAATCATTCTGGCACGTAGTTATTTTATAAAAAATTTATTTCTGACCCAACCTCAAATTTGACAAACCAAATTTTGCCTTCGGCAACAAGCAATTTCGATTTGGCCAAATTATGAAAAGTACTTGGTCGAAAGTTATCGCGAAGGCTGCCATACTTCTGATGGAATGAAACAGCCAGGTAAAAATACTTATAAAATTTAAATTAATTCATTAATAAATTTAAAGGAGGGCCACAAAGTTTTTTATAAGTAATTCTATTTAGTTTAATTACTTTTATGGTGAGAATACAGTAAAAAAGTTATTGAAAACATAGGAATTACAACTGTGAAAAATGTGGCAACACGTTCGTGTAGAAAACAGCTTAAACAGCTGTTTATTGTTGACCTCAAACAGCTGTTTACCGACGATAGCAAAAATTTTACGAAAACCGGAGGAGATAAAATCGAAATCGTAAGATTTTAGCCGAATCGAATTTGGAAAAAAATTACGATTACCGGAGCATGCCTGAATATACTCTTTCAATGGAAGAGTATTTTTTCCCCAATTAAACACAATTCGTGTTTTTCTTCATTGTCATTGTATACAAGTTTTTCTTGTATCCCGTTATATTTCAAGATGCCTTTTTGAATATCTAGTTTAGCATCTATCCTTCTTAATAAATTGATCCCAATTAATAGATCAGATTCTTGACCTTCGATTTCATGAAATAAATATATAACACCAAATATATTTATCATATGATAATATTTTATTATTGATTCCCATGGACTGTGGATACTCTTTTATATATTGGCAGTTCATTTTGATTTTCGTAAATTCCCTTTTTATATAACAGGCTGTGACCCCTGTGTCGATTAATATTTTAAATTTCCTTTTAGTTTTTTTGTCCACCCGTGTTACATGAGGCATTCCTCTGTTGGGCGCTGTTCTAAAAAATGGTCCTCGTTGATGTTATTTACCCCCATGGTTTTTTCAGCTGGTTGGGTATCTGTCCCAGTTGATTCCCGTTTTAACGGGGGGTGTGATTCAGAACGATTTACTTGACCTGCACCTGTGTTGGTTTTGTGCGCTTGGTTATTATAATTTCCATGGAAATTAATATTATAATTATGTCGGTTATTGTTGTAATTCCACGGACGATTATAACTTTTATTCGGACGATTTTGAATCCTTATGGAGCTATCGCCTTCCATAGGTTCTGGTGGAGGTTGAACTTTGGAATTGTTGTTAAAATTCCAATTGTTATTAGTTCTATTCTGAAAATTATTTTGTCTTGAATTAACTGTGTAGAAACGTAAATTGTTTCCCTGAGTTTTATTCTCGTTTTTGAACCCGTAGTATCTATTAGCAAATTGGGCACGGAGACTATTTGATTCCAATTCTTGGCATTTTGCCAAGGAATTGGGCAAGTCCGGTGGGTTTAGCGAAAATAGTGTTTCAGAAATTGTTCCGTTCAAACCGGAAATGAAAACTCTAAGAGCGTTATTCCTAATAGTTTTGTTTGTTTCCTTAGAAATTTCACTATCTTATTATTGTTTAATTATTATTTACAATGTAATTTTTTTTTTATTAACTTCATTATAAAATTCAGTTTTGGTTATTCGTCCTTGTCTGGGTATGCTTAACTCAGATTCTAGAATTTGTATAGGACGTTTGTCACTATAAATAAAATCTAGTCTAGCGAGAATCGCTTGAAAATTAAGGACTGTACCGTGATTGGTCAGGGCGTCGTGAGCCGCTTCCAAAATGTTATTTCTCAGGGTAGGTAATGTATAAAATATTGCTCGCTTTTAATCTTATAGAGGCTTTAAATTAAATTTTGGTAGGGATTTAATTACTTCGAGAGTGGTATCGCACTTAACGTTCGGGTCTGTTTCTTGAATTTTATACTCTTCAACTTCATAAGTACCTTCAGCTAACTTTCCTTCGAACCCTTCAATTTTCCTGCTAACGTCTCATAATTGTACGTTTATCAATCTGTTTATCAATTCAACTGTTCGATTACCTGCTGTGGTTTAACCTCCAGCAGCAAAGTTAAGTGTTCCTGTTGCCATTTTATAAATTTTAATTCCTTCTGTATAGTTGGGGGTTGATCTTCCTTCTCAGAATGTAACTTGTTGGCGAAGTTTCAAATGGTCTTCCTTCCTTCTTTAATGTATTGTGTTTTGGTTTAAATTATCTCAAAGTCGATTCGGCATGGGTGTTTCTCCTTTTCTTTATATGTAGTTTATTTCTTTTGTCTGGTTTTATTCTCTCTTTTATCACTCGCAGTTTTGGTTTTTAGTTGGTGGATGTTTTACTTTAAATTTTTTTTCACTTAAAAAATTATTTGCTTCAGGACGAGTTTTAGATTAATTTGTTAAAGTTAATCTTTTTCTAAACTTTGTATTTGTACTGATTGATTTTTGCCGCTGTGTGTTCACGATTTATTTAATTTGATATCGTTAAATTTTTTTATCTGAACTTTTTGTATCACCGATTGAGTTGTAACGACGCACAGTGGCGCATTAGATACTTTAGGGTTGCAAAAATAACTGTTGAACCAGTTGAGTTATTTTCATAATTCTTTTTTTATATGAAATGTAATTTTAATACCTTTCGATTAAATGGTAATACTATATGGTGTGATCAATAGTAGATTTTATACTCGCAAATTAATTTTTTTTGAGGCAGTTTTCTCAATTTTTATCCAATTTAGAAAAATACTTTTCGTTTATTTTAAAGAAAAAAACAAATTTTTTTTTTTGACTAAATTTTTGATTGATTTTCAATCATTTATGCACTTTTTGTTCAAAATAATCATTCAATTTTACATTAATTAATATTTTTGAAGAATAATTAATTATTATACATTCATTTCAAATCATTAAGTGTCGTTACAAAGTCAGGAATTGAAAAACAAGCCGCCAATACAGGAAAAATGTATGCCTGTATTCGTACTGTATTCGTATGTATTCGTACTGCGCGGCGATGTGCTTGTACATAGCTGAATTTGCACGAAGCCGCGCGATTTTTACGCTGAGTTGAAAGTATCTTTTGCCTTGGAAATTCGCGGTGGCCGTTTGGGGCAGCCGATAAAGATATGATATGATATATGATATGATAAAGAACATATTCAAGAACAACACCTCATACGCCAAACCCATCATCTCGCGTGGTGTCATTTTTGACCTTCGGTAACATATTTTACCTAAAAATCGACCGCAAAGTCCGAATTTTTCTGAAAAACGACATGCATTTTTTGCAACCCAAAAGAGGTTAAACTTTGAACACGTGTAACTTCTAAAATACTGAACCGATTTGAATATTTTTTTGGATTCAACTCTTTTGAACTATTACCTGTCCTTTTTTATCAAAAAGTTGATTTTTGCCCCATTGTGCGGCGGTAGGCGCAGAGTATTTTCCTAGAGATCTTGTGCTCTTTATTCTTTGGGTATTAAAAATGAACTGAACTTAAAACTAACAAGAACTGAACTTCATAGCGCCCGCGCGAGATTGGCAGGGATCAATCCCAGATGCGTTGTCTAGATAGATTGAGGGATATGAGTGTCCTGGAATTGAGGAAATATTGCTGAGAATTCTTCCATCCACTTGCTGAATAGATAAAAAAATCTTCGATTAGACACGGCACGAGTGTTCCCTGTTTTCTGGGATTGCAGATTGCTGATCTGTTCTGTACATCGATTGGTTTGTTCTGGAGTTATTAAACCCATTCTTGTAAAACATATTCTCTCAATAATTTTTGAAAATGTTGGCAAGCTTATTGGTCAACAAACTTCTTCCAAAATTGTGCCCAAAAAATCTTCAGGGCATAACATAAACCAGAACGATTGAGCAAAATGGAATTAAACAACCTTAGCGACGACTAAAAAATATGGCAAACTAAATGAAATCGATTGTCAATTAAAAACAAAAACCCAATAGAAATTTGTTTCAGCTGCAACACCCCCCGTCAAAAGATCTTTCTACGTTGGAGCATCAGCCAAATATGTATGTAGAAAGCCAGGCCCTATACAGGAGCCAAGGACTTTATTTATTTAAAAAAAAAATGAAGCCATACACAGAATTCAATTTTAGAATGCACTACTAAACTTAATTATTTTTATATTTGTGTAATAATAATATTATTATTAGTTTGATCACTTTTACTTCCCAAAAATGAAATAATCAAAATGATAATAATAAAATAAAAGTAATGCCATTTACATTTATTTACGACCCACTGCAGTGTTTTAAATTTTCCTATCCCACTTTTAACATGTATTAAGTTAAGCCCCGACTAATAATATTAATTTTATTTATAATTAATTGTAGTTTCTTAACATTAAATGTAAAAGTGCTAGACGAAAATTATGAACTGTTTCAAATAATTTTCAAATAACTAACATATTCAGAAGTTAAAATAAATTGTATTATTGAAAGCCATGGTAACCCGATTGATGCCAAATGTGGACTACCGTCTAAAGTGATCGCCAACTTTGGGCTGATGCGGGCTAATAACATCACAGTATTCCATTTCGTTATCCACGCGATTCACTCAACAAAATGATCGAACAGTTGTGGTTCATAAAAATATAAACAACGATTATTAATTGTGCTTCTGCTGAGTTCAAATATTGATTAACGAACTATTTTGGTTATTATAAAACATCAAAGCCTCATGTTGCTGGATGCCTGTATGTGACTAATGTAACGAATTATTACTCGGCTCGGGTGGTGCTGGGAGGTATTCAGGACACACGCGCAATGGTCCAGCTGCTCCTTGTCGGCTATTTGGGGTGGCGGTCTTCGCCATATACCTCAGCCTGATCCTCTTCTAAATATTCATATAGTTTCGCGTGCAGCGACAAGAATTAGTTAAGGACTGAAAGGGTTTGACATAATACAGAAAATCTGACAGCACTTAAACTTTCCCAAATCTCCATACGATCCTCTGATGGCCTTGAGGTTCGTAACTGCCCGCCCTGCCTTGCAGTGTTGCCAACATTTTTCAGGAAGAAGCCGCCAGATGGGACAAAAATAAAAGCGAAAAAAAGCTAAAATTCTGTTAAAAAAGCCGAAAAAAAAGCGGACACAATTTTATGTGCTTTTCGTAAAAAAAACACATTTGAGTACAAAAGAAATATAACTGTTTATTAATACATATTGAAATTTCGTAAAACTAAAATTGAGATTCAGTTGGTCTTGTATAACTTTCTTATCGAACTAATCAAAGTCAAATTGGTCGATATCAACCATTTCATTTTCCAGAGTTGTATATGATTTTAGAGTTCCTACCATTTTTAAAAACTTGTCTGGTAAAGAATACTCATAGCAGCATTTATTGACTCTTCGTAGTCCGAATCTGAAAACAAAACACAAAAAATATTTTCTGTTCAGTTATATATTAATTAAAAATATTTAACATTTACCTTATTCTTAAAATAGCATTCAAGCTTTCAATGCTAAGCCGGTTTCTTAATTTAGTTTTTACCAAGTTCATTTGACTGAAAACTCTTTCAACTTCCGCGTTCGACCAAGGAAGTGAAAGCAATTGAAACGCAAAATTGGCTAGATTCTTGAATCTTTCGTTTACTCCAGAGTCCCTATATAATTTAACTTCTCGCCAAAATTGTATATTGTCCTCAATCTGTTCCCATTTTACTAAATGTATTTCACAATACTCTTTTTCAATTGTTGAAATGGAAAATGTTTAAATTTGGAAATATTGAAATGTTTTAAAAATTGGAACGATAACTTCATTAAAAAAACATCACATCTAACAATATTTGGCAACTTAATTATTATTCTATACACTTATATTTTTATTTAAAAAATTAAAACAAATTAATTTAAACCATGGACTCAAATTATATGAAAATATTTTGACATTGGAAAAGTAAAAATTTTTTTTTCAAAAATCTCCAATACGTTCCTATGGCAGCCTAAAATTAATAAAAAATGATATAGTCGTCCGATCGGCCGTTCCGACATAAAGGGAGCATAAAAGCATATCAAAATTCATCAGACTTCAAAACGAGGACCAAAACGGACGACAGACAACGGACACAACGGACACGCATCGGCGTGATGCGATCAAATATATATACTTTATAGGGTCGGATCTTCACGCGTGCAAACTTCGACGAAATCATAATACCCTGCCAGGGTATAAAAATTCAGTTTTATAATTTAAAAAAATCAATTCAAATTACCTTTGCTTTAATTGCTTTATAAGTTGAACAACAAAATTTGTTAAATTTTTTCGAATCAACTCCTCCATTTGTGCTTCTAGCGTCAATTCTTTGAAGGTTTTTTCAAATTGATATCCAAGATATAAGTCCCTTTTTATAAATATGTCAATATCATCAGTCTTGAAAATGTCCAATTCGCAATCCGGTGGAATAACTTTAAGTTTCAAAGAATTTATAGTCAACATCAAATCTGACAAGAGCTTGGTTTGATTTAGGATGTTGCTTTGAAAGCCTTTGTTTAAATTTTGTAGGTCGGCAAGGATTGGTTGCAAAAATATTAAATATAAATAATTTGTCTTATCCTTGAACATCGAGTGCAAAATTTCAGCTTGGTGGCACTTTTCCTTAGTTTTGGCCAGTTCGAAGTGAAGACTAAGCTCATCCCATTGCTCAACAATGCGCTTAACTGCAACTTCAATCGCTAACCATCTTGTGTCAGCGACTTTTGTTATTTTCAATGGATCCTATTTTTGTAGAAATAAATATGGGTTAAAAATCAACATTGAAAAAGACGACACACAAAAAGTACAATAAACAGGACACACACACATTTTTATTAATAGACACTGGACTTTAGGGTTACATTTTTGCAAATCCTACAAATTTTAGTGTCAAAATTTCTACATTACCTTGCCATCATTTATAACATAATAAATACGTTTATATTGCATTTGGCGCATGGAGCTCTTAGAGAACCATGTATAAGTGCCATGCACTAAATATTCTAGCTTTGTTGGGAGGGTTTCTTTACAAGCTTGGTTTACAGCCAATTGTATTGAATGACACACACATTTCATTAAGATATGAGAAGGAACATCTTTTTTAAGTCCAGTGTAAACACTGTTATTAACTCCTACCATTACGCTTGCGTTGTCCGTTCCAATACCTACTAAGTTTTTAATGTTCAGCTTCCAGCGAGTGAGCTCTGTTTTTACTGTTTGAATAATTTTCTTAGCATCTCCTCCTTCTATGTAAGGTACACAGATTTAAAAACGTTGACACCATTGTAGTACGATTCTCAGAAAAATAGTTTATAGCAACACCTGTTTGCAAAAAACAAAATGTATCAACAAAAAAATTTTAAATTCATTTAATGACGAAATTTAATAAAACTTATCAAGCAACTTTGTTGTGGCAATATCAGTAGATTCATCTAGCAACAAACTAAATTTCGCAACACCGATGTCCTCTCGCAGATCCTCAAAAAAAAATGTGGGGCCAACACATTATTTATTATATTTGTACATTTAGTACGATGCACTTTTATTTGTGTGGCTGTAGCACTATCTTCAAACTTCATGGAACACAAATCGCTCAAGTGATCCACTGAGGCAGTTGAAGTATGTTGAGCGACGAAGAGGCAAAGAGCCAATTCTTGCTCGGCAGTTTTTGTAGGCACTTTAACATATTTAAGTATTTTATTTTCTTTGAGGGTGCCTACAAATCCTACATGTTTTTTGGTATTGCTGTGTGCATCGGTTGGATCTTTTTGCATCCACCCTTTAAACTCCGGGTTTTGCAACCACGCATCACGAAACTTTTGTTTGTAATTCTCCTTTGGCATTTTTACACTTTCTCACTTTTCTTACGCGTGCATTTCATATGTATTTTACCAAGAGTGAACTCGATTAACGCAATCGATTACAATAAATGCATAGAGCTGCCAACTTGGCCGTCCTTCTCCATTCTAATTGGACAGCCACTTTTGGTTTTGCTAACTCATGATCACGACGGGAGTTTCCTAGCCATAGGCAAACAAATGGTTTTCTACCACATTATAAAATGTATTCTTAGCATACTAAATGAAATTCCTTAGAGCTAACAACTTGAAGAAAAATGAACACGGGCCAATGACAAATTCCTAAATACATATGCCCGAATTTAACGCATACAAAAGATAGAAACCGCATGCGAAATAAAAGTACGCCTTAAATAATTACTAAAATTCTTGTGTTAACATAACTTAAAAGTAAACTTAATAAATTAGATCTCATCTAAACTATGCGGCTGCAAACGAGACGAAGGCATTTATAAGCGATTTTTTAACGCAACAACAAAATATAAGTAACCAAAGTAATTTGCTGCTATGTAGAGCTGGGAAACTATCGATGGTTGGAACATTCGATATTTCCGATGGTTTTTTATTGAAATATTGCAGCAATAAAATCAACTCTTTAATGAAATATGGTCGACATTTAATGGAGCTGGCGCTTTAGAAGTGCTAAGCAGTACTTTTGTAATGGCCTCGTTAATCATTACTATTCACTCCATCATATGGTAGGCACTGTTCCACCTAGTAGGTACTTCTTGTATGAGGCTGTATTTAATTTCAGTCGTTTGTGCCAACCTTAACTTACTATATGTAATACTGCTTGATTTAAAAAACGTAACGATTCGCTTGCACCTGATCATTATCTCCGAAAGGACATCCAGCGCCAAACAGTCCTGCACAACTAAATTTATAGTGTGAGCGAAACACGGAAGATTCTTTTTCTGTAGCAATTCGCACATCTTTAGCATTGAACTTGCATTGTCAGTCGTTATTACTACGATTTTATTTAGAATGTTCCATTCATTAAAAACTTCTTTTAAAGTATTAGCCATATTTTCAACAGAATAATTAAATTTATCCAACAATGGTTTTGTTGTCAATACAGCTGAACGCAAAGTAAAATCTGTTGTGTTGTGCTATGGTGGCACAATCATAAATGCAAAGGGTTTAAAGAGAGACAAAGGCAAAAACAACTCAGATTCGATCCCAATGTTCCGCGCTTGGCCTTGAACTTGACATTTCATTCCTCCTCCGTTTCCGTTGGTTTTCGCACCTGTTGGACACACAAATAATCCTTTTCGCCAATGTATTTTGGTCTTTGGCCCACTGTGCCCTACTACAGCCGAGTCGATCTAGCCATGTCCGTCTGTCTGTCTGTCCGTCCCTACGCAAACTAGTCCCTCAGTTTTAAAGCTATCTGAATCAAACTTTGCAGATAGTCTTCTATATGCTCTCACTACTATATGTATATGTCGGAACAGGCCAGATCGGACGACTATATCATATAGCTGCCATAGGAACGATCGGAAAATTTTTAGGAAAAAAAATGATAACTTTGGCAATTTTCAAGATATTTTCATGAAATTTCAGACATGGCCATTTTGTAATATTCTAGAATATCGGTTTTATTTTGATCAAAATCGGACCAATATATCATAAAGGTGCCATAGGAATATATACCTATATATAAAATCATTTAGTTTGTTCGCAACATTTCCGTTCGCAACATTGAATTTTATTTCGAAAATCAGAGGTCGTTTGTGAAAGTGCATAGTTTGCTTCGCCCGTTTAATGGTGCTCATGTGCCATGGCCTCCAAGATCGTGCGATATTACACCATTGGATTATTGTTTGTGGGAGTATTTGAAGTCGTTGGTCTATGCAAACAAGCCCACCACAATTCCGGCCCTAAAAGCCAACATTGAACGAGCTATTGCCGACATACGGCCCCAGGCTTGAAAAAGTGGTCGAAAATTTGACTTCCAGAATGCAGCTTCTGAAAAACTCACGTGGTGGCCATTTGCCCAAAGTTATATTCCATCACTAATGCCATCGAATTATTTTTCAAATAAAAAAAAATTTGCTTTCTACCGCAACCTGCGCATTTTCTTTTTCAGTTTAAAAACGTAAACCTCCTAAAAAAAACACTCTATACATATAGTAGACAGTCTGAAGCAGATTTCCCTTTTCTAAAGGCCATTTGATGACTATTAAGTAGTTTGTTTGAAAGGTCTTGACATAACCTACAAAACGACGCTATGCATGATTAGTTTGGATATTGCGTTCAACAGTAATAGACGTGTAAACATGGAGTTCACTAACGCCGAAATTCGCGCTATTTTAAAGTTTTCCTTCGTTGAAGGCAAGTCCGCTAGAGAAACGTTCCGTGAGATTAATGGTGTTTTGGGGGATGGTACTCTATAACTTCGAACCGCGGAGGAATGGT
The DNA here is from genome assembly GCA_018151655.1 of Drosophila bocqueti. NCBI lineage: Eukaryota > Metazoa > Arthropoda > Insecta > Diptera > Drosophilidae > Drosophila > Drosophila bocqueti. Next base: position 240,079 of record JAECXF010000030.1, on the reverse strand, counting down.
TTCGACGATTCAGAGCCGGTGAAAACGACACCATGGATAAGCCAGCCGGCGGAAGACCTGTGACGACAAATACCGATCAAATCATGGAATACATCGAGTTAGACCGGCATGTGGCATCTCGTGACATCGCCCAGGAGATGGGAGTTAGTCACAGGAAGGGTGTAGTGTTCCACCAGGACAACGCCAGACCACACACTTCGTTAATGACTCGTCAGAAGCTACGGGAGCTCGGATGGGAGGTTTTATCGCATCCACCATATAGCCCGGACATAGCGCCAAGTGATTACCACCTGTTCCTGTCCATGGCGAATGCCTTTGGTGGTGTAAAGTTGAACTCAAAAGAGGCTTGTGAAAAGTGGCTGTCCGAGTTCTTCGCAAATAAGGAGGGGGGCTTCTACGAGGGAGGTATTATGAAGTTGCCGTCTAGATGGAAACAGATTATCGAACAAAACGGCGCATATTTGAACTAAATCCGATCACTGTAACACTTTTTATAGAGCATTGAATAAAGAGCAAAAGAGCGGAAGGGAGATATTTGACAAGGGATTTAGGGATACATGGGTTGAGTGATATGGGTCGATAAGATTCGATGTGTGATTTGTTTTTTCCGTGTTTTTGGATTGGAACTATGTATGTATGGTGCTTAGTTTGTAAAGGGTGTTTTTTTTAGACGTATAGAACTTTAAATTGCAATAAAACAACGATGTATTATTCGATTGACAAGAATTTTTTTGTATTCGAAAGATAATCTTGTCGCATTACATTTTAAATATGATTTCTGGCATATGACCGCCACGGCTGGCTTGGCTGTAGTCCAATCTGGACGTCCAATTTTCGATGACTTTTTCCAACATTTGTGGCCGTATATCGGCAATAACACGGCGTCTCTGGGGATGCGAGTTATCAATAAGAGTAAACGTGGTGCGAAAACGTTCCATAGTTAATCGAATTAACTGCTCTGATGGACGACTTTGTCGACGATAAAATGGATGTAGTGCGCGATACGTATTCCGCACAGAACCATTATTTTCAAAATAAAATTGCAGTATTTGCAAGCGTTGTTCAGGCGTGAGTCTATTCATGATGAATTGCCAAACCAAACTGAAAATAAATCACTTGCCAGCTGTTACATCGGTCGCCATCTTGAACAATATGCCAACTTAAAGTTCTATACTTCTAAAAAAAACACCCTTTATTATCCCTAAAAATTATTGGGGGCTCAACCGGGATGTTCACGGAAAAAAATTAATAAAAGTGCGTTAACACTAACTGTAAATGAAAATCGAGATACAACGGCGGGAAAGTCATAGAAGACACAGTCAGCAAACTTTTGAAGAATCGGAGGAGGAAAACCATTGGAAAGTGTACCTGAAGAAGCATTTTCTAACTGAAAAAGTCTTTTCCTGTATGTATTGGTAGACAGCGAATTCACGAACGCACAAATGCGCACTACACAGACGTAAACATCATTGCTGTGTGTGTGAGAATTAGAGAGAACGAAAAAAAAAAGAGGAACTGGTGCGACAGAAACCAGGGTGCGACAGAAAGGGAAATTCAAGTGGCAGTTGCAACGACGACGCAAGAGCAACGGTGAGACTAGTAGAAAGTCTTTCGACGTGCATTTTGAAGACGTGTCGAAACAAGAATTTTCCGTGGTGAAAATCCGTATTGTAGTGCTGGGGAAAAAAATCGATTCTCGAATCGATCTTTTTTGATTTTAGCGATTCATCGATTTAATTTTTGAGAATCGATTTAAATTGAAAATTTGTCAGCACCGCCAATTATGTCACCACTACACTAAAAAAACGGCGCGCAATAGGTAAGTTTTACGTCTTACATTTTTATATGTATATTTACTAGAGGGCCCGCTATTGCATCCTCGCTTTGATCGGATGCAGATCAGCTGGCCTGATATTTAGCTGCTGCAGTTCGGTATCTTTCTGGGTGCATTAACCTGTATTTGGCTTGTGCATCTTTCAGTTGATTCTTTCTTCTAGGAAGGGAAAATCGACTTCGCTTTTTGTTCTTACAAATTATTTAAGCAGTAAATATTGTAAAATTTTGAGAACGTTTTCAATGCTTGCTTAGCTAGCTTGCATTTAATGCAATTTAAATTTATGTTTTTTTTTTTTTAAATAGGTTGCAGGTGGAATTAGAAAATTAAAATACCCATACGAATCTGGATTTTTTTTTCTGAATTTAAAAAAAAAGCATCAAGTCTCTAAGACATGTGGTTTGGCCATGGCTATGATATATCAGTCAGTCAGTCAGTGAGTCAGTGAGGACAAAGCATTTTATATATAAAGTATGTCAAGGATTCAATTTACACACTGAAAATTATCTTTATTTTTTTACTTTGATTGAAGAAATATGCCCCTTTCGTTTATATTTATGACTTTTTTTAATGCAATATTATTAATTGGAGTATGCCTAGTTATTTAGTCCAAAAACAAAAGCAAAACAATCAATAGAAAATGAAGAAGAAGAGAAATTGTGAGATTACACAATTTTAACACTGTCAAGAAATTCTTTACACAGTTAGCTTTTTGTTAGCTTCCTCTATCTGTTTGGTTCTTTTCGGAGAAAAAACGGTAATTTACCGCTATGAATGCATTGTGTGTAGCGTCATTTTTGTATTCTCTTCATAAAGTTGTGAAATAGGCCAAAGTAAGCATCAATCAGGAGCATCGGAAGATTTTTAAAATGCCTGGCCAAAGATTGACCTTTGAGGTGACCCAGTTGATTTTTTATAATCGTGCATTGGGGAAATCTCCTTCGGAACTTGCTGAAATGTTTGCTGTATCGAGAAAAACCGTTTATAATGTTTTAAATCGAGCAGAAAAGGAAGAAAGCCTTCAAACAACAAACGGAGGCGGTCGAAAATTGAAGATTGGAGAACGAGCAGACCGAATAATGATAAGAAAGGTTCATCAAAATCCACAAATATCGACGAGAACTTTTGCCAAGGAGCTTCAGGATGAGTGTGGCATAGTTGTTTCCCATGAAACAGTACGTCAAGCTATTTTCCGGCATAAGTATTCTTCGAGGATTGCGCGCAAGAAACCTCTGCTGTCCGAAGTAAACGTGGAGAAACGTTTTAAATTTGCTGATGCCATGATTGATCAACCCCAAGAATATTGGGATGATGTAATATTCTGCGACGAAACCACAATTATGTTGTACTACAACGATGGTCCAACTAAAGTATGGCGGAAGCCACTAACAGCGCTAGAAAACAAAAACATCATTCCTCCTAGTAAAAATCCGGAGTATTTTATTTTTGTATTTAGCATTTATTTATAAAATGTTATATGTATGTTTTAGTTACACATTTTTGGTTAGCTTAACTTCTTTATTCCTAAATGCGTGTGACGGGTCTTCTCTGCCGGCGGGTGTCCCTTTACCAGACTAATGATATCTGTAAATAAACTATATAAATGTTAAAATCAAATTGAACACTGCAATATTTTGCAGAAATATACATATGTACGTACCGTTCATATAGCCGTGACCAGGTTCAAGATCAAATCTGCAAATTAATTTATTAATGAAACACAAATAAGTTTACTTACCTCATTATAATATTTCACTATTACGCAACTTTAACTAATACGCAAAACACTTCTAAATGCAGCAACAGTCAACTCTAAATGCAAAGAGAATAAGGAGAAGCGAGAGAAAACCGAAGACCGAAAATCCTGGCTCGTGTCAGGGTATGCACGACTAAAGCAATGCCTTTTAATTTGAACCCCATAAGGCAGAAGATAACATATGAACTTTTTGGCATTGCCAAAATAAAATTTTAATACTTGTCAATTCGACTAAATAAATAAAAAGTCATCAAATACAATATTAAATATTTATAAGTATTACAACTTATTTTAAAAAGGGTATTTTGACGTCTACCCAACACAATTAGTTTTCGACAGAGATTTTCTTATATCCCTTTCGATCATTTTCCTCTCTCTCTAATATCCGAACTGTCGAAAACCGCTGGTCCCAAGAACGATAGAATACAAGATTGGGCAAAGACGAAGCGAAAAATTTTTCGTTCTGCGCATCTACGTCACAAAGTACTGGTACCAATGAAATTGTTGTTGTGTCTATTGCCTTATAAGGCAATATCCAGTACTTTGTGACGTCACAAACGCTATGCACGAATAATGGACCTGCGCATTGCGCAATCTTGTATTCTATCGTTCTTGCGCTGGTCCGAGTCAGTTCGAAAACAAAAACAAATATACAGTCCGAACTTCGTGAGAGATCGGCAATAGCCGAACGCAGGTCGATTTTTGTTGCGCCTACTTCGTTTCGAACTTCGCTAAACGGAGCCCATGTAATTTGTTTTTGTTTTTCGAGCATGCCGCGTGGAAAACCCGGGGACGTGGAATTTTGGTACTGAAGGGTTGAGATTCGCCGAAAGAGGTTAATGTATGTGTGAGGTTTTGAGCCGCGTGGTGAAAAAACAAATACATTGTGCACTCCAATAGTTGTTTTCTTTTTGTTTAATTTATGTATATTGCAGATTTACAAATTTTACAAGAAAATAAAACGGAGAATGATGAGCTGGAGGAAAATATAAAACCAAAAAGTCCCAGGTATGGAAATATTTAAAAAAATTGAATGGAAGACACGCACAATGCATAAAATGCGGAAATGTGTACAAAATGTGTGGCAATACCTCAAACATGGCACATCATTTAAAAAGATCACATTCCTTGTTGGGAAAAGATATTTCAAAGTGCGATGTTCCAATGACCCAGTTTCTTGTTTCTTGTCAAAAATATGAAAAGACTTCGTAGCGAAAAGAAAAACTTGATGAAGCGCTCGTTGAGTATCCCGGGTTATTCATTGCTTGGATCCCAAATAGAACTTGCCAAGTCACACTGCTTAAAAATATGTATGATGGCATGCAAATGAAATTGAAGAATATGCTACAGACGGTTGAATATTGCGCAATAACAACCGATGGATGGACTTCGCGTTCAAACGATTTTGAAACCATTTTGAATGACTGGGGAGTTTTTGAAAAAACGTCAGCCATCGTTACTGATAACGCTGCAGCCATGTTAAAAGCGTGCAATTTCCTAAAGAAGAGGAACATAGTATGTTCAACATACCCTGTTGTGCACACACCCTGAATCTGGATGTTCAAGACGCTCTCGCATTGCCTAACATTAACGGCATTATTACTAAATGCAAAAAAATAGTAACCTATTTTAAAAGCAGTACAGGGGCAAACTCTAAGCTGAAGAATGCACAGCAATCGGATAAAAGCTACAGCTTGGTCCAGGAAGTTCCGACCAGACGGAATAGCTCGTATGCAATGATGCAACGCATGCATGCTCATGCTTAATGTAACGCTTTCACTGGTAATTCCCATAACAGGAAATTTAATATTGGAATTGACTTCGTTGGAGAAAAAGCTGAAAACGTTGGAGGGTCAGGATACATGCAAATTCATATTGGAGAGGTTAAACAGTCGATTATCTCCATATGAGGGCAGGACACCAACAAGAATCGCAACGCTTATAGATCCGCGATTTAAAAAATAAGGATTTCGCAGCAGTAATGTAGCTGACACATCAGCTACATTATTACAGAGTGATCTGGTCGCCAATTTTTCCAGACCCACTATGGAAAATCCGCCAACACCAAATAGTGAGCAATCTGCTTATTTTTCTTTCATGGAAGAAAATTTATTAAAACAAAAACTACTCAACGACGGTCGATTTCATTATATAAGTGAGGCAATACTTAGAAAAGCCGCACGCCCCAAAATCACAGTGTCCGTTAGAGTACTGGAAAGTACGTTTTTTTTTTGTGTAATAAAAATATTAAAACCAGGAAACGTTGACATGCTCCTTTTTACCAACAAAAATCAATGGCTTTAAATTTGTAAGAATCTCATTGTCTTACCTCACAGGTTACTTTGTTACTATTGTCATTTTGAACGGTGAAGGACACACAAAAAAAAAAAAATTATAGAATCTTATGTCGTATATTTTATATGTATTTATTTTCAATTTCAGTCAAAAGAAAAAAACATTTTTTTTAATTTAGAAATTATTGATTTTAATCGGTTTAAATCGATTTTTCTTCAAATTTATGCAAAATCGATCACTGAAAATCGATTTTTCCCCAGCTCTACCGTATTGAAGAGCGGATAGAGCTGGCGAAAGAGACGACGAATTTCACAGCAACGACAACGAGAGAGGAGCAATGGACGTAAAAGAGAGCAGCCAAACCAAATAAAGGAGGAAACAGTAAACGAGTAGAGGAGATCAGACGACACATAAACAATAGAGGCATCGACTACGTGCGCAGGATCGAGCGTGTACTATAACAAAATATGTAAGTGCATTTCGATGGGGACAACGACGAAATAAAAACAGCAGCAGCGACGAAAAGCAGGCAACGTTAGGACGACCGAATGAACAATAAACGTAACCAGAAAGAGGGAAAAATCGACGACGAAATAAGAACAGCAGCAGCGACAAAAAGCAGGCAACGTTAGCACGACCGAAAGAGCATTCAACGTAACCAAAAAGGGGCAAGACTTTGAGCTGGCAATATTGCAACAACAAATTTTGCACAGCGACGAGTATATCAGTACACATTTTTGAACAAATCGACGACATAACGAAGAGCAGCAGCAGCGACGGCTGATCCCGACGTAAGAGCAATCGACGACGTGATCCGTGACGCTATACGGAGTGAGGTTACGGCGAAGACGAATCTTGCAACGCAAAAGAACTTTAATAAGACGACATTGAAGAGACGAGAAGAGCGGCGGAAGAGAGTCGTAACCACTGCACTATTGTCCAGATTTCGTTTTTTTTTTTTTTTTTGCATAAACTCTAAAAATGAAGCTACAGATATGAAACTTTACACATTTTGTTGTTATAACAAGTTTGTAAAAAAAATTTGGGGTCCTTGTGACCACGCCCCTTTTGGCTCCCATACAAGCTACTGGAATGACTTCGGAATTAAACCAAATTTTTAATTTTTTTTTACTAATTACAAAAACTTAACTTTATTAACTTTTTATGAGAAATTATATACAAATTTTTAGAATGATTAATCTTGTTTTTCCTGTAATTCTATATTAAAAATGTATTCATCGAAAAGGTCGCTTTACCGGAACTGGGACTAAATATGTATTATCGATTTATTAGAAAAGGAGCAAAAATGAGCAAAAGATATTCGGGTCTGTTCCAGTTTCCACTCGGAAGTGAATTTGATAACATTTTCATATTTCCCTTTAACATTTTCGGATTTTCCTTTAACATTTTCGAGTTTCCCGTTAACATAAGCGAATTTCCCTTGTGTATTGAATTATTTTTTATTAAAATTCCCCTTGGCCGCTGCGTTTGTTTTGACAGAGTTTTGTGAATTAGGGGCTGATCAAATTTTGGCCCGCTCTAGTTTCCAACCTAACGACGCACAATGGCGCAAAAGATACAGATAGGTTGCAAAAATTAACCTTTTGATGACAACGGATCGTAAAATTTGTTATTGCATTCGACAGGTAATAGTTCAAACGGGCTGAATCCAAAAAATTATTCAAATCGGTTTAGTATTTTAAAAGTTACACGTGTTCAAAGTTGAACCTTTTTTGGGTTGCAAAAGAAGCATGTACATAGTTTTTTTGAAAACTGCTGGTCGATTTTTAGGTCAAATATGTATGTAACCGACCGGCATGGTTATGGTCTCTATCGAAAGGGTCGTCAAATCTTGGTAAAACCAAGGTATGTAGAATAAAATTATAACATTTTTGGCCGTAGTACTACTTTTCACCTATTTTTCAACTTTGATGGAAAATAAAAAATAGAACTTACGCCGGCTTATGGGCTTGGTGTATGAGGTGTTGTTCCTGAATATGTTCTTTATTATATTCAAAAAAGATCGGCTGCCCCAATCTGCCCCTAAGAAATTCCAAGGCAAAATATGCTTTCAACTCAGCGTAAAAAACGCGCGGCTTCATACAAATTCTGCTACAAGCGCAGTCGCTGCGCAGTACGAAATTGTATGGCGGGCATATATTTTTTCCTGTATTGGCGGCTTGTTTTTCAATTCCTGTCTTTGTAAGGACACTTAATGATTTGAAATAAATTTATAATGATTAATTATACTTCAACAATATTAAATAATGTAAAATTGAATGATTATTTTGAACAAAAAGTGCATAAATTATTGAAAATTAGTCAAAAATTTGGTCAAAAAAAAAAAAAATAATTTTTTCTTTGAAATATATCCTTTATTTGTTTTTAAAACATTAAATATGCACCATATTAGCATTTTCAGAGAAAGTAAACGAAAAGTCTTTTTCGGAATTGGATACAATTTAAGGAAACTGCCTCAAAAAACATTAATTTTCGAGTATAAAATCTACTATTAATCACACCATATAGTATGACCACTTAATCGAAAAGTACTAAAACTACCTTTCATTTAAAAAAATTATTAAAATATCTCAACTGGTTCAAGAGTTATGATTTTTGCAACCTAAAACTATCTAATGCGCCACTGTGCGACGCGTAGTTAATGGGGTACTGATTCGCTGCATAAAATCAATGGTACACGCGTTCTTGGCCGTACAAATTGCATTTTTAATATGCGAAATAACTCACTGATTATTTTTTTCTCTAATTATTTGCACTTCAAGGCACTCTACGATCCAAAATTTGTTTTCGCTCGAAAATAAAACAGGCGGATTTGGAATTTGTGAAAGCTTACTAAACGAACCGAATTATTTAAAAATCAAGTATGGTACCTTTAGCTAATTCAGTTATGCAGTAATGTCCCTAAACCATTATAGAAAGAAATAGTTAATTTCTGTTCATTCGGATCTGAATCTCCCGGCCCAATGTCAGTCGGAAAGTTTCCGGGTGGTTTCGCTCGAAAGTTAACAGAGACTTAACAGAGGAAAATCCGAATCCGAGTAAATAAAAGGTTGATAATAAATATTACTATTTTAATAATTCCTTATTTCCACACCACCAAAGAGGTAGAGATTTCGGCGCCTTTTTTTTATTGGTATAGTCCATATTTATAGATTACGATTGTTGTTAAGGGAAAATCGACTTCGCTTTTTGTTCTTACAAATTATTTAAGCAGTAAATATTGGAAAATTTTGAGAACGTTTTCAATGCTTGCTTAGCGAGCTTGCATTTAATGCAATTTAAATTTATGTTTTTTATTTGCAGGTGGAATTAGAAAATTAAAATACCCATACGAATCTGGAAATTTTTTTTCTGATTTTTAAAAAAAAAACTTCAAGTCTCTAAGACCTGTGGTTTGGCCATGGCTGTGATATATCAGTCAGTCAGTCGGTCAGTCAGTCGGTCAGTCAGTCCGTGAGGAAAAAGCATTTTATATATGTATAAAGATAACAGTTTTAATACGATATATGTGGGAGAGATATTTCTTAGAATTCATATACATTGACGACGTCCTGGACAACGAGAATGAACAGACGAAATACGAGGAAAACACAAGTTGAAGTCGACGATCACAATAATTCGAAGAAAACAGAAGTTGAACCACAACGATTCGAAGAAACAACGACGATATAAGACGATTACAAGAAGGCAACGACGATCGCAATATAAACAGCGAGAACGCAGACGATGGAAGCAGTTTGAGACGAGTGCCGATTGAAGACGGTTAGTGATGCAAGTTCGACCAAAAACATCGATGTCGATGGTCGTCGATGTTGGAAAAATAGAACATCGATGCATCGCTTAACATCGGCATCAACAAAAACATCGGAAAACATCGCCCAAGAAAAATCGATGTTCAAAAAAAAAAAAAAAAAAACGTATATAATTCTCTTATTTATGTATAACAAAAACTAATATTCATACTTACTTTGGCATTGCTATTTGCTTTTAAATTTTTTTTTTAACAAGATCCAAATCGACATCTAAACTTCTTCAGGCAATATAGGCAACGATGTTTCGTCAAACATCGATGCATCGCCTAACATCGACATCAACAAAAACATCGAAAAACATTGGAAAACATCGTTAAGGAAAACATCGATGTTTTCAGCATCACTAAAGACGGTTGTATTCGACGAGACGAAGGAAGACGTACATTTGCCACGACGCGAAGACGATGTTGAAACATTAAATATATGTTATTACTTAATACTATATTTTCTAATAAACTTAACCAAAACATTAATATATTAAATAAAAACCCCACATATATTAACATTAAAATTTTGAGTTTATCCCAAAGAAAACGAAATCTGGACCATAGTGCACTGGTTGGGTGAGCGAGAGGCGGCGTATTTAACAAATTGGTTTTTAAAAATTGTTTAACATTGTTTAATATTTTTGAGTTCATTGTTTAACATTTAAATTTATTTGTAAACGACTTACACACTAACATGGATGGTAGACAAATTCATGAATTGACCGTGCCTTTGTTAAAAGCAAAATTAAACGAATTGGGTTTGGATATACCATTGCACTGTAGTCGATACCATAGGCCAAAAATTAAAAAAAAATTTTTTTTATTTTAGCTTAAAATGTGCCAACACTGTCTCGTAATACCTCAAACTTTTGTACCCTGCCTTTCTTTTTGTTTTGCTCCCGCTATCCTCGTCAAGAATAACTCTTAAACATAGAGCAACAAACTGCTATTGGTTTTGCAGTGCGTTACAGTGTGGGCGGCATTCAAACGAAAAATTGAAAAACAAAGTTTTAAAAGATTAACCGAACAATGAAAGTCTTTAATATTTTAAAGAAAGGTATTAACTACTATTTTTAATTATATTCATGTACTCAGCATGTTTTGTTTATTTTTTAGAATTAATGCAAAGTGTGTATATGTAAACAAAAAGTTCACTTAGACTTTTAGTTGTTTAGTTAATCAAAGTTAATAATCAAACTTACATCAAAATAATAAACGATATTTACAGATTATTTGGTGTAAATTTCAGCTGCAAGTTTTTGCAAGTCTCTGCACAACAATAAAAAGAACAACGGCGTCTCGCAGTTTTTTGAGCATTTTTTGGTCGCCCGCTCCATACAAGATGATATAATATAGTAGTCCAATCTTGATAAAATTAACACCGAAATTCTAGAATAATACAAAAAGGCCATATCTCAAATTTTATGAAAATATGTGGAAAATTAGCTAAGTTAAAATTTTTTTCTTCATTATTTGCCGATCATTTCTATGGCAGCTATATGATATAGTTGTCCGACCTTGATCAAATTAAGCCCGAAATTCTATAATAAAACAAAATGGCCATATCTAAAATTATATAAAAATATGTTAAAAACTGGTTAAGTTATAATTTTTTTGTTCAAAAAATTTCGATCGTTCCTATGGCAGCTATATTATATAGTCGTCCGATTTGTCTACTTTTTACACTATATATTCAATATATTTTTCTAGATTTTCTGTAATATAATAATTTCATAGTGATATCTCCACTAGAAGTATTTTTGGCCGCCCGCTCTATACAAGACCGACCACTGTGCATTTGGCGAAAGAGCGCTTTACAGGATAGATTGTTTGAACACTATGGCATAGATGCGGGCGGTGAGGTGGATGAGGATGCAGTAAGTGTTTCTGGTTCATCTAATTACCAATGAGTTAGTCAGTACATAGGCTCGAGATTTACTCTACGCAAGACAGCATTTCATCATTTTCTGGTCAGGCCACGAAGACGTCAATCATTGGTTGTCTGAGTTTGAAGACGTTGCAGTAACCGTAGGCTGGGACAATTTACAAAGATTTATCTATGCAAAACAACTTTGGATTGGCGCCGCGAAGCTTTATATCAAAAGCACAAACCGAATTAGAGGGTGGGTCGAGTTAGAGCGCGCGCTAAAAGATGAGTTCGGTAAAAAATTATGCTCGGCTGAGATTCATAAGATTCTGCGGCAAAGGCAAAACCAACTACATATACGGTAAGTGTAAAATGTAGTGTACTCGCTTGGGTACAATGGCTAACAAGGAAAGCAATTTCAGGCAATTCTTCGCATCGACATGGAGTTCACTACCATCAAGCCATCGAGCTTTTATGGTCGAAGGTTTCAAAATTTGGCCAATGCATTAGACTGTATCGATATTCTCCCAATACTACAACTTTTGACATTGCATTGATACCGCCAGATCCAGATTGCAATACTGATGAAGAAGAGGGAGGTGTAGAAGATATATTAGGAAAATCAATGCCAGAAGATTTTCCTGGTGAGATAGATTATTGGGTGTAGCGATAATGAAGAAGACGTATTACATCAGGAGCCCCGCCAGATAATAAAAACTCTAAAAAACAATACACCAAAATGGAGAAAGAGTTCATGTGATATTGAGATGCCGTACACCAGCTCTTACTTGGAAAAGAAGATGGAAATGATTGAAGATTTAAATGGAAAGCTACCTATTGAAGCCTTCAAAACATTATTTGATGAGGATGTGGTAAATTTAATTGTTGAGCAAACTTGCCTCTTGCATCGCAAGCCAATTTCCACAATTTTGTATTTTCCGAAAATGACTTGAAAGTTTTTTTGGGTATTCTTTTCTACACCGGATATCACTCTATGCCACGAGAGGATATGTATTGGCAAACAGACGAGGATACTCGCTCTCCAGTCGTTGCCAACAATATGACACGCACTAGATTCAAGGAAATAAAAAGACTCCTTCACCTTGCGGATAACAGTAATTTGGTAATTACCGATAAAATGGCTAAAATTAGGCCTTTGGCAAAAATGTTATCAACAAAATTTTGCCAATATGCAATGCACGAAAAACTTTCAATTGATGAGTCAATGGTACGATACTTTGGAAGTCATTCTTCAAAGCAATTTATCAGAGGAAAACCTGTTAGATTTGGTTTCAAAAATTGGATGCTGACAAGTAGCTGCGGTTATTTATACCAATTTGATACGTATTGTGGAGCTAAAGGCGTGGCCGCTACAAAACTTCAATTGCCTCTTGGATCCCGGGTTGTTCTCGATTTTTTAGACAACGTTTCTCGTCCTTCGGATCATATTGTTTTATTCGACAACTTTTTTACATCATATGATTTGCTTGTAATGCTCAAACAAAAAGGATTTCGAGCTATTGGAACTGTGCGCGAATCGAGAACAAAAAAATGTCCATTGCAGTCTGTAGTAACCCGTGATTGTCACCACGGAATAAAAGAATATGTTGCGTTTTATACATTTATTCCTTTACTTCAACCGATCACTTCGGCGTGCTAATCTTAACTAACTCCATAGGGCGAGCACCAGAGAGAGAGCGGGTGGATCAGAGATGAGCGTCTGGGCTGCTTGATGTTGCAGGCTCCCACATCCCTTCCTTGTTGACGAGCTTCAGCTTTAATCCCTCTCTGGAAATGGGTGTCGTCTCAGTCGTTTCTGCGTCCGCTATAGGTTGTTCCGGAGGCCTGATAATACAGGGATGCTCAGAGTCGCAAGTTCCGTGAGCACGAGGCAGGTCATCGTCATCAGTTGCAGCGGTTGTAATTTGTGCTTCTGGAACCTTTTTTACATGACTTACATTTCTCATTAAACTCTTTCCACCCCCAGATATTCGTATGATATCGCCTACTCTTTCTTCTACAAGGTATTCGGTGGTGTCAAAGTTTGGTGTGAGTTTATGTGGGAATACAACATTTTTTAGAAATACTTTATCTCCTGCTTTAACACCAATTTCCTTAGCTCCTCTCCTTTTGTCAGCATATGCTTTTCCCTTCTGTTTGTTTACTAAGTCCTGATCATTCTCTACTGAATCATTGTACTCCCCTATTATATCTTGCACACACGGGATTTTATCTCGAATTACTCGGTTGAACATTAATTCAGTTGGAGCTGACCCCGTGGTTCCATGAGGGGTTACGTTGTACATCATGACAAAAGATTGAATTTCTTCTCTAAAATTATTCTTATTCGTGTATGCTATCTTTAATCTTTTCACTAGAGACCTGTTCATATTTTCCACTTCTCCATTGGCTTGAGGCCAATATGGTGGAGTTGTTACCTGTTCGATTCCGCATTGTTTACAATATGTCTTAAATTCTGAACTAATGTATTGTCTCCCATTATCTGTCTTTAGTTTCTTTGGGTAGCCTAGTCTACTAAAAATTTCTTTCATAGCCTCAATTACCGAAAAGGATGAAATTGATTTAAGTATTTTAAACTCCATATATCTGGAATAGTAGTCAATTAACACCAGGATGTAGTCATTGTTCGGTAACGGTCCCAAAAGGTCAGTAGCTACAAAGATCCATGGCCCTTCTGGGAATGTCGTTCTCTTCATGGGCGTGGGATTTGAGGCCTGCGATACGATTGTGCAGTCTATGCAGGATTTTACGAATTTCTCGGCGTCCCGGTCTATTTGTGGCCACCATACCTTGGAACGCAGACGCCGCTTCATTGCTGAACTACCAGGGTGACCTTCATGTGCTAGTCTCAGGATCGACTGTCTCATTGCCACTGGGATGACTATGCGGGTCCCTCGTAGCATTATAGATCCAATTTGTGATAGTTCGTGTCTAAATGGGAACAAACTGTTTGAAGATGATGTGTTCCACGACTTGTCCTGCAGGCATGACATCGCATCTACGATTTCCTCGTCACAAATGCTCTTATCTGCGATTTCGGTGATGGCTATCGATGTAGGAGTTGCGTTTTCGACCACATATAGAATGCTGTGTTCACCTTTCATGTCATAGCAATATCCTGGGCTCAGCTCGCAAAGCCGTGATAGGGTATCCGCAATATTCTCCTTTCCAGTCCTATATTTGACTGTGAATTTAAATGCTTGTAGACGGAGAAGCCATCGTTCAATTCTTGCTGGTGGTTTTGAAGTCGGTTTAAAAATTGTTTCCAACGGCTTGTGATCCGTTATAAGCTCGAATTCCAAACCAGCTAGGTAGTAATAAAATTTCTCAACCGCCCATACTAATGCTAGGCTTTCCTTCTCGGTTTGAGAATAACGTTTTTCAACGTCGGTAAGGCTGCGACTAGCGAAAGATATAATTTTCGGATCATTTTCACCATGAAGTTGTAATAATACGGCTCCTAACGCCACCGGGCTGGCATCAGCGACTAGTTGAGTTTTCTGTTTGGGGTCGAAGTAGTGCAAGTTAGGGATCTGTGTCAGACATAATTTAAGCTTCTCGAAGGCATTCTGTTCATCAACGCCCCATATGAATTTCACATCGTTTTTCAATAGTCGTCTTAAGGGATCTGTCTTATCAGCCAACTCCGATATAAATTTGCCCACGTAGGTTACCAGCCCCAGAAAGCTTCGAGTCTCTTCTTTGTTCTTAGGTGCGCGAAATGATGTGATGATTTTTATCTTTTCCGGATCAGCCTCAATGCCTTGACTTGATAGAATGTGTCCCAGGAAACTTATCTTAGAAGCCCTAAAAATGCATTTGGTTTCGTTCAATACAGCATTGTTCTCCTTGAGAATGCGACAGACTCTTTTTACGGCTTCATCGTGCTCTTCCTCAGTCTTACCAAAAACTATGATGTCGTCTATGTAGTTCAGGACATTTGTGGCTGATGCCAAAAGTTGCTCAAGTCTCTTTTGAAATATCTCTGGCGCCGAATTGACTCCAAACATAAGCCGTTTATAGCGGAATAATCCTATTGGTGTTATAAAAGTTGTTATTTCCCGGCTTTGTTCATCCAACTCAAGTTGATGGTATGCGTCTTTTAGGTCCAACCTAGAGAAGTACTTTGCATTCCGGAGTTTGGTCATGAATGCCTCAAACGTAGGGAGTGGATAATTCTCTCTGAGAATTGCTTTATTTGCTAAACGCATATCCAGACATAATCTAATATCACCGTTTCCCTTGAACACTATTACCATTGGTGAAATCCAGGAGCTGGGTCCATTTACTGGTTCAATAATGTCTTGTTTGAGTGACTCCTGAATTTTTTCACGCACTTTGTCTTCCAAGGCAATCGGGATCCTCCGCATAGGCTGCTGTACTGGCTTTACATCATAGTCAATTGACAATTTAACGCTTGCTCCCTTCCACTTTGGGAAGGCAGAGATTTCCTGAATGTGTCGAACCTCAAGTCCGAGCCGCAAGACGTTTAGCCCAATCGCCGTTTCTCGGCCCAAAAGTGACTGCTTTCCTTTTTCAATCACAAAAAAGGTGGCAATCTTCTCCGCGTTTCCACTTACTGATATTGGTGCCTCAAATACGCAAATTACATTAAGGATTTGGTCCGAAGCGTAGCCCTTGAACTGGTTCTGTGAATTGGGCCGAACATTGAAAACTATGGCGTTGGTCCTTTGTAGAGATAGCCAGTCTGCTTGACAGATGAGGTTGTACCTAGACCCAGAGTCAATAATAAGAGATAGATATGCTCCACCGATTCGGCATCTAATCAATTCTTCCTCGCCTTCACTATCGATTTTAAAACAATTCTCCGTTTTCGTCTTTTTATTGCGGCCGCTTTCATCTTGAACATTCCGTACTGAGCTGGTGGGTACCATTTCTCCTTGTGATCTAGATCTTGATTGCCAGTGTTGTCTCTTCAAGTTTGTCCTGCATTTAGACCCAAAATGACCAAAGCGGCCACACCGATTACATTTGGCTTGTCGGGCTGGACAGGTGGAGCTGTCTGTTTTATGGCCAACTCGTCCACATCTTCCGCATTCGTTATTTTGATTTCCCGGTTTTCTTGTTGAAATCTTATTTATTGATTCTGATATCGGCTTAGTCATTGAAACTGATTGCTTTTTTATTTCTTCGTCGATTTGGCAAGCTTCGATAATCTCGTCCAGCGAATGCTCCTTTTCTAAAAGCTTCCTTTTTAAATCCACCGTTGCCCATGAGTCGATTATCTTGTCTTTTAGACAGATCTCCTCTATTTCCGTTTTTGTTGATCCAAACGCACATTTTTGGACCTGTTGCCGAAGCCGTAGTACGAATTTTGCGAAACTCTCGTCTTCAGACGGGGTTAAATTTCTGAACAAATGCCTCTCGAACGATGAGTTCTGCTTGGGGGAGAAATATGTTGTCAACTTATCCACTAATATTTGATACACATCATTAGGCTCGTCTTGGTTGAATTCTGCTAAGGCATCAGGTAGTGAATATGCCACTGATTGTAGTTGAGTTCCACCAAGGTGTAATAGCTTGGTCCTCTTCTGCTTGAAGTTTGTGATATCCTCTGATTCTGCATAAATTTGGAACGCTCTCAACCACTTTTCCCATTCGCTACGAAGCAGTGATTTGTCGATGCTTTCGCACAGGAATGGTTTTATTAGTATTTCAGCCATGATCTGTAATGAATTAATATTAAATATATTTAAAATATTACGAACTGGTCGCTGTGAGCTTTTTTTTTTTATATTTCACAGCCCGACCATGGTGTTTGACAAGACTAACTTTCAAACTAATTATTTTCTTTTATATTTACATATGTCAGGCACACATATGCGTATATGTTGAGATACATATTTCGATAATTATGATACTCTCTTCGCCTTACTTTGGCTTTACTGTCTCTGACTTGTGTCAGCTCTTACTATGCGGCTAACAGCCTCTGATATTTTTCAGATAATATTCGGCTAGCAGCCCCTGACTTTTGTCAGCTTTTAATATGCGGCCAGCCTCTGATATTTTTTTTTTCAGCTAATTATTTGGCCTTACAGTCTCTGACTTTTGTCAGCTATGTAACTGCCTCTGATTTTTGTCACTGTATTCACATTCCAATGAATGTAATACATACACACGCACGATGACGCTTGGCCTTACAGTCTCTGACTTTTGTCAGCTATGTAACTGCCTCTGATTTTTGTCACTGTATTCACATTCCAATGAATGTAATACATACACACGCACGATGACGCTTGTCTCTCCCTCCTGTTTGAATTATCATCAAATTCGATGCTCGCAATTTGCCAAACTCTCCCTCCCCACGCGCATGCGTACATGCATATGTGCACATGTATGTCAGCGTGTGCACACATACATACATCACACCCGCATGCAGAGCTAGCAAGAGTTCGGAAGCTGCCTACGTGACGAACATCGCACAAGAAGGAGAAGCAATAATTTTTTTCCTGTGAACTGTAAATCTGCCGTTATGTTGACTCTTTCTTCTATTAGCTTGCATTTTATGTTTAAACAAACCTTATGTCAATCGGCCACTTCCAACCTGTTTTATTGTTATTTGTTATTTATTTCACATCCGATTCTCGTCGCCAATGTAGTAACCCGTGATTGTCACCACGGAATAAAAGAATATGTTGCGTTTTATACATTTATTCCTTTACTTCAACCGATCACTTCGGCGTGCTAATCTTAACTAACTCCATAGGGCGAGCACCAGAGAGAGAGCGGGTGGATCAGAGATGAGCGTCTGGGCTGCTTGATGTTGCAGGCTCCCACACAGTCAAACGCCGCATTCAAAAAGGAAAAAAGAGGATTTTATGATCACAGATATGACACGACCAATAAAATACTATTTTTGAAATGGAACGACAACAGCGCCGTAACTGTTGGTTCAAATTTTGAGGGTATTGAGCCGATGCATTCCGTGAATCGATGGTGTTCAACAACAAAGTCCAAAATAGGTGTCAAACAACCAAAACTTATCGCTGAATACAACACTGGAATGGGTGGTGTTGACCTCCACGATCAAGCACTAAATAACTACAGGATTAAAATTCGTGGTAAGAAGTGGTGGTGGCCACTTTTCACTTCAATGATTTCTTCCGTTATGGTGAACGCATGGAAGTTGTATAAAACAGCTAACAACTGTAATATGGATTTGCTAAATTTTCATCGTACTATTGTGCGCCATTATCTTCGAAATTACACAAATGCGCCATCAACTTCGGAGCGATCAATAGTTTCCTCTGTTCCAATTACTCCTGGAAATCACTTTCCTAAAAGGATTGAAAACCCATTACGCTGTCGTCAATGTCACAATAGAGTAAGATGGATTTGTGAGCTTTGTGAAGTCACGCTTTGTGTAGAAAAAGATTGTTTTAAGATTTACCACACAAAAAAAAATTAAGTTATATGTAAGATGCATTCTGCCATTGTACCTGCTCGGGTACAGGCTCAAAAACATATTGAATAACGGTTTTTTGTTACAAAATCATATTTTCCCGATTCACTATATCGTTTTCTATAAAAATAGGTCAATGCATAAATTAAATTTTGGTTTTAAACACTCTTGGCTATAAATGGGTTAAGTGGGAGAAAGCACAGATTTTGAAAAGCATAATCAATTTCTTAGGCTATACGATTGAGAATGGAACCATATCCCCAACTGACGAGAAAATTAAAGCGGTCGTTAACTTTCCAATCCCTCAAAGCAGGCAAGCTTTGCAGAGGTACTTGGGTTTAACGTCATACATGCAACGCTTTATCAAATACTATGCCTTGGCAGCAAAGCCTTTGAGTGATATGCTTAAATCAGAAGAACGATAGGAACCTCGTGATGACTGAGTTGGGTATCGCTTCCTTCAACCACTTAAAACAACTATTGGGTGCCTCCCGAGCAGAGACTTCTTTGTCCGAGACCTTTGTGTCCCAAGCGAGTCAATCGATGCTTTGGAAACGACTTTTTCGTCGTCTGTAGAATGAACGTTGAATTCCTCAGTAAAACACCTCCATCGACTTCTTTGTCGAGTAAAAGGGTTTCGTTGGTTTCGTTTTAACGATGGTTTCGTTTTAACTAAAGAGGATTATTGATATGTGCGCACTGCTCTAGGTCTTCTTATCTTCTAAATAAAGCTAAGCTTTGAGTTAAAACCTACGACTAAAAGCTTAGCGCCATGTGTATTCATAACATAATGATCTTGTTCTAATAAGTGAAGGTATGTGTGGGTATACATGACTATATAGTTGTCCGATCTGGCCCGTTCCGACATATTGAAGACTATGTGCAATGTTTCATTCAGATAGCTTCAAAACTGAGTGACTAGTTTGCGTAGAAACGGACGAACAGGCGGACGGACAGACGGACATGGCTAGATCGACTCGGCTGTTGATGCTGATCAAGAATATATATACTTTGTCAAAAGTTTGCAACGCAGTTGCAAACTTCTGATTAAAATTATAATACCCTGCAAGGGTATAATAATTTCCTTTGCAAAGATCCAGTAAATGAGCTGCTAGTTGTTCCTGACTCTATGTTAGATGAAATCATTGCTACAGCACACAAAGAGGGTCACTTCGGAATTTAAAAAAACCAGAGACATTTTGGAGAAGTCCTATACCATTCCAGGAATTCTGCCTAAAGTAGTGGGAGTTGTTAGAGCATGTGTAGAATGCCTGATTATTGACTCTAAGCCCGGAAAAAAAGAAGATTACTTTCGCCGATCGACAAGGTTCAAGAACCGCTCGGAGCTTACCACATCGACCACGTTGGTCCACTTACTGATAGAAAGAAGATGTACACATATTAGCAGTCGTGGATGGATTTTCTAAATTTGTTTGGCTTTATCCAACAAAATCAGGAGGAACTGTTGAGGTTATAAAAATACTCGAAAAAGCAAGTGGCAGTTTTTGGGAACCCTGGGGAATAGTTACAGACAGAGGAACCGCATTCACTTCAGGATCCTTCACTTAATATTGCAATCCTGTTTTGACAGGATTGAATATGAGACTTAAGCTGAATGATATAAAGGACCTACTCTAGATGACTTAGAACTAGAAGAATTGAACGATGAGAGGGAAGAGAATCGAAAGAAAGCACAGGAAAACATAGTGAAAGTGCAGCAAGTGAATAGGAAAGACTTGAATGAGAAAAGAAAGGTTGAAAATGAGTATGAAGAAGGAGATTTGGTAGCCATTAAGAGAACTCAGTATGGAACAGGAATGCAACTTTGGCCAAAATTTTTCGGTCCGTATAAAATTACAAAAAAACTAAACCACGGTCGCTATGAAGTAATAAAGAAAAGGAATCAAGAAGGGCCAAAAATAACAACGACTGCAGCCGAATATATTAAAAAATGGAGTTCATTCAATGAATATTCAGAATGGCAGATTGTGGGATTGGAGTAAGTCAGTATAATTTGGCAGCCAAATGTATTGGGAGTGTACACACTGTTTCTTATTCCACCAGAACAGCCAAGTATTTCATCAGCCAGATAGCATTGCAAACAGTCTCTCTTTCCCATGGTGTCTCTCAAATACCATAATATGTCGAAGTCAGTCGCTGCAGAATTTTGAACGAGGTCAGTCGATGCGTCCATAGTGCGAGATCGTAGTTTTTTCATTTTACTATCATAATTTAAAACCTTGTGAACATTATCCAAATAAATCAACTTAATTTGTATTATCCCTACAAATATCAGCTATATAATATAGTAGTCCGATTTTGATAAAATTAAAACAGAAATTTTAAAATAATAAAAAATGGTCATATCTGATTTCATAAAAGTATGAAATGCGTAATTTTAGTTTTGTTTACAAAATTTAAGTTGTCGGAATGCCGACATAGGAATGAAAGTCCGACCACTGTGCATTTCTTGCATAGGGAACGGCAAAGGCAGCTAATTTGATTTCCTTAGTAGCTTTAAAATGGCCTTGATCAAGGGGGGAAGAGGCATCAGGCTGGAACCGCAGACGCCTCATGAATAAGCCATGACGGTCAGCACTAGTTACCAAAAACAACAGCAACTAATGGCCCAGCGTATGAGTATGAGGCCACAAAAGGGAAGGCCAGGTGCACTTTGAACGGTAGCCTAGGCCGACACTCAAAGTGCTTAGCATATTTTGCTGCGATGTCGGATTTGGACAAGAAACCGTCGGATGGCTGTTGCTGCCTACTCTGTCACAGTCCCACACCGCTGAGGCCCCGGCCCCACACGCAACATCAGCTGCTTCTGCTGAAGCACTAGAAGTCTTAATTATATCAAAAGGTGAGAGGCACACACGGGACGGCTACTGATAATGAACCGAAATGTTGGCCACAAACTAGGAGCTCGGTGCTCGGAACCGAAAGCTTAAAGGATATTAAAGGCACAGGGAGAATGTTTCACTTGTCGGACAAACTATCAAACAAATGCACGCTTGGCTGCGGCAAAATTAAAATTATGTATCGTATTTCGGCTGCATTTTAAGCAGACTCTGTTGCAGCTGTAGCTTATCAGCTGCCCTGCAGCTTGGCAGCACGGCAAAGCAAACAGACAGCATCCAGGGGGGTGGACGGACGGCCGGAAGGAGCGCACAGAATCTAGCGTTGCCTTTGTACAAGCAGCGATTTTCGCTTACCCAATCGCATCAGCGCGGCGGCAGGAGCCCCCGAAAGTGCTCAAAATTAAAACAAAACGGACAGCAGCTTAAAGCGCCCCAATATAAGATACACGATTGACTGAAAAATAATACGCCGCGTGGTCCCTCCACCTCAAGTGGAACCAATACAGAACAACAAAAGCAAATCGGGCCAATTTCCGAGTCCCGGCCAAAGACGTGCTGGCGAAAGTTGATCGTTAGCAGAAAATTTCAGCTCTGCTCGAAAAAGTTGTGCTCCAACTTTGCGTTGCGTTTTATGCGCTGTTATAGTTTATCGTTAAAAAGTTCACTGGCATAGAAAAACTTTCATTGGGATTTACGCAACAGAATCGCCGACGCGAACCAACTTCCCTGGCTAGGTGAGCTTTAGCTGCTGTGGAACGACAAAGGCGGCTCAAATTTTGGATTTCGCCAATTTGGGCACAACAAGTAAGCTCAGGCGGGAAAGGCGCTCCAATCATTCGGCGCTGAAGTGTTAATAATGCACTTTGGTCAAGAGCTCGAAGAGAGCGGGCAGTGGCCCTATGGGCAGACCCGCCAGCCGACTCTGCGGTCTAGTTGGAAGGTGCTAACGACCTACAGACGACCTCGGGCACGGCCGGGCCGTGCATCTATTTCGAATAGATTAAAGTACCGCCCAACTGCGTTCGTGTGCAATTTATAAGAACGTGCGCACACACACGCGCTGACGGGGTGTCACTTGCTTCAGAAGCCTCCCCAAGTCGAGATCTTATCATTCACTCTAACGACTCACCTTCCCATTCACTCGCCCTTGACAATTTCCCACCCCACGCCCACTAATAAACTTATACGGGCAGATAGGGATCCCTGTCTATGCATGCTCACCCGACATTTATATGTGCCAGG
The DNA here is from genome assembly GCA_018151655.1 of Drosophila bocqueti. NCBI lineage: Eukaryota > Metazoa > Arthropoda > Insecta > Diptera > Drosophilidae > Drosophila > Drosophila bocqueti. The sequence continues at coordinate 216,960 of JAECXF010000030.1, read as the reverse complement.
AAAACGTTTAATTAAGTCACTTGAATGCGTAACCGGTTGTCGTGGCATTTATTCTCAATGATGTTGCTAATGCTGATGACGATGATTATGCCTCCTTTGCCGATGTTGAAGAAGCCGGAAAGCTGCCTGCCAGTGTTGCCCAGGAAACGACTCGTGGGACGTTCCTGACTCACACATTTTTCAAAATGCAAACACCTGCACAGGCAAAAACATTAGGGTATACATTATGGCACAATAATTCGCAATTTGATCAAAAACAATAACCAATATGCGGCAGTGCCGCAGCGGTACTTCAGAAATACTATTATTGATTAGTGTTTTCATACACGGTAACCATGGGTAAAGCTAAGTTTAACCAACTGTACATTTAAAATCAGGCTTAATTTCTGTATCTGTTTAATCTGTACTTTAAATTCTCAACCTATGTAAAAAAATATGAATATAAAATATACATACAACTTTACTGTCAAAAAATAAAATAGCTTTATTGTATTGTAAGTATTTCCGTCAGATTTCAAAGACTTCAAGAGCTACATATAGCAACCGCATTTAAAGTCAACGGTTTACATGTTCTATTATTCGTTATAAATTTACTGAAATTTATAAGGAATATTAGAACATGTATGTATATCCGTTTCCTGAAAACGTGAATAAAATAGGACAATAATAGTGGGCGGTATAAAGATTTCACACAGCTCTTGGCGAGTTGATATAAAGGTGAAGATGGCACCTTCAGCTTAAGAAATTACTGGATATTACATTTTGTGACCAAGAATAGTATTGAAAATAACTAAATACATTTCTAATTCGGCACACTGGTATAAATATTTAGTTATTATGATATATACTTTCCTTTGTAATATAAAATAATTGATTTATTTTCGATTTTGGTTTGGTTAATATTTCTGGAACTTTAAACGTTTAAAGGTTTAACTCCTTAAAAATTGCTTTTCCCGCTTAACTAGTACGGAAATCGAGAGTGCAAGTTTTTAAACTCCAGCTCTTAAATATATTATTATCAGAAATGAAAGCTAGCTTCGGCACGCCGAAGTTTGTATACGCTTGCAGTTTACAATTATCCAATATGATCAAATGACAAGAAAAATTAGCAAGAATTGTACAAAAGAACAATACATATTATACAAAATAGGGTTTAACAGTTACTTATAAATATTAAATTTACAGTTTTACATTTACAATTTTGCATTGTCCTCTACTTTTAACAATATAGTTGACCTATCCAGCCCTTTCCCATGTATATAGTAGTTACAGCTATCACAGATAGCTTTAAAATGTAACAATTTGAAATTTTTCTTTATTAGCGTGTCTTGTCCGGAAAACGATCGCAAGAAGAAGCGCAACAACAGAGAGACCAGGCATCCCGGCTGTCAAAAGCTCTCAACAATGCGCAGCTTAGGCTCATTGGGAAATCCGAGTTCCCAATTGTCCCGCAGCTTCTCGCGTTGCTAACTTACTGAAGGATCGAAAGGATATTCGTTCATATTCGTTATCCATAAATGTATAATACCATGCAAGCGTAAAAAATGATTAGGACTTTACACAATTTTTAATAGAACAAACGAAACGGACAGACAAAGGGAGAAACGTTTTCATTTTGAAATGAAGCTAATTTTGGGAAAAAATAAAACAAAAAAATTGGAATTTATATTAGTACGACAACTTTAAAAATGTCTCAGACAGACGTGCATTTGCAGCACATCTTACAATTCCAAGTTCATTGCTTAATAACGACTGTACGTTCCTATTATTTTATTTTTATTTAATTACCGAAACTCTCGATTATATAGCATAGTTGTGGTTTTTTATGAATTGGTATTGGGCGTGGCCAAAAGTGAAAACAAACGTGCAAAAGACACCAAATCTAACGTCCTCACAGAGCTCTGTAGTTCGAATCATTTTTCTTTACGCGAAATACAAGACAATGCGTATTTATACGAAACGAGTACCAAATAAAAGTAAAGCGGAAAAACAATTTGATTTAGCTGCTGGCGAATATAAAATGCAGGCCGGACTTCTTCTGGTCTGAGTTTTTATTGTGGTCCCTGGTTGGTGTGTTGTGGAGGATAACATCAAAATCAACGAGAGCTGCGGCGAATGGCGAGCGACGGAGCCGACAGGAACAGAGGCACGGACTGGGGACAGGGTGCAGTTCGCGATTCGTAGTCATGCTGACAGGCAGCGGAAAGGACATTTGTAACGATAACGTTCATTTCTATTTCTATTTCAAAAGCCCGACGACTGCTGTCTGTGCGTGCATGTGGCTGTGTGTGTGACCATTAATTTTGAGCGCGTTTAACATGAAAACTACATGGCAAAACTGATTTGGTGCAGGGCGCAGGGATCGCACACACACATGCGGGGCTGGACCCCGAACGACAGGCACATAGTTCATGCCCGCGAGCCAACAATGAAACAGTTATACTGCAAATAAGTAAGCAGGGGAGGCTGCAGGACGGGATGGCAAACCGAATGTAATGGGAAAAGCGCAGAAAGCGGGTCAGTGCGCACAAAATGCCAGCAATGATGATGATGGCGGATGCCACCGCCGCGGCTGCTTCCAGTCGCCGGCAGCAGCGAGCGGAGGAGCAGCGGAAACTGACGAAAGCGCAGAATAAAATGCTGATATTACCCAAGCCGTACATCAAGGGCCGCGGCATGGGCACGCCGGGGTAGGGCTGGAGATAGTATGGCGAATTTCGGGTAAAACAAAACGTCTGGGGGAAAAATTAAAAAACGAAATGCATGCGGATGAAATAGTATACAACAAACCAGCGGCAGCGGCCCCGCACCGACATGCAATCCATGATGTTTTCGCTGGCATACGCGGCGTATGCGTATTGCGAAAATAAATAACACCGCCCAGAAGTGTTCTACGCATAGCGAAAACATGCCAAGCCTGCACATACATACATATAAGCAGCGGACGAAATACTTTCCCACACAAAATAAATGCAGCGACAGCTTGTTTCAATTTCGCACTAGTTAAATGCTTATTTGTTTGTTTAAGGGCGCTGCGCTTCGGGGGACGGGCGGAAACGCTGGTCCAAACAGTCTTACGTCTAATATATTCGGGTTCTATCTTCATGCGAATTCGCTACCAATTGATAAACCCCCGTAGTCCATGTGGGAAAGCATTGGTGGGGACTGCCGTTGACACATCCAGGTCCCACGACCCAGTTGCCGCTCACTCAGCCGGTGGACGATTGACGCCTCAAATGACCGACTTCCAGATCGCCCGGCCCACCAGGGGATTCAGCTGCAACTGCCTGTTCGTAGGCTTTTTGTGGGGCCTAAGGACAGGAGCGAACTAGACCGGATAACATTCACGGTGACATCGGCGATAAACAGCCTTCATCAACATCCTGCCTGAAGAACTCTCGGCGAACGCCGCATCCTAGTCTGTTTGCACCAACAATGTCAATTACCCACGCCGTACACAACAAGCCTCGTTTCCAATTACCACACCTGCTGGAGCCGGAGCTTCATCACTTTCCTGTACCTTAGCCCTTGGCTCTCTCTTTGTTTTTTTGTTTGCTTTTTTCGCCTTTCCATTTTTAAGTGCCATGCAAATAGCTTTTTGGCCAAGAAGCGCTTGCTCTTAACTGACTCCGCTTTTTATTCTACCCTTCATTTCCACACCTTTTCTCATTTTTTTATTTGGAGCTTTGGCTTTTACTGAAATCCCACATTTTGATTGAGACTTTGGCTCCTTGAAGTTACAGAAATGTGTGTAGTTTACTTGTTTTACTTGTGCCCAGCTTATCAGCTACTCTAACTCCTATTAGCTTTTTATTGGTCAAGGGCTTTTTTTTTTCGTGGCACATCAAGATGGTTAAATTACAAGTGCAAATATCTATTTAGTTCTAAAGGCGGCGAATTGCCTGCTTAGCTCCAAAGGTCTAATGGTAGTAAATCGAGTTGTATACGGCCATCATAAATCTTTTTATTTGAACCCAGCTTCGTGCATGACAGTCAGAATTCCTTTGAATGAATTTTTTGGAAACCTTTCTATGAAGAGGAAAAATTGTGAATTTATATTGTGAATTCCTAGCATATCATTTATTACATTTTGCATCTGATACTTGACTTCATTATTACGCTCGTTATGTATCTTTTATTCGGTAAAGAAAAGTTGGCAATATAACTGGCACAGGACACACAGCTCCAGTGCGCTCCTCGCCTTGTTCGTCTGTGCTGCAGCAAAGTAAATATTTGCCATGCAAAAAGTCGCTCTGAAATAATATATGTCTGTATCATGAATGAACGAATATTTGCATGAAAATTGCAAACATACTTGCACCCGGCTCACTGATCCTGTTTAAAAGCAATAACAGCATTCAAACAAATCAATCAAATCCCTAGCCTCAGAAAATGCGCAAAAATGCACTTAAAGAGGAGACTCTGTCAATGCCTGAGAGGATTTCTGAACCAGGAATCTTCAAGTTAGAGGACAAACCTGATAAACCACGATAGCAGAGATAAAGCAGAAATTAATTTGCCCCTGACAAGTTCGTGAGCTGTCAGTCCCGCCGCAGCTAAGTAGATTACGAGACTTAACCAAATTTAGATCGAATTAAAAAGCAATTACGAGTGCAATAGAAGAATGCAAGCTCCAGCCAGGCCTAAGCCAACGCAACGGCCCGTTAAATAAGTGAGACCTAAACACGTATATTTATAACTCACCAGAGTGTCGGAAAAGAGAGTTCTCGTTCGAAAACTAAATTAACCAAAAATGAACTAAAGCCAGAAAAAGAAATTCTCGACTTTTCGCATTAGGAACACAGGATAAACGGCGAAGCCGTCCGTCCATTTGAATGCTTGCCACGTTTCAAATGATGTGAAAACAAGGCCGCCGACAAACAGGCTGCCAGACAGGGACTCGTAGTCATACATGTGTGCTGCCAGATGATGGCGCGTTGGCATGAGAATGGGCTTGGGCAAGTCCTTAAGCTGATGCTAAATACCCCCACAACACGCAGACAGGAAAATATTTTCTGCACGTGGCAAAGTCCCACGGCAACACAGACGGAGGAACATAGCTAAATAAAATTATGAACCACTCGGGGTAATTTGATCATTTTTAAGCGGGCGAATAAGAATCAAAAACACAAAATGCTTAAAGTTTAAGTGTAATTGAAAACGACAAACTCGATTCGGGCAGTGTTGTGTGCGAGGCTGCAACTTCCGGCCAGATAAGGCATTAACTTAACTTTATGTGGTCTAGTCGTGGCTGAACTTGGAGGGAGTAGCAGTCCAGGGGTGATTATGCAAATTCCCAATCGAATCAGACTTGCCTCAAATGTCTCCGCCTATAGAAGGTATTTTAAATTTTAAATTTGCTATAAGCAGAACTCGAAATGGTTTTTTTGCGAGAAGCTCTGCGTATTTCACGAAATATGTGCGTATAAACGGGTATAATTGTTAAAAGAATGGCCCAATCATACCGCTTTCTCTCCCGACCTTTAATATGTATAATGAAACGGCGCACACTTGCCGGAAAGATAGAGATACTATACAAAAATCAAATTTTTTATGACAACGGATCGTGATCGTTATTGCACTCGACAGGTAATAGTTCAAAATGGTTGAATCCAAAAAATCGGTTCAGTATTTTAGAAGTTACAAGTGTTTAAAGTTGAACCTCTTTTGGATTGCAACAAAAGCTTGTCTTTTTTAGAAAAAAACTGACTTTGAGGTCGATTTTTAGGTAAAATATGTAACCGACCGGCATGGTTATGGTCTCTATCGAAAGGGTCATCAAGTCTCGGATAAACCAAGGTAGAATAAAATTATAATATTTTTTGCACGTTCTGGCATACCTATTTTACCGAAGTACTAATTTTCAACTTTGATGGAAAATAAAAAATGGGATTTTGCTGGAGTTTCGGTTTGGCGTATGAGGTGTTGTTCTTGAATATATTCTTTATCATATTCAAAAAGAATCGGCTGCCCGAAACTGCCTTCCCGAATTTCCAAGGCAAAAGATACTTTCAACTCAGCGTATAAAACGCGCGTCTTCGTGCAAATTTTGCTACAAGCACAGTCGCTGCGCAGTACGAAATTGTATAGCGGGCACACATTTTTTCCTGTATTGGCGGCTTGTTTTTCAATTCCTGACTTTGTAATGTGGAAGGTGATACGATCGTACGCAGCAGTTCTCTTTACGTCTTCTTTATTCCGCTCACTAGCACAGACTGACTCTTACTGTTAATTACATCAGCTTAACATAATCTTAACATAGGTTTAACATAGGTTTAACATAGTTATCGTATAGTATAGGTATCGATATATCAGTGTGCCCAAAGGGTTAGCCTACTACAATTCGGCCATCCTGACGATAAGGATCCCCTGATCCTGGTTTTTTTTTTATGAACTAAACATCTATGTTGTAACAATTTGTTCATTTCCCTATCCAAGGTCTTATGTTTTGAACACTCCATACACCCTTGTAAGGATTTCGAGAAACTTGAAAACCTTCAACATCCTTTAGCAGGAACCTGTCATTACGAAGTATTTTATCAATTACGTATGGGCCTTTGTTCTTTGGGATCAACTTCCTAGCAACTCCCGCAGTACTGTCAAAATTCCTCACCATTACGTAGTCTCCTTTACTATAATCCTTTGGCTTTTTCTTTGTTTTATCATAATATGTTTCGTTATAGGCCTGTGCTCGATTTTGATTCTCCATTGCTCTTTTTCTAATTTCCTCTAAACTTTTAACCTGGACTGTGTCAGTAATTTCTTCTAATTTCTCCCTAAGTTCATCGATAATTTGACCTTTCTTCTCTACACCAAAGAGCATTTTACTAGGAACCTGTTTAATACTTCTGTGTACGGTGTTATTGAGTGCATGTTCTACCTGTTCGATTACATTATCCCAGTGTATACCATTTTCAGGCTCAGTTAACTTTGCTATCATTGGCCCTATAGTCCTGTTTATGCGTTCCACTTGTCCATTTGCTTGTGGAGAACCTGTTGCAATTTTCAGATGTTTGATGTTTGTTTCTGCTAAAAATTGCGCGAATTCATTAGAGGTGAAACAACTGCCTCTATCCGAAATTATACATTTTGGTTTGCTATACGCCCTAAAATAATTTGATAAAGCTTTTATAACTTCTTTTGTGTTTGTAGTCTTTGTCGTATATAGCCTCACGAACTTTGTAAAACCGTCTACTATTAGAAATAAGTGCTTATTTGCTCTTCCTGCAGCTACTGGTCCGTAATGGTCAATGTGTAATAATTCAAAAGGCTTATCACCTTTAGGAATGCTATGTAGGAAACCCTCCGATTTTCCGCTGTTTGGAGAAAATGCTACACACTTTAGGCAATTCTCAAAATGATTTTTACATTTTTCCTTTATGTTTGGAAACCAATAACTCCTTGAAATGGCATCTATCATTTTATCTCTTCCAATGTGACCAAGTTCATTATGGTATTTATGCAAAACGGGATTTTCCATATCCTCCGGGACAAAAAATAATAAACGATCGTCATTTGTTTTTCTGTATACAACGCCATTTCTCATTTCAAAAAGTTTATGCTGATTTTTCTCTAATTCTACTTTAATTTCCTGTATTTTTAAATCTTTTGATTGACATATTAAAAGGTTGTCTTCAAAACTAGTGGTTTCCACAACCAAAATGTTGCATCTGCTTAGAGCATCTACGTGTTGCATTTTCGTTCCGGATCTATGAATAAGTTCGTAATCATAATTTTGAAGCTCAAGTGCCCATCGGGCGATTCTAGGATTTAGCTCGACTCTGTTTAATGTAAGCGTTAAAGAATTGCAATCGGTTAGAATTTTGAAATGTCTCCCTTGTAAATAGATACGAAATCTACGCAGAGCATATATAATTGCCAGAGTTTCCAGCTCAAAGCTGTGATACTTTGCCTCAGTCTCCGTGCTTCGCTTTGAAAAATAGAATACGGGATGGAGTTTTCCGTCTCCTTTTCTTTGCATTAAAACCGCACCAAAACCCAGAGCACTTGCATCGCAATGCAACTCAACCTCATCTTTATGATTATAAATAGCTAACACGGGTGCTTCTATAAGTTTTTTCTTAAGATTCAAGAAACAGTCTAGCTCTCTTTGTTTAAAAGAAAATTCTTTGTCTTTCCTTAAAATGTCGTAAAGTGGTTTTGCTAACGTAGAGAAATCTTTTATAAATCTTCTAAAATAAGAACATAATCCTAAAAAGCTTTGGATATTGTGTATCTTTTCAGGAATCGGAAAGTTTGTAATTGCCTCAATGCCCTTGTCATCTGCTCTGATCCCTTCTTTGGTAATAAAAAATCCTAGGTATTTTATACTAGATTGCATAAACTCGCATTTGTCCATGCGAAGTTCTAAATTGTTACCTATTGACTAATCTTATAAACACATCTTTTAATGTTCTTAAATGTTCTTCCATGGTTGCACTGGCTATCATTATGTCATCCATGTATACGATGACCTTATTCTCGCGTTCTAAATCTGCAAAAATTTTGTTTACGAAACGCTGGAAAACTGCTGATGCATTCTTGATGCCCATAGGCATCCTTAAAAATTCAAATTGCCCTAAAGGAGTTACAAACGATGTATATTTGACTGACTCATTGCCCACGAATACGTGAAAATATCAATTTTTTAAATCCAGTTTTGAAAACACACTCTTATTCACCAACTTATCTAGAAGATCATCTATTAAAGGCAATGGATAATTGTCCTTTATTAAAACCTTATTCAGTTTTCTATAGTCTATACATAGACGCAAATCTCCTGTCTTCTTTTTTACCAACACAATAGGAGAAGCATATTCCGAATCACTGTTTCTTATTATGCCTTTGTCTAAATATTCGTCTAATAATTTTTGTAGCTGCTCCTTTTCACTAAATGAAAGTCGCCTAGGTGAGAAACTGAATGGTTTGGATTTTTCTAAACTAATTTTCATTTCGCATCTGGTAAATGGACTATCTGGTCTCTTCGCATTGACATAAGATTCTTGGAACATTTTAACAAATCTACATTTTATTTCATAGCTTACATCGCATCCACAGTTGTAGTCTACAAACTGATCATCAACCACGTTGATGTTCAACTTTTTAGTTTCAAAATTGTCTGCAAGAATTTCTACTTTCTCATTTCGTTCTATATTACCCGTTGCATCTTCTGACAGTTTTCCCATACTAGTTGACTTTTCTGACGATTTTTCCTTAACACTTTCATTTCTTAACCATTTTTCCTTTACAGTTGCATCTTCCAAAATTTTTTCCCTAAAAGTTTCATTTTCTAAAAAATTTTGCCTAACAGTTTCATTTTCTAACAATTTTTCTCTAACAGTTTCATTTTCTAAAAATTTTTCTCTAACAGTTTCATTTTCCGTAACAGTTTTATTTCCTAACAGTTTTTCCCTAACAATCTCATTTTCCGTAACAGTGTCATTTCCTAACAGTTTTTCCCTAACAATCTCATTTTCCGTAACAGTTTCATTTGAATCGCAATTAGCTACTACGGCAGTTGCTAGTTGTTGATCATCTTCCCAAGATCCTTTCATCATCTTATTAATATCTTCATTAAAGCCAAGGGTATCTAGGTTCATGCTCAAACCATATTGATTCATAAAATCCCTTCCCAGTACAACATCGTACCTCATAGATTCATTAGCGACGACAACCATTTCAAATTGAATTTTTATTTTTTCTTTTAGAATGAAACATTAAGTTTTTCCGAATATTTCAAGTTGGCTCTTGTTTAGCCCGTAATATACTTGGTTAACTGCTTGTAATGTTACTTCAAATGGAACTTTTGATTGTTTAATGAAAGATATCGCACTCCCCGAATCTATGAGACACTCTGCAAAAATGGCTAACTTAGTGGAATAAACAAAGAAAATTTTTAACCTTCTTACATAGTTGTTAACGTTGCTGTTGTTGTTGCTCTTTCTTAGTCGACATTCTCCCACGAAATGGCCCATCTCTCCACAAGCGAAACAAGATCCAGGTGCTCTTGCTGGCTTGCGGCAGTCCTTGGCGAAATGGCCCTTGGAGTTGCAGTTCCTGCAACGCAGGTTGTTGACTTCCGCCGCCTCCGACGTCGACTTCTTTGGTGCGTAGCCTCCTGTTTGTTGCGGAAGGCGTACATTGCACACTGGTCCCAATGCCCAAAATTTTTGCAAGAAATCCTTTTTTTTTTAAGAGTTATGATATTTTATTATTTTATTCCTATAGAATAATGTATAGTGCATTTAAAAATAACAATTTCACAACTGAAATTGTAGCCCTGGTATTTTGGGTAGCCCTGAAAGTCAGCAAATCATTTATCGATAAACTTGATATTTGTAACAAGCCAAACAAAAGCTCATTTCAAAATACAATAACATAAGTTACACTATACTGATTTACAAAATCTAAAATGCAAAATAACGGTGGAGGTATGTAAAATATAAGTGTTTTAATGCTATGTTTGATTTTTGTGATACATCTCTGTTAATATGTCTTTTTGTGAAGTCATCTTTTTAGCAATTCTAACCTAATATTTGTCGTGTTTCGTGGAAAAAAAGTATGTTGGATTGTTGTGGATTGTTGTAACTATTAACACAGTTTAATTCTTCAATATATTTATAACCTCATGATATTAATCTTTTTTGCTACTTTTTGCTACTTTTTCTAAAAATCAACTTTTTCTTAGACTACATAGACATCCGCCATGCTGAAATGCTGGAGTTTTGGCTGGCAAATGAACGTAAAACCGAAAGCCTTTATAACTTTGTTCTGCAGAAACGAATCGGAAAATTAAAAAAAGAATCATAGAAGACAAATAAAAAAGAAAATCAAGGATTTTGTGGCCTATGTTACTGTTGGCTTAAAGAAATGCACTCGAATAGTTGCGAAGTTTAAGGCCCACTATAAACGTTTTCTTTCCAGACGTTTTCTAGTAAAATTTGAAGCATCTGACTATTATTAAAGAAAGACAACTGCATATCAAAAAGAATAAAAGTTTTTTAGTAGAAGTTATTCGTCTATTAAGAACACCAGATGTTAATTTTTTCGGCAGTTATGCCTGTATAAGCACTTTGACTCTGACTCTGATGAAGATGACTTGGACACATTTGACTTTTTCGATGCTTATGCTTTTCATTTAGATTCTGAAAATTAATAATTTAATAATTAATTATATAAACGAAAAACATAAATAAATATGTATGTATTATTTTCTTAACTGAATATATGAATGAAATTAATTTTGGTTTTTTCTGAATCTTTAAGTAGTTACTCTTTAAGTAGTTACCAGTTCAGAAGGGGGGCAGAGGGGGATGAGGGGTTAAATATTTTATTATTGTATAAAAAAAATTTAATAATATTTAATTTAAATTTATGTAATATAATTGCCGAATTTACATACATATATATTAATTTTTATTTTATTTATATACATTTTTGTTCTAAAGGACATAGGCTTCTATGGGGCGGTAAGGAGGGCGTGGTCCGATCGATCCAAAATTTTGCTCAGACATTGCATATATAATAACTATACAGAGTGCCAAGTTTCAGATCTGTGGCTTCATTTGTCTAATTTATGCAACAATTTTGGGCATTGGGACCAGTGTGCATTGGAAAATGCTAGTAGCATCTGCTCCGGATTGGCGAACCTTTGGATGCGGGCTTGATCACGCAAGCTCGCCGATGGAATTCCCTCGATGAGGTGTTTGATCTGTTCCTCCATGTCCATGTTGACGGTTTCGGACATCATCCTCTTTTCCTCGAAATACATCGTAAAACGCTCGTTCCTTTGCCATTTTCGTTGTTCAAACTTCCGGCGAAGCTCTGATCTTGACGCTGTTTCTCCAAATGCTGTAGTCAGTTGCTCACACAGCATCTCAAAAGAAGCTAGCATTCGTGTTGGGTTGGCGTGTAGCCAACGCTGTGCGTTACCTTTTAGCTTGGTAACGAACAACATCCGTAGGCAGTCATCATTTAGGTTGTAGATCTGGCCTATGTTTTTAAGGTGTTCCACCCAGTTGCGTACACCAATGTTTCCTTCGAAGTCGATTGCAGCTTCTTTGGCATAAGATAGTGAAACTGCTGATCCAGCCCTGGCGAATGATCTCTCTCCCTGGTTGCTGCCAGAGTAGCCATCTATTGAGTTTCCGATAGTATTTGCATTGTCAACGTTGCCACTTAATTCATCGCTTGTAGCGATTGTATCGATGTTTGCGTTGTTAGCGTTGCCACCCGGTAAATTTCCAATTGGGTTCGTAGGATTTTCACTGTTGCCAACTGTCTGCTCTTGTTGTATGTGTGTGGCGGTGTGCGCCCCTTCTCGTTGCTGTGTAAGTGTGGCGGCGCGCGTCTCTTCTTGTTGCTGTGTATGTGTGGCGGCGCGCGTCTTTTCTTGTTGCAACGCATTTTTCTGCATAATAAGCGCAGCCTTCAGTTGCGCGATAATTCCAAGAAGTTCGTTCCGATCTAGAACATTCTCGGAAAAGCTTTCCTGCGACGATTGTGTTGTGATGTCAGGATCGGTGTCAGGCCGATCTTCTCCAGCATTCTGGATGGCCTCCTCCTCTGGAACTTGGCCTCTTTGTTCGAGCGGTATCTGCCCTAGGCGAGCCATTAATTCGGCTTTAACACCTTGGGTTGGTAAACCCAACGCCGATAGCCACCTTTTTAACTGGGTGACTGTAAATTTGCTTAGATCGACCTGATTCATCTTGTAGGTTTGACCATTTCTGAATTTGTGGAAGGTGATACGATCGTACGCAGCAGTTCTTTTTACGTCTTCTTTATTCCGCTCACTAGCACAGACTGACTCTTAATTTTAATTACATCAGCTTAACATAGGTTTAACATAATTATCGTATAGTATAGGTATCGATATATCAGTGTGCCCAAAGGGTTAGCCTACTACAGTAAGGACGCTTAATGATTTGAAATGAATGTATAATGATTAATTATTCTTCAAAAATATTAAATTATGTAAAATTGAATGATTATTTTAAACAAAAAGTGCATAAATTATTAAAAATTGGTCAAAAAAGGAAGGTTTAAATTATAAAAAAAACAAATTTTTATTTTTTTCTTTAAAATTAATTTTTTTTTTTTTTTTTGTTTTTAAAAAATTAAATATGCACCATATTAGTATTTTCAGAGAAAACAAACGAAAAATATATTTCGAAATTAAAATTAAGATTCAAGTACTTATACGACATGGCCTATGCAATTTCTAGCGGCGTTGTTTCGGTAGATCTGGCTAACATTACCAGGAAAAATTGTGCATTCTCGCTGGCTTCACCAAGGCCACTAGATTATTGCAATTATATGTGACAACGAAAAATCCATCTTAAAATTTAAGAACTCTGGTTGAATTTAGAGTTAAATGTTATGTCCCAATATACTTCAATGCCAAGTATTACACTCTGGGGTGGTAAGGGTGCATCAGACCAAGGCAAGATCAGCTGAGTAATTGTTGATGGATATTTCTTGGGGCTACTGGTACACCAAGTCGACTCGCAGGTGAATATCAACTTGATAGACACCACCCTCTCCTCGGAGAGGGTCCTCCGCGTGGTACCTCCTGGAAGCGTACTACGGTACGGCTAATGCGAGCGGCAATTCCCTGTGAATCCTCCATCCAATAATTCCTTTGACTCCACTTCCTTACCGACACCTGGGTATGTCTTAAAACGGCCTCCCCTCAAGCCAGGCGTGTTACGCGACCCGTGCCCGCTGGCTTACAGGTTCGCAGCTGAGGGGTTAATCCAGCTGTGTCTGATCGGAGCCTTCTCAGGGCCGGGCAACCCTGGGTCGTAATATGCCTTGCCGCGGCTTTGGGGCGAAGACGCGGTCGACCTCCTTCAATGCCCTAAACCCTCTCTGGCCCGCCGCGCTTGCCTGGTCGAGCAAAGCGGGCGATAATGCAGATGATAAATGAACTCCCAAAGCCATGCTTCGGACCTCGTGGGGGAGGCTAAACCCCGCACAATGTCAGAGATGAACGAGGAGGAGTTGCTAATGCCTAGGCAGGGCTTAGCTTCTCAAGAAACATCGGATATTGACGAAGACGAGCTGTTGAGGCCAAGCCCGGTCGCCAACGCTCCGTTAATACGTACGTCAGCATTGTCAGTCGAAGAATCCCTAGAGGTACTGGTAGACACGCACTTTCCAGGGAATGTGCGAGTAAACTCGGACCCGGGGAGACCTAGAACCGAACAGAATTTTACGACAACTGGAGACATCATCACCATTGAGAAGATACAATGGGCGATAAACTCCTTCGACAAATATAAAAGCCCGGGCCCCGACGGTATCATTCCGGCGATGCTACAGGCAGCAACGGAAAGCATCAGTAGGTGGCTTAAAGCCATCTAAGAAGCAAGCATGAACCTGAGTCACATACCGCTCCTATGGAGGAAAGCAGAAGTTATATTCATACCAAAGCCGGGCAGGAGGGGTCACATCCTAGCTATTATAGACCAATCAGCCTAACATCCTTAATCCTGAAGACGATGGAAAGGCTTATTGACATAAACATAAGAGACAAGGCGGAGGGAGATCACCTATCGGATGCGCAAAACGCATACCGAAAAGGTCGATCGACCGAGACAGCACTGCATGAAGTGGTGAGTCACGTCGAGAAAGCGCTGAACTACAAAGAAAACACGATGGCCGCCTTCTTAGATATAGAAGGTGCGTTCAATAACGTGAACGCCGAACCCATCCTGGGCTCCCTCAGCTCGATAGGTGTTGAGAGATGCACCAGAGAATGGATAGGTGCTATGCTCACGACTAGGACGATAATGGCCGAACTGGGTGGCACTCACCTCACGCGAGTAGTGAAGAGAGGCACACAGGGCCGCCGAGAGAAAATCGGGGGCCGGGGGTAACCAAGTGCCCGCCTCCCCCCCGCTTGACATTTCTGAAAATCTCGGGCCCCTTTTGAAAATTACGGGTCCCCCTAAAACTAAGGGCCCGGGGGTAATCCCCCCGTCAACCCCGTCAAAAAACACGGACTACATGACAACCGAAATTAGATTCGACAACGGCTATACGACCTCCTACCCGACAAGGGAGGAATGGACTAGAGGCAGAGTAACCGAAAAAGATGAGGTATCGCTCTACACCGATGGCTCTAAGATGAGCTGTGGTGTGGGGGCTGGGATCTTCGCTGAGAGCTGGGGGATTGAATCGACTTTCAGTCTCCCAGTATCAGCGACGGTCTTTCAGGCTGAGGTACTCGCTGTATTGGAGGCAGCCAGGCTATCCAATCAGCGAGGCCTTAGCAATACCAAAGTGAGGATTTACTCAGATAGCCAAGCGGCTATCAAAGCCCTAGCAGCGGTCAAGACAAACTCGCAGTTAGTGTCGGAGTGTAAGGGAGCTTTGAACGAGCTTGCTAAACGACGTTAGAATAACCTGGGTGCCAGGACACAATGACATACCAGGAAATGAGAAGGCAGATGAGCTAGCCCGCAAGGGCTCAGCCGAGCGTAGCAACATTAAAAACACACTAATATCGCTGAAAGCGGTACAGTCCAAGATCCATGACTATTTCAAAGGTCAGGCCACCAAAGAATGGTCAGGGACAAGTCAAAACAGAAGATCGAAGCTATGTTGGCCGAACTTCGACAGCAAACGCACTGAAGAACTGTTACTACTTAGTAAAAAGGATATCAGTAGGATCAGAGCTGTCTCCACCGGTCATTGGGCGATAGGATCGCATGCAATGAAGATGGGGCTGCCCTATAACACAAGCTGCAGAAGCTGCAAGGAACAAGCAGAACAGGAGACACCAGAGCACCTGCTCTGTCACTGTCCAGCTTTGAACAGCAGGAGAATGCGTCAATTCGGTGCCTGCCAGCTGGAATCGCTGGGAGAAGTAGGGAAGCGTAAGATTGCAGCTATCCTTGCTTTTCTCAACGATTCGGGTTGGTGCTGAGCATGACCCGCTACAATCAGAAAACAGAGAGTGTGGATCAAAACGCAGCTCAGCTCTAATTGGAGGCTGGAGAAGAGCCTCACCACTTTAACCTACCTACCTACCATTACACTCTGCCGTCTACGGTAGTGCATTATTATTCAGGTACATCCATTGGTCACGATTTCTAGAAGCTCCTTTGCGCAATATTGTAAAGATAATTCATATTTTGCGCATTCGGAAAATATCTTGTTATCAATGTTGTTTGATGATAGGAAAGAAATGCGCGACTCTGCTATCAATAAAATTCTGCGCTGTCGAACCAATGTTGAAGACCCAACGAAACTTAGAGTTTATAAAAAACCAGATATAAACTTTCATTGCTCGAATTACACGGAAATGATCAATTAGAATGATATAAATAACGTGTCTGAACCTCCATTTACGCGAAGCATTCTGTACGATACATTCAAAGAATTTTTAAATTTGGATGATACACCGTTAAATGATCCAAAAATTCCATCGCACACACATGGAACGGAACGATACGTTCAATTGCTAGCTAGCGTTGCCAAACGAGTTACACCGGACAATTTAGAGGCTGTTATGGCGATGACATTAGAGAGCCGTGCGAAATTGCCCAGACTTGATAGCAAAAAGGATTTCAAACAATAATACATTTTTCTACGCTAAATTAGGCATTTCATAGTTTTTTTTCATGCAAACTGGGAAAAATTTTGATTTTGGAACATGGGGAACCGATGCACAGTGGTCTGGCCCATAGGCCAAACATAAAAAAATGAAAGTTGTAGTAGCCAAGAGGAAAGTGTTCACTAGAATCTGAAGGTTCTCTAGCGTATAGTCGGGTCGGTGTTCGTGCACTTCTTGCTATGCTCGGTACAAAGCTCGTCGGATATGGCGTGGGTCTTCCTCACCTCAAGGTTTTAAGTGCACTTCCTGTATATTAAATGATTGGTCAAAAGGTTGAAAGGTTCAGACATACGGACGGACCCTAAAGAGATATTTATAAGAGAGACACACAAGCGTTGTGGGTGGCGATGATGTTATTTGCCCCCACGTCTTTACCCTCCCTACCGTGGTAACTTATGAGATTTTATAGTTACCCCTTAGCAAAGCCTTCTTCGCTACGTTACGTTAATCCGAAGTCATTCGACATTCGCTTCACCGTACTTACACAAGACCGATAATAACAAGTTAGTTCTTCATTTTCATTTCATTATAATTCCAAGTCATTGCGTTTCAATGAGGTTTGCATACATTCTTTTTAAACTAAGATTATATTTTTACTATTACTAATTTTCTACCGTTCGATATCTTCATCAAAAAAGAGCGCGCATTCGCGGATTGCTATCCCTATTAAATACTTTCGATAGGATATAAATATGCCCTCAGGCCATGATTGCTTTAATGCAAAAACTTACGAACAGATCCTCCACTGCTGATTCGCTGGGCCCATCGAAGATGCAGGTGCTGTGCTATTAGTTGAAAATTGTAGAAATGTTATTTAACATGGATGGCACACGCCGCTCTCGTAACTTTATACGCTATATGACAGAAATATCGAAACCAGAATTAGAATATATCTAAGGCAACAACACTAAATCTAATTAAACTTCATTTTTACGACTTCTCTAAACTCCTTTCATCGATGCTGGATTCCTCCAGTGGGTGGGCGCCGCCTTCGGCTGCTCGCACCGGTGTCGTCTCCGCCTGCTCACATGCTGAAGTGCGACCGGGTTCTATGTGCCCGCCACACTGATCCTCGGCCTGGTTATGGCTTCACCAAGACCACTGCTCCTTTCCGCTATTCCTTTCCTCTAGCTAAATCTTGGGGCGCCTCGCCGCCGTTCGTGCCGCTGCACGCCTTGCGCACTAATTAGGGGTTCCCATAAGTGAGGTTAGGTACGATCTTGCGGTACCACTCGGTCACCGCCGCAGCCTCTGCCGTATACTGTTTCTAAAGAATCAGGTTATGTGCAGGGCATCCAACAAGTGAGGTTATGTGCACGTGCTGCGCCGACCAGGCCGCAGCCGTGGTCGCCGTTTGCTCGGGGCTTCCAGAAAGTGAGGGTATGTTCCCTCGCCGGATGCTGGGGCACGCACTGGGTCGCGCACACACGCAGACTTCGTGGCCGCCGACCAGACACCTGGGCCTCCTCTGCCGCGCTGCGTCGGCAGCAGCGTGTTCTTGAAAAGCTCGCGAGCCAAAGCAACGGGATCTTTCCCAAATCCTCTCTTAGCGCTCTCGCTAGTGGTGGGCGAAGAAGTAGAGGAAGAGGAGGTAGAAAATAGTAATGTGTAATTTGCGAGCGTTGCCATTGCAGGCAAAAGAAAATCAGCAACCGATATTCATGGTTCGCTAGATAAGGTGGTCTTATCGATATTACATTATTTATACTAATATCAAATTTTATATTTACATTTCTATATTGAAATTTACTCTTATATACATACATTCGCTAGTCTTTCGATCTGGCCCCTACAAAGTCAAAACATTGGCTAGAATTGTGTCAACCCTAACTCGGAATTGGTCAAGTTACTAAAATGTATGATTGGTTTTGCTTTATTCTAACTATTCTCTTTAAGAATGAGTGCGAAACATAGAGCACAAAATTGATTTGGCTTGGCAGCGTGCGCAACTTGCAAGTGACGGTCGCAATTAAAATATTATTTCACGTGAAAAAGAAAGTGTTTTTCAAATGGAATCATTTAATATTACAAATAAAGGTATTTACTATAACTTTTTGCAGTTTTAGAGTTTCTGACGTGTTGTTTTTAGTTTATTAAGTAATTGTGAAACCTGTGCCTTTTTAAGCATTAAATGTTAAGTGAACTCATTTTTCGCTAAGAGTTTCAAAAGTGATGACCACCTGATACCACGATGAAACTAATTTTAAAATATTGGTCAATGTTTATAGATAATGTTAAACAAATTTCAGCTGCAGAACGTTGCAGATGGCTGAATTACAATGAAAAGAACAACGGCGTCTCGCGGTTTTTCGAGCATTTTTTGGTCGCCCGCTAAGATATAATATAGAAGTCCGATCTTGATCAAATTAACACCGAAATTCTAGAATAATACAAAAAGGCCACAAAAATTTTGTTTTCCTTCTTATATTTTTTTTCGGTTTATTACTTGAAAATATTCGATACGTATTTTTTTATTTCAATCTGATACTTGGAATTTTCGAGAAATAATTTTCTAAAGTTTCCCGTTTGTAAAAAAGATACTTTTTTCAACCGCATATACTGAGAAAACTAATAAAGATACAACAATTTGTCCAAGACATGAAACGTGCGCCCTTTCCTTATTTTTCCAATAAGTTAAACTAAAAACAAGTAAGAAAGCTACAGTCGTTCGTGAACGACATTGAGCAATGGAACGCCTTTTTACGCTTACGGAAGTCCTGCTGCTGCCCCAAAGGATCTGAAACTCAAAAATTAAATATATTCTTACTTTGTAAACTTTTGCGCATGGCTGGTACCAGAATTGCGAAAAAAGATTGAAAATTGAAAAACTTATGCGATTTTAAATGAAAAACTCGATTTTTACGCACTTTTTTCGACATTAATTGTTATATAAAATGAAAAATATTCAATATTTTTTAAAGATTTTGATACCAGCCATGACGAAGCCTCTAATACACAAAACTTTAAAATTTCGTGGCGATTGCTCAACTCGTCTGGCTTGAATCACTTCCTAAGGCGAGGGTGAAAATGTAATTTTTTAGAATCTGTTATGGAATTGACTACGTTTCTAGATAGTAACTGAACATGGTTTTTTTATACCCTGGCAGGGTATTATAATTTTAGTCAAAAGTTTGCAACGCAGTGAAGGAGACATTTCCGACCCTATAAAGTATATATATATTCTTGATCAGCATCAACAGCCAAGTCTGTCTGTCCGTCTGTCAGTTTCTACGCAAACTAGTCCCTCAGTTTTGAAGATATATGAATGAAACTTTGTACATATGCTTCTATATGCTCTCACTACTATGTATGTCGGAACGGAATAGCTCCCATAGGAACAATCGGACAATTTTTAGGAAAAAAATTATAACTTGGGCAATTTTCAACATATATTCATGAAATTTCAGACATGGCCATTTTGTAATATTTTAGAATTTCGGTTTTAATTTGATCAAAATCGAACCTCTATATCATATAGCTGCCATAGGAATATATATATAAATTCATTTAGTTTGTTCGCAACATTTTTGTTTGGAACATTTTCGTTCGCAACATTTTCGCTCACAACATTTAAGTCAGTACCCGAGAAAACGAAAAAGTCTTACTTACTTACTGCAAGGGTATTTACACTTCGGCTTGCCGAAGTTACTTCCTTTTCTTGTTTCTAATTGAAATGTCGTAATTGATACTGCTTTTGGCGTAGTAATGATAATATCTTTAAATTTTCCTGATGTAGTTTTTCGTGATCGACCCGCATTTACTAAATTACCCATTGAGTTTGTCGGTTGATGCTTGTCAATTTGATGGGATCTACTGGATTTACAAAGAGATGTACATAATGCGCACGAAACAAATGAGACCTGATTGAATGCAATGTAAAAATAATTTGTTACTGCCAAGAATGCATTATCTCTCACACCTTGTATCATAGCAAAGAAATAGTTTGACTCATCAGTGTCATCTTTTGCTTTCTCAAAGCTATAAATAGAATCTCTTACTGAAAAGTGGAATGCATCCAGTAACTTTTACAAGTACAGAACCAACCTTATTTCATTTAAATAATTTGCTTATTAAGGTGTCCTCACTTCCTCATCCGCCTCCAGACGGAAGTCGCAAATTTCAATTTAAGTTCGCTTTGCTTTGCCAGCTGCTGAGGTCTGCCGCTTGGAACTCCAAAAGGACAACTGTCAAACTATTGCGAAATCTTCAAGCGAACTCTCAAAAACGTCCACATCATTAAAATATCATAGTTATCATCCGCCCGCAAATGCACTCTATCCTTAAACTGTCAATTCACCAGTCCACTCAGCTATCCGCCAGAGCTATCGCTTCCGCAGCAGTAACAACGAGACTGGGAGGTGAGGCCGCTTGGTGAAATGTTCACAAATTTCGCGCACTTCCGTTACATTGCGCATCCTTTCTGGCTGTTTATTTTTCGGTGGCGCTTCCTCCAGACAAACCGCAACGGAAGCACAATCGTGCACTTTTCTGAACCGACCAACGCTCCCCACACAAGGCATTTTCCGCCATGCTAAGGCCAATAGCGAAAGGGGAAATGACAATGCGAATGGCAGGGAATGCGCTCCTTAACAATGCTTTAAATGAAAATGAAATATGAATAATAATAATGAAGTTATATCCCCCTCTAGGCTGGAATTTTAGATTATCAACAGACACCAGGTAGGCTAAAATCCTGTTTTCATGGAAGTGTCTTAGATAGAAGTAATTACATACTCAGAGCCCAAAGTGAGACAAAAACAAAAACTACGGTCAGGCCAATAAATCCTTATAAATCCATATATTCGCCCTCAGATCGAACCCAATAAAATTTATTTGTGCCATTTTATTTTGAAAGCTTATTAAGTACCTAATAACTAGAAGCTGGATGTTATAATTGCGTGGGCCATTGGTTTCGCAGTTAATGAGCCGCATCAAGCTAGCAGACTAAACGGCATGCCCGAGGCGTTGAGCAAACAAGCTGGATTAAAGTTCAATTGACCGAAGAGGGCCGGGACCCGTAACTTGCCCCTGAATCGGCGTCAGGGGAGGCTGCTTCTACGTCTTTATGAGGGGGCGCCATCATGGGAGAGTCCAGGCTCTCATCAGAGTCGTAGGAGTCAGAGTCTTCCTCGGACTTATCCTCGTATGGATCGTCATGGAGCTCTACGTCCTTGTAGTGAATAACCATAAATATCATCCCCACAGCTAGAAAACATGCGACGAAAATGTTGTCCCTCGCCACTTCCGTCTCGACTATCCACAAGTACTTTCTGATGTTTGTCATGCATCCGGGACACTCCGGCTGCTCGCAGCAAGACCCGCTGGCCCAGGTGCGGTTGGTCGTGGCCGTTTGGTAGTCTTCTACGCCAGACACGCCGCAGCAGTTGAACTCCACCTCTAACTTGCCCATCATATCCCCAATCCAGACCTGGAGGGCAACTTGCCGCGCAAAGAACTCAAACTTTTCCAGGAACATGAATCGTGTAACAGCGATGACGACGGTATATATGAGCACCACCAATCCAATTATCATATACAAGGCAAACTTCAAGATGCTCGGGTTGCGGGCCATACGGATTCCGAGGATCGCGTTCAGAATGTATGCGGACAGTGTAATACCACGCACCCAGAACAGCCAGTCTCGGAGGGCAACGGGGTAGAGGCGGAGGTGGGGAAAAATATGGGCCCTCAAGTAGCTGTGGCCGACAACGTCCAGCATAAAGATCACACCCACCACTATCAGTACGATGTGGATCTGCACCACGAAGGCACGGGACACGCGGCACACGTGCCAACGCCTAGCCATCTCACATGCGAAGGCTCCAGTGGATAAAAGCACGAGTCGGGATAGGAAAAAATGTGAATTCCTGTTTATTTACTTTGAAGTAAAACGCGTTGGGCTGCCTTCGCTCTGAAGTTGCTCGCCCCGCCACTGCTGATTCCAGTCCAGTGCGGGCCCTACTCGGGTGGCTAATATCAACATTTGACTAGCTCCCTGCCTCCACTGATTGCCAGGCAGACTTGTTGTCATGGCTCCAAGTGCAAATGAGTTTATTTCTCAGAAAAATAAATTCAGCACCTGTTGCGGGCGGGCTTCCGCTGAGGACCGCAATAAAAACAGTCGGACGAAATACAATATTTGTGCGGCAGCTTCCAGCAAACGAATGCTGATTTCTCACATGGCTATGAAAATGCGAATTTACAATTAAGCAAAGCAAGCGGTGCGACACTATGCCATAATAATATATTATACTTATATAGCTGTACTTATAATTCAATCAACGGTTATATTTTAAGATTTGTCAAACAAAAAATTGGGTGAACAAACCCCCGACATTTAAGTGTCCATCAACTTCGCTCAAGCAGTCGTAAAAAAAATTTAAAAATGGCAGTATGAACAAATTTTTTATTGTGAACTGAATTTTCTCCAAACCCGGTGCTGGAATTTTAAATAATAACAGTAAATCTTCACGAGAAAAAATGTTAATTTGCACATCAACTTTTTGCAATTGACACACTTCACACGGTGACACTTTTATAAAAACGTGCAATAAGGAACGTTCAAGTTATTTTTTTCAAGGTGAAAAAACCATGACATATTTACCGGGACACTAAAGCAGGCACGCGTCACGTTCCAACGTTTGGTATCTCGGTCACAAAACAATCGAGCTTCAATAGCGCAGCAAATGACATTCTGAGCAGATTAGCAAGCATTGTTTTAGTTACGGTAATTTTTGTGCTTTCCTGATCTCTGCGCTCAAGTAGGTCCCACAAGTGCTCTATTGTGCTTCGGCGGTCCGGGTATCGCTAGCAATACGATATTTTTCTAGAGAAGTAACGATCACCCAGAACAAATGAAGAGCTCGAGTCAACTAGAAGAGAGTCACTAGCATAAGAAGAGCAGTAACTTGAGACTCGTTGCAGAAAACGAGTCCAGTTGTCAAGTTGTTAAGTAGTTGTCGATGGATCAAATCAGAGCATAGAAGGAGTTGGTGTGTCGGTCAGGTTTGTCAACAAACGTCGGTCAAGTTGTCAAGTCCTTCAAGTTGCAGTCATCTGTCAGCAGAATCGAGAATTCGCCATTCCATTTATGGTCAAACCAAAAACTTTTGTTATATCCAACACAACTATAATAATAAACAGGATATAATGTTTTAAATATATATAAAACATTTATTCGACAAGTTTGCTGCGCAGTGGAATGTAAAATCATAATTCCAACCCTCATAGCGACATTATGTTATGATATTTTATAGAACATTACATACAAATAATATATGTAGTTTAATGTTAAATATATGTACCATAAAAATCCATGCGTGTTTTAATTAATTTTTGCATTTACATAAGTATGTTCTTGCAAAATAATGTTTTCTTCCCTAAATTAGGCATTTCATAGTTTTTTTTGCATGCACCGCGCTAATAATGGTGATCTTTGGATCATCTTTCTGGGGGTGCGTTATTTTTGGGGGTCCACTACAGGCGGCGGGTCACTAGGGGGTACGCCACTAGCATAAGAGGACGTAACGTGCCATCGAAAATTAGTGGGGTTGTTAAGTAGTTGTCGATGGATAAATCAGAGCATAGAGTTGGTGGGTCGGAGGGTCTAACCGTGGTCCAGGTCAAGTCGGCAATTTGCAGTCATCGTCATCAAAATCGAGAATTCGCCATTCCATTTATGGTCAAAACAGGGCTTTGAACATCAGAATGACTATTTTAGTAAACAGGTATGGTGCTTTGGGCATATAGTAATACATTTATTCTCAAGTCCCGCAGAACTGATGAATCATTTCCGTGCCGCTTATAGCGATTTATATGACAATATATCTTCATAAATATATACCCCTATATATATAAATATATAGCCTGTTCGTGAACGAAGGATTTTGAATTTGAAGCAAAACTTTTTTTCCTGATGTAAAAACCAAAAAATTTATACGTTCAAAACTCGTACTTTTTAGTAAAACGATCATCATTTTCGTAAAAAATTGTATTTTGCAAAATCCTTCGTTCACGCACAGGCTAATATTAATATTGTTGTTAATAAGCCTGCAAAATTTCAGGCTGATCGAGTTAACGGTTCTTTAGTAATCGTGGTCACCGCGAACGATGTTGGGAAAGTTGTGTTTTTGCATAATGGCTACTGTAACTACTAATATAAATATACTAGCTGACCCGGTGAACTTCGTCCCACCTCAGGCTGACACGATTGAAAACTGTTTTGAAAACACACTTCAGCTGTGTTTTTTTTTCGGCTCGCTCTTTGCTCAACCAGTGGACAACCCTTATCGGTCAGGGGTACGAAAAATAGATGTTAGCCGATTCTCAAGCCTACAGAATATCCCCTCAAAATTTCATCCAAATCGGTCAAGTAGTTTCGGAGGAGTTTGGATACAAACACCGTGACAGCAGAATTTTATATATAAGATATATTTTTTTTAATTCATGAAGCATCTCACGAAGTGCATAAATAAATATACATTCAGTGTTTTAAGAAAAGTTGTGTTATTATTCAAAAAAAAAGAATAGCAAAAAAGCCTATTATTCCTCGCGCGCAAGTGTATATATGTAACCCCTTAAGGCTTCTAGGTTGGAGTAATAACCATTCTGCTATTGATAGCATGGAGTTGAAGAAGAGCAATAATGACTAACAGAAGCACTAGATAATGTGGTTTTGCTGTAAATATTTGAGAGGCTGACAATTAAACGTTCGGTTTTCAGCTGCTGCCAATTGACTTATTTAATTGAAAAGTTTCCAGGGCCTAGTGGCGGCCATATACCCTTTTCGGCTGGTGTCCGTCTGTCATTGTTTATTAATTAAATGGTCATGTTGCAGCTGAGTCGTTTGTCGCAACTTTGGGCTGTATTTTACTGAAAGTTTGGACAGCACATACCGACTGGCTTCGAGTGACTACGTAGCAAAATCAATGAATGACTTTTAAGCATGACATCCCCTCGGACCCCATCAACCCACCGATTTTATTACTACAGAAGCTATTTGAAATTAAATCTTTTTACACTGGGAACTGTTGCAGCCTTGTTTGCCCTTCTATGGGGTAAGCGGATCATCAACTATTTATAGGCAAGTGTAAACTTTTACACTTCAAACAAGCGCTACGTACTGCTCATTAGTCAGTTTTTAAGCGGACATGTGGCACCGTCAGTACCCTCCTGTAACAGGTTACTCGGTTGAAGAGCTTAAAAAATTCGGTGTCGCAAGACCCAGTCAATCGTTCTAATTGATTTATACAAACGACTTCGGAAGTGTCGCTCATGAATTACCCAACCGCTTCGCTGATGAGCTTATAATCACGCCACTGGGAGCCATATAAAAGGACTATGCCGACCCTTCGGCTCTATAATTCAAATTCAAATAAGCCACGATGCAGCTACGAAGGATCTTTCCGGCCATGTATACGCTCTCCGAGGATCTACCTGCTCGCTCCCGGGACGCGACTCTTTACCTTCTACGCTGCATCTTCCTGATGGGGGTGCGTAAGCCTCCGTCGAGGTATTTCTTGGCCTACGTCTTGTGGTCCTTCGCTCTGAATCTGAGCTCGACGTTCTATCAGCCCATCGGTTTCCTCACGGGCTACATAAGCCATCTGTCGGAGTTTTCGCCGGGCGAGTTCCTTACCTCGCTGCAGGTGGCTTTCAATGCCTGGTCCTGCTCTACCAAGGTGCTGATTGTGTGGGCGCTCGTCAAGCGGTTCGATGAAGCCAACGCCATTCTGGACGAAATGGACAAGCGACTCACGCAGGCCAGCGAACGTCTGCAGGTGCATCGCGCGGTCTCGCTCAGCAACCGAATCTTCTTTTTCTTCATGACTGTGTACATGGTGTATGCCACGAACACCTTTCTGTCGGCAATTTTTATCGGAAGGCCGCCCTACCAGAACTACTACCCGTACTTGGACTGGCGCTCCAGCCACTGGCACCTCGCCCTGCAGGCCGGCTTAGAGTACTTTGCCATGGCCGGCGCTTGCTTCCAAGACGTCTGTGTGGACTGCTATCCCGTTAACTTTGTACTCGTACTGCGCGCCCACATGTCCATCTTTGCGCACCGACTGCGCCGCCTGGGCACTGATCCGGCGGAGAGTCAAGGGGAGCGCTACGAAAAGCTGGTGGAGTGCATACAAGACCATAAGATAATACTGCGGTAAGTGGGCTTTTCTGATATTTAAATTGAAGAAGCAATGGGTAAAGATGTGACGAAATGCCGATAACTGGGCTCGACCTATCCACTTCTCGGCCTTAAAATGTGGCAGGAGAATAGCAATTGTTATAAAGAATTAATCGAAAAACATTTATGCCATTTAATACTAATTTAAAAATGTGTGATATCAAAATGTGTTAAACAGTTCAAGCTGAAAAACTTTTGTTCAACCACTTTTCCGGACTTCCTGCTAGTTTATCAGTAAAGTAGCTAAAAAGACACATTTTCCGCACCCAGAAAGAAAAACCGACCATTACATTTAGGAAAACTCTTTGATTAGCCCTAAAACTAAGCAAAATCGTTCAACATCATTCTCTTCATCACCTTGTTGATCCCTAAGTACTAAGTACTATTACTATATCAAAGATAGTTATTGACTTGAAATCAAAAACAAGAAAGAAAGCTAACTTCGGCATGCCGAAGTTTAAATACCCTTGCAGTAAATAAGTACGACTTTTTCGTTTTCTCGGGTACTGAAATAAATATTGCGAACGAAAATGTTGCGATCAAAAATGTTGCGATCGAAAATGTTGCGAACAAACTAAATGAATTTATATATGGGGCGTTCCACGCAAAATTTGCCACCAAAATTTGTTTTTCTTCTTATATTTTTTTTTCGGTTTATCAATTGAAAATATTCGATACGTATTTTTTTATTTCAATCTGATACTTGGAATTTTCGAGAAATAATTTTCTAAAGTTTCCCGTTTTTAAAAAAGATACTTTTTTCAACCGCATATACTGAGAAAACTAATGAAGATACAATAATTTGTCCAAGACATGAAACCTGCGCCCTTTCCTTAGCTTTCCAATAAGTTAAACTAAAAAAAAAAAAAAATTTTTTTTAATGAAAAAAAATTAAAATTTAACAAAAAATTAAAAAAATTTTAAATTGCGTGGAACGCCCCAAATACTTTATATGGTCGGAAATGTCTCCTTCACTGCGTTGCAAACTGACTAAAATTATAATATCCTGCCAGGGTATAATATATTGAAAACCGAAAGTTTGACTTTATTTGAGTCGCTTTCGCCTTTATTTTTTGCGATATCTAGTAATTTTGTTAGGCGCTTCGTGATTCAACTAGAAAAAAGGAAAGGGAGCAGAATACGCAAGAATTTTAGATCAAACTCTATTTTTATTGAAAATAAAGCTATTGGTTCAGTAATTATAGGTGAGCCTAGCATAATGTTGTGAAAATTCTAAATTCGACTTTTAAATTTACAATGGATTGCGTTTCACAGCTTCAGATACAGATTTCACTAAAAAAATTTAAGAAGGGTAAAAAATAAGGTAGAAGATTGTGACGATCTGTCATTTCTCGGGTGGCTTAGGGATGGCCAAGATTCGTCTCAGGAAATTATATTTGGTTGAGGTGTGGTTGCTGGAAGATATTCTGACCCGGACCCAGATTAGAATGCTAGCTAATACGATACAAATTATCTTTCTGTTTATTGAATTAATAGGTACAGATTTATGGTAGTTTCATTTCTCGTCGCCTGGTAACGTTGTGATCCAGTGATGCACACTTGCCGGAAAGATACAGATAGTATACAAAAATCAAATTTTCGGATCGTTATCGTTATTGCATTCGACAGGTTATAGTTCAAAAGGGTTGAATCCAAAAAATTATTCAAATCGGTTCAGTATTTTAGAAGTTACACGTGTTCAAAGTTTAACCTCTTTTGGGTTGCAAAAAAGCTTGTCGTTTTTTAGAAAAAATCTGACTTTGAGGTCGATTTTTAAGTAAAATATGTAACTGACCGGCATGGTTATGGTCTCTATCGAAATGATCATCAAATCTCGGTAAAAAACCAAGTTTAAATAAAATCATAATATCTTTTGCACGTGCAGGCATACCTGTTTTATCGAAGTATTAATTTTCACCTATTTTTCAACTTTGATGGAAAATAAAAAAATGAACTTACACCGGCTTATGGGTTTAGCGTATGAGGTGTTGTTCCTGAATATGTTCTTTATCATATTCAAAAAAGATCGGCTGCCCCGAACTGCGACCCCGAATTTCCAAGGCAAAAGATACTTTCAACTCAGCGTATAAAACGCGCGTCTTCGTGCAAATTTTGCTACAAGCACAGTCGCTGCGCAGTACGAAATTGTATGGCGGGCATACATTTTTTCCTGTATTGGAGGCTTGTTTTTCAATTCCTGACTTTGTAAGGACACCTAATGATTTGAAACGAATGTATACAGGGGTGCCACAGAAACCACTTCCGCTGCAAAAACCCTAAAAAATGATTTCTCGGTGCCACAGCACTTCCACTCAAATATTTTCGGGTTTTTGAAAACACACAACTTGACGTCAATTTCGATGCCTACCACATCGATAGATTCGAAATTTTGAAGTCGGGTTTAGTAGAGCTGTCGAGCTACATGTATTTATTTTCGCGCCAACATTTTAAACTTTTTTTTAAATAAAAGTAAAAAAAAACAAAATTAATTAACAAAATAGGTTAAATAACATTATTTAAAGAATAAAATAACCCAAAACCTACCATTTTACAGTCATTTCAAAAAAATGTTTGCTTAAACACATGGGTGATTTCATCAAGGCAACCCTGCAAGCCATTTCGAATGGTTTGTGAAAAAAACTAAAAACACAAAACTTATTCGATGTTGTATGGCACCGAGAAATTTGTTTAGCGGAAATGCCTTTTTGTGGAAATCATAATCACTGTGTTTTGCATGGCACCCCTGATAATGATTAATTATTCTTCAAAAATATTAAATTATATAAAATTGAATGATTATTTTGAACAAAAAGTGCATAAATTATTGAAAATCAATCAAAAATTTAGTCAAAAAAAATTTTTTCTTTAAAATGTATTCTTTTTTTGTTTTTAGAACATTAAATATGCACCATAATAGCATTTTCGGAGAAAACAAATGAAAAGTATTTTTCGAAATTGGATAAAAATTGAGAAAACTGCCTCAAAAAACATTACTTTTCGAGTATAAAATCTACTATTTATCACACCATATAGTATGACCACTTAATCGAAAGGTACTAAAATTACCTTTCATTTAAAAAAAAAATATAAAAATATCTCAACTGGTTCAGGAGTTATGATTTTTGTAAAGCAAAAGTATCTCAACTGCAAGTGTGCATCGGCTTGTTAACGGTCCGGAGGGGAACCAATTCAGAGGTCCAGAGGTCCTAAGAACTGGGAAGAGTTTGAGAGGCCTTTCAGGTCTGCCAAGTGAGAAGAGTTGTAAAGGCCATTACAGGTCTACCTATTAATGAGACGATCGAGTCGGTAAACCGAACCGGAGAATAAACGATAATACGTAAAGGCTACTTTGGTTGATTAATACGCTGGCTTACCCGTCTCCTAAGACTCTTCTTAAGTCCTTACCGCTGGTCCTTTCCGCTAGTCCTGGTTAGGTGAACTTTTGCCGATCGTAGGGATGGGCGATACTGCATCGATACTTCAGAGTATCGATAATAGGGCCTGAAGTATCGTCATTTGGGTCCGATGGTATCGTTATAGTATCTATATTTTCTCTCTTGATACTTATATCGTATATCGTATACCTATCTAGTGACATTAGACGTACGCGCGTTGTTCGCAGTCGTAGTGCGCCAATAAGTTTAAGTACTAAAATGGAGCCAGTGAAAGGAGCGAGGTCGTCCTTCTCTATATACTGCCCAAAAAGCGCAATGTAATTTGTGCTCAATGATTGTGACCAACTCTGGAAATTCCTCCAATTTCTGGAAACATCTCAATCTTCACCACAAAATACAAAACGAAAATACAAAACTTTTTCCGAAGAAAAAAATCAGGATGAACTTGCCCAAAAAAACCCGACTGAATCCACAATTTCAATCTCAATCAGTCTCGATGATCTCACTTAAGCCCTGCGCATTTGCAACAAAGATTACTTCTGGCCAGCTTAGATGATAAGATGTGGTTTTTGTAACATGAAGATGACGAGAAAATTATTTTAAAATTAATGTAAAATAAGGATAAAGAGAAATTACTATTTTAAAATGTTTTATGTTTTTCTAATATCGACACCTATTTTGTGAAAAGTTTCGATTCTTTACCCCCGATATTTAGATACTAATATAGGACATACGATACCGATACCAAGTATCGATACTTTTCGAAGTATCGCCCATCCCTACTTATTAAGTGCTTTTAAAGTTGCGTTGCTAGTAGTGTCAAAGCAACTACCAAACTATCGATACATACACTCGATAGTATCGACATCAAAATAACATGCTGAAAGAAGAGTAGAGGTGCAGAAAACATCGATGGAAACATCGATACATCGGTGTTTTGGAGAATTGTAAAAACATCGATGTTTTTTTTCACTATCGATGTTTTGGTGCCATCACTTTTAGAAGAAGAAGAAGCACCAAAAGAGGAAGGTTTTGTAATTTGTCACATTGTGGGAAAATGAAAAGACCTACAAAGTCGTGCTTTGGAACATAAATGTATTGTTTATTAATGAATACAAATGCGATTCGCCCAATTCAAAAAAATTATTAAAGGGGATACATTTTTTTATGTCATGAACCTATTTTAGGCATAAAAAATAGCTTATTTATAATTTTTAATGAAGATCAAAGTAAAAAAAACGAAAAAATTATTTTTTTTTTGTCCATGAAGTTATTTATTTTTTCATTAAATTTCATTCAAATTAGGTTCATGACATGGGAAATTTCCTGTACTTTAATAATTTAAAACAGTTTCTCATTTCATGACATGAGGCTCGCGCGATCCGTCATTTTGAAGCCGCCATTTTGAATATTAGAAAAAAAACATGTTTTTTGTATTCATTAATAAACAATACTTTTATGCTCCAAAGCACGACTTTGTAGGTTTTTCATATTCCCACGAAAAGTTCTCAAAGTTTGCTCTTATTTCGGCCAAATTCAAAAGAACCTTCCCTTAAGATTAACGATCTTATGAATTTATGTTTTTTGTTTGTTTACTCAATAAATTTTTGTTTTTTACTTTTAATACACATTTTATGGTGAGTTTTAATTTATACCTATTAAAATTTTTTTAATTTTTTTAAAACATCGTCGATGTATTGACGATACATCAAAAAAACATCGATGTTTTTTTTAAACATCGAAAAACATCGATGTGTCCATACATCGATGTTTCTGCACCTCTAAAGAAGAGGCGAAGAAACGCTGATGTTCGCTTAAATCGTTTTATCGAACAACAGGGGATTTCCCTCTTTAATGTTAGGCATTGACATAAGATCAATTTTCTTAAAGCGGCCAAACAACGGAGTGAAAAGAAGATGAAGAAGAATATTTTGACGTTTCGCTTTCGCGGATACTAACATAAGATAAATGTAGCGAGCGAAGCAGGTAAAAGCGTTGTCAAAACAAGACACTAAAGAGCTGTGATTTCGCACCGAAATAAATCAATTTATTTATTTTGAAAGCTAGATATGGAGAGAATTTTAAAACATAGAACATTGCTCACATGCTGCGCTTTTATTGAGCCCAGGAAAAGGTTAATTGTATAAAAGCAAGGGTTGCCGAATATTTTTAAAATATCGTATCGATGATATTTTGGATATTAAAAAATATCAATTTGATCATTTAAAAATATCGATCTGATATAGATATTTCCGATATTTTTAAATTTTCCTTTAATTCTAACAAAAATGTGTCCGTCCCACGGTAAAAAGATGTATGTACATATATTTGTAAATTACAAATTAAATTTATTTTTAACTTAATTTTAAACAATAGAGTTTAATCTAAATTCACTATAATTAGCTTTAATATGCATGACGCTCGTGTTCGCGCTCGCTTCTTACAATGCAAGTGTGGCCACCTCAAAAATATCGCATATATCGCCAAAAACAATATCGCGATTCGCGATATAAATATATCAATTTGAAAAAATATCATTCGATATATCGATATTTTGATATATTTCCGGCATCCCTATTAAAAGCCGCAATGATAATGGTTATATTATATTTTTGGGGCTGTAACCTATTCAACCGATCGTTCTCAAATTTTTTACAGTATTTCCTTACATAATTTATTAGGTAACAACGTCGGGTTTTTTTGATTTATTGATTTTAATTTTTTTATTATTAACAACAATAGTCATGAATTTTGGCCATAAATCGGTATTTTAACTTTCAAGTCTTGTAAAAAATTCAAAAATTGAAAAAAAAAAAAAGTAAGAAAGCTACAGTCGTTCGTGAACGACTGTTATATACCATGTACCAAAATATATCGCCGCTAGAATTAGCTTTTTGACAACGATAAACAAAAGTCAGCTGATCGCGACTTTTGCCTATTAGAGAAATGTAAACAAACTCGCTCTTTGCAAAACCACCACCATCTCATGCCCTTGCGTGTGCAAGACAGAGAAAGAGATAACCCCTCTCTCTTTTTTGGGCACGGGAGTTTCTTGCGCTCATCAGTTTTGTTGTTGTTTTTTGGGATGCACCTGTTGCTAGCTGCCAAATAGATAGCTCACTGATAAGAAAATAACTTTTGTGTTTTTCACCCGATCTTTACCAGATTTTCGGTATTGATACGTGTTTTACATATGCATGCCTATGCAAAAAAAGAAAGATCTATGGTAATATTTGTGGCTGCAAAACGTTTTTATTGATTTGCGGGGGAGTGGGAGGGAAATTTTTAAATCTGAAACAAACCTGATCTGCGTGCAAAATATTCCGACCTACATACCGAATTTGGTGGCTCTAGCTCTTATAGTTGCTGAGATCTAGGCGTTCATACAGACGGACAGACAGACATGGCTATATCGACTTGGCTGTTGATGCTGATCAAGAATATATATACTTTATGGGGTCGGAAATGCTTTCTTCTGCCTGTTACATACATTTGCACAAAATTAATATACCTTTGTACCTACGGTACATGGTATAAAAATGGAAAACTCGACGTTGATACCTAGAGGGACATTTAAATTGATGGAA
This sequence comes from Drosophila bocqueti, assembly GCA_018151655.1. NCBI lineage: Eukaryota > Metazoa > Arthropoda > Insecta > Diptera > Drosophilidae > Drosophila > Drosophila bocqueti. Next base: position 183,171 of record JAECXF010000030.1, on the reverse strand, counting down.
AAACTTTGGTTATTTCATTTCACATGATCCAGTGCTGATGTATGATGTGCACCGCAAAATGTATTTTTTCTGAGGCGCCTGCGAAGAATTGCTGCCATTTGGTCAATTTTCAATATTTTTCAACCAATATTTCACAGAATATAGTTCAATTACTACTATGTACAATAATCAGAAAAAAAATTTACTTTCACCGTAAGCCCAAAAAAAAATCTGTAAAAACCTGTTATTTTCTGCCTTCAAAACCCTACCCCTGCCTTAAGAAATTATACCTTATGTCAGTTTTACGGTGTACAACCCTAACTGTCCCCAGAATCAACAAAAATCAAAATAACACATTAATTAAAGAATAAGCGTCCCAAGGAACTCAAATAGTTATTTTTGTTTCTGATTTCTTTTACAAATTTGAAATCGCAACTTTTCATAGGAAACAGGACGCTGCCTCCGCCTCTGGTCTTCATAGTGACCTGGTATGAGCCCTCGTTGGTCACGACCCGGAATCTTTGTCGGGTTCGTTGTGCTGCACGGCGTCGTTCCTCTATCGCTCTCTACACCTTCTCGGGCATACTTCCGTCCGGTGTTTTGCCACTCCATCCCGCAAGGGTATAAAAATAGAAAATAATATTTTTTTTAAATATTTACCTGTCGTTGGATTTGTGTCATAATCATATTTTGAGTGTACCTACGCTCTTATGGTTATCCAACGCCCTTTGGCTATTAGTGTTGAACAACCAGCATTCATTACACTTATATTCAAAACCCCTAATGCATTTGTGTCCCTGGAAATGCCCTGGGCGAGTACTACATAGGCATTTCGAGCAATAATACAAATTGGGGATTTGTTTCCATAGTGTCCTGGTATGAGCCCTCGTTGGTCACGACCCGGAATCTTAGTCGGGTCCGTCGTGCTGCAGGGCGTCGTTCCTCTATCGCTCTCCACACCTCCTCGGGCAGTCTTCCATCCGGTGTGTTGCCACTCCATCCCCCGTAATTTCAAAGTCATTTCAATTGTTGTCGCTGTGGGGGCCGGTAGGGGAGGATCTTTTTTGGCTGCTCTTTTTGTTTCTCTGAGGTCCCACAGTTCATCGCAGCGAGGGAGGCAAGCTTCTTTCTCTGAAGCCTGTTCATCGACCGTAGGAAAGATCAACAATTGGGAGTGAGTCCGCGACGCGTAGATCACCAACTGACGCAGGCAATGCGGGAGCTGAAGAGGACGGCGTATGCCAACATGCGGGCTGCGGTGCTGGGCTCCCGCGACCAGTTGTGCATCCATCCGGAGGTGATGATTGAGCAGGGGAACTCCAACAAGACGAATATGTGCAAGCTGCTTGTCCACTCCAAGAGCTGCTCGTTCCAGCTGAACGTCGAATTTAAGAAATTTCCTCCGGACTTTCGCGGTCCGACCTTCACAAGATGTGCCTCACGATTGTAATCCTAAATCTGCGAGGAGTCCGCCTCTGTGCAGATTCGCTCTTCGGACGTAGCCATGGCCATTGGGACTCACCACTCGTGAATATTTTCATGATGTGGGTGATGTCTTCAAGATATGGGCGCCGATGAGCCCAAGGATTTTACACTGGATGATCTGACGCTGCTCAAGGAGATGCTTCTGGAGATGGAAAAGGCCATCGATAACGTGCTGGTGGACAATGTAACCGAAGGCACCGGACACCATGATGTGCGACCTGTTTGGAAAGCCGAATTTCAGCTATGGCATTGTTGTCGTTGCTGGACAAGCTCGTACAGTATCTGATGGTGGCCTCGCAGCAGAATAGCATAAGGAGAGGCGGCTCCTTCTCCTTGCTAAACGATCTTCTCACCATGGTATTTGCCACAAAGAAGATGTGATGAGCAAGCTTCAAGGTGCATGTCCAGCTAGAGGGGACCAAGCAGCAGGGACAGGGTAACTTCGGAGATAAGCAGCAGCACCCCAGCTGCTGGTTCACCAAGAGCACACTGGCCAGTAGCAGCTCTAAGCAGGGCAAGATTGTCAATTTCTGGTGTTTCAATCCTGGTTTTGGCAGGGAACAGCTGCTCAATACCCAAGTGCGCAGCGTGGTCCTCACCAGCGGCACCCTGGCGCCGCTGATCGCCGAGCTGGCAATTCTGGTGGCCCAGCATCTGAAGAATCCGAATATAGTCATACATAAACTCCCTGGGCCAGACTATCTTGAATGTGTCGCGCATCGTTCCCTGGTCTTCTTCCCCTCGTATCCCATACTCAACAAGTGCGTGGAAACATGGCAGGCTAGTGGTCTCTGGGCAGACGTAGCGGCCATGAAACCAATATTTGTGGAGCCGCGGGGCAAGGATCAGTTCACCAGACTGTTTGTCTGTAAAGGTGGCTCCGAATCGCGTTCATCTGGCTGCTTCATTGTGGCCTCGGCATTTTGAAGAAACCGGAGGAGGAAAAGCCCCTGGTGGGCCCTTGCCAGACCTTTGAAAATTCGAAAACGGCGACTGCGCGTAGAGATGCTACGCGATGTCATGGTGGTCGTTGCACCACCGGCGGGGACGGGAATGGGTGAGCAGATGCTTAATGGGACTTTCTGCACTAGCTGTCAACCTCCGCCCCGAGAGGAGGCGGAAAGAGCCCGGACCAGCCTGGTCGCTCCTACGCGAGCCCCGGGTTCCTCTCTTCTGTGCGCCGACAGAATCGCCCAAGGGAACGGCTGCAACCGTCATCACGGCCACACCTGGGCGTCGTCGGCATTGGGCCTCAATGCGGAGACCTGGTATCCGGTCTCTCGGATCCCATCTACTAGGAGTACCGGTATGAAATTACCGTTTCTTTTACTGTTTTACGGATTATTAGCATCCGGATTGGGGGTCTAAACCCAGTTCTCGAAATGTCTGCTGGCCTCTGCGATGCACTTCTGATGTCCCAAATGGCAGGCCATGCCCAAGACATCAGCACGCTTGAGCTGCACCACAGGAATGATAGGAGTTGGAGAGGCCGTTACAGGTCTACCAATTAATGGGATGCTCGAGTCGGTAAACCGAACCGGAGAATAAACGATAATACGTAAAGGCTTCTATGTTTAATTAATATTCTGGTCCTTATTAGGTTAGGCCTGGTTAGGTGAACCTTTGCCGATCGCCGGCCGAACTGAATCACCTCCGGAGGGCAGTGGTAAGCTTTATATAGCGGTTTGGCGGGGGTAGTGTACCCGCATATCCCAACCGATTTTGACCGCATTAGTGTGGCCGATCTATTTCGGGCCAGTGTGACCCGTCGCGCACGATTTTAGGCGTGCGCGCGAATTTAATTCAAATCAAATTCAACAAGATTTCTTAGACAATGTTGTGCTCATAGAAAAAACGTGTTTTTGACTTTCATTTCACAGATAGCAAGGAAATCCGTGGTAGAATACGACACACAGCCCAAAAGTTTGATGCCTTATTTGTTCGTAGTTCCAATTAATCCCAGACTTATCATCAAAAAGTCCAACATGACTTGCGAACAACAGTTACCAGTCACACAATCAGAAACAGGCCGACATTCTGGCCCAGAAGTATCACATTTGAGTTATGTTAAAAAAAATAATTTGTTTGGGTCGGACGGAAAGGTATATGTTAGACGAAATAAAAATTCAGTGTTCCATCCACTAAAACTATAACAAATTAAATGCTAAGGGGAGGCTTGTCAGAGTCTTGAGTAGGTTATATTTTCCTGATACAGGGAAAAATGTGTGGTTCAGAAAACCTTGATATACAAAAAGAGGTTATGCTTCCATATGCCGAGGAAGGAATCCCGCTAAAGTAGGATGTTATGCAGGATAAGGAAGGACCCCAAACACTCATCCATATTAGTTCAAGGTTCCACGAGACAGAAAAGTTTAAATAGAGAATTTAAGGCTTTAAGCTTTGAAATAGAGAAGAATTGTGTTAGAAAGTGCCAACGGAATGATATGACATTGATCCGTCAATTCGCCCTCTTTAAATCTAAACATTGTACCACAAAATTGTTAATTACGAATTATTAAAATTAATTTTTGAAAAAAGATCGAGCTAATTTTGTTTCAATGATCATTTTTAAAAGTAACAAATATGAATGTAAGTAGAGAATACGTAAAATATATTGCTTATTATTATAATGCTTGTTCGTGTAAGGTATAAGTGGGAGCGACAAATGAAAGTACAGAAAGAAATACAAGAAAGTGAATACTGGCTTGCTGCCAGATTGGTTGATTCCATGCCTACTAAGTGGGATAGAATTAAAGTTTTTAGTTTGAGAAGGCTATCTACGTTTAAAGTTATTATGTACAAATCGTTATAAATTGTACATACAGTGGCTCGCAGCTTATTGCGTGCAGAGGTAAAGTTGATTTTCAAACTCGTATAACTGCCAAACTATACGAGGTATCAACAAAATTTAAATATTGTTATGTTAAGAATAATATTGGCATTTATAAGGGCACTTTATTATTTTTAAACTCGCTTAAATCTTTAAAAAAAACAAGTAAGAAAGCTACAGTCGTTCGTGAACGACTGTTATATACCATGTACCAAAATATATCGCCGCTAGAATTAGCTCTTTGACAACGATAAACAAAAGTCAGCTGATCGCGACTTTTGCCTATTAGAGAAATGTAAACAAACTCGCTCTTTGCAAAACCACCACCATCTCATGCACTTGCGTGTGCAAGACAGAGAAAGAGATAACCCCTCTCTCTTTTTTGCGCACGGGAGTTAGTTTCTTGCGCTCATCAGTTTTGTTGTTGTTTTTTGGGATGCACCTGTTGCTAGCTGCAAAACAGATAGCACACTGATAAGTTAATAACTTTTGTGTTTTTCACCCGATCTTTACCAGATTTTCGGTATTGATACATGTTCTACATATGCATGCCTATGCAAAAAAAAGAAAGATCTATGGTAATATTTGTGGCTGCAAAACGTTTTTATTGATTTGCGGGGGAGTGGGGGGGAAATTTTTAAATCTGAAACAAACTTGATCTGCGTGCAAAACATTCCGACCTACATACCGAATTTGGTGGCTCTAGCTCTTATAGTTGCTGAGATCTAGGCGTTCATACAGACGGACAGACAGACATGGCTATATCGACTTGGCTGTTGATGCTGATCAAGAATATATATACTTTATGGGGTCGGAAATGCTTCCTTCTGCCTGTTACATACATTTGCACGAAATTAATATACCTTTGTACCTACGGTACATGGTATAAAAATGCTGGCTTTTTCGATGTCACAGCCAATTTCCCGAAAGAAACTTTTTTTTAAATTCTTTAGTTTTTAATAAACTTAACAGGGAGGCCACAAAAATATTGTTTAATGACATCCTTAAAACAGTTTTCAAAGAAACCAACTTTTCCGACGTCTCCTTCTGAAGCTTTGCGCATTCCTCCAAGAGGCCTGTTTTGAGTTGATTTTTATTGGAAATCAACCTCTTGCGGACAGGTAAATTTAAAAGTGCCCACAAACTCTCTATAACGTTTTGGTCTGGTGACTGGGCGGGTGGATAAACTATGTAAGAGCACTTCCAGAGCAACCAGGTCTGCACAAGACCCGATTTGTGCTCGGCGCCTGGACCAAGATATCCTTCAAAAGTTGAATGTACATATGTTTGTCCATATTTCCTCGATAAACACCAGGTTTCCCAACGCCGAATGCCTCCATAAACGTCCAAACCATGACACTACCGTTCTTGGTCGTAGACTTAAGATTTCTGTTTTACAGCTCGGTATCGAGGCATCGTTCTTGAATGATGTAATTTTAGCAGAATCCAAATTCAATATTTTTGATTTCAAGCACACCTCTGGCTTCATTCACCATACACGAAATATGATGATAAAGTCAAATTTAGGATCCAGGCAGAGAATGGTTAACAGAGTCAAATGCTTTACTGAAAGCAGTATAGATTACGTCTGTCTGTAATAATTTTTGTGCAACAGTTTTGGGATGGCCGAAAACGTACAGGTTCTTCTATACTTTTTGGCATCCGAATTGCTATCTTTTTTGTGGAATGGAATAACAAATGATTCCTTCCGAATAAGGAGAAAGTGGGAGCTTTCTAAGGACAAGGTAAACAATTTTAAAAGGGGATTGCACAGGACGTCGGCACAAACCTCGTCACACAGCCAGGTATTACGTAGGAAGATCTAAGAGGATAGAGCTTTCGTCTAAATTAGGACTGCAAATTAAGTTCAATTTGGGCATGATGTAAGAATAAGTCTGATTTGAGTCATTGGATTTTGAGTAATTGATCATTATATACGGTTGTATTTCAAAAGAAAGCGAGGAAGGATGAGTAATTTGCATAAGTTTAGTGCTAACAAAATTATAAAACTGTATAGGGTCCTGAGAGATCTGGGTCCTACAACGAGTTAAATAACTCTTGTAACACTGCGCGTTCAACACGGTAAATCTTAACCGAAACGATAAATAAGAGGATAGATTGTCAGAACCGGACCTTTAATATTTAGTATACAGCCTAGATTTTTTGTTTTTAAGGCGACTCAACTCTTTAGTGAACCAAGGAGCCTTATTGGAGGTTGACGGATAGTATGACTGAACACATTCAGTAAAAAAAATAATTCATGGCACTGTAAAAAATATCCAGTTCCAGATATATTCCGTAAAATATAATTAATATTATAATTAGAATGATCGGGATCTTCGGCTAGCGTCAGCGGCGCAACCTATACTGACTCTCATCGTATCTGAGACAAAACTGAGATCAAGCAAGCGCTCTAGGGAATTTCGTACACGGTTAACTTGAGACAGCGATGTCGAGCAAGCCAGCAATAAAATCATGCTGTGTGAAGGTAAGGAGTGACTTAGTGGAATTATTTGAGGACCAAATAGCCCCTGGGATATTAAAATCACCAAGAACTACCAAATGGTCCCTATCCGAAAGTCGATTGGAAAGCCTTTGGATAAATAAGAAGTTCCGACAACGGAAGGATAATATAGAAAGAAGTAATGAAAGTGGAGCTACCATTGACTGATAGCTTCACCCAAAGGAATTCAACATCGTTGCACTCCTCGAAAGTTATTAATTCTGACGCGAGACTGGAGTCAACCGCTATGAGAACACCACCCCCACGTCTGATAGACCGATGCCGCTGATATATCGTGTACACAGCTGGAAAAGCTTCGGAGCTCAGAATCTCCGGCTTTAACCAGGTTCTTGTGAACACAATAACCTGGGACTATCAGAATACAATTTGGAAACCTAACTCCCGCAACACATTAGGATACCGAATCTTTCTTACCACCCGATCTCAGAACCCTTTGACTTGATCCTGAGGTCGAGGGATAGATCCGCCTAGATGCTGCAGACAAGTTGCTGTTTTTTGCGCCTAGGAGACTCATTTAATAACTTTAGGCTATTAAATTGAGTATCCAGCGCCAAGAACATATCATGAGTCAGTTTTACGAAAACTATTTAAAATCTTTAGCGCTCATTTTTCGGATCCATCCGCACCACAGTCGCTCTTTGTCTGTTGGGACAACTACTAAACGGAGAAGGCACAAAGAGGAATGCAACAACAAAACACCGGCAGAACAACTAAAATTGTGAAAATTAAAAGTAATAAAATTTACAAATCACAATAGCTACGCGGGAAGTAAAAGGAAACTTTATTAATAATAGAATTAATAGAAGATTTAAAAAAAAACCCTGTTGTTATACCCTGGCAGGGTATTATAATTTTAGTCAAAAGTTTGCAACGCGTGAAGGAGAAATTTCCGACCCTATAAAGTATATGTCGGAGAGAATTCCGGGGAAGAACCCTTTTCTGTTTTGGGTGCAAGACATAGCGGCAGAGATTGCTACAGTTGTTAGAAAGTATTTCGGGGAAGAACCCTTTTCTGTTTTGGGTGCAAGGCATACCTCATACAAATAATTATATGTGCATCATATTTTTTTGAAATAACAGGAATAAACAATTTTTTAAAATTTTTTTCGGTATGAACGTTTATTGTTATTACAACTTAAGATATAAAAAACAAAAAATTAACGAATTTAAAATTTACTTATAACTAAAAAATAACATTTAATATTATCTGCATAGTAAATAATTATATGTTCATTTTTGTTTTTCTATTAATTTAAATTAATAGAATAATTGAAAAAAAGTTATTATTATTTATTAATAGTAAATACTTTTATCGTTATTTTCTAAAACTAAATTAAGCCGTTTTGGTATAGAAATAACTGAAGATTGTAGTGTTGCATGTCAATATTCGGTCTATGGCTGATTTGAGGTCACGAACTGTCTCAAACTGTCTGCCGTTTTGAAAAACACGAGTAGAGAGGATCCCCCATAGATTCTCGATAGGATTAAGTTCGGGGCTCAAAGCTGGCCGTTCTAAAACTGGAATTTTTTATCTTTAAAAAAGTTGTTGGTGACCTGTACCGTGTGAATTAAAGCGTTATCCTTTTGATAGATCCAGTCATCATCATCAAATTCAATCAGTTCGTTGTCAAAATGATCTACATACATGCTGGTACTCATTCTATTGGATATTTAACATATTGGGGTCTTTCCATTGTAGCAGAATGCTGCCCGTGCCATCACAATGCCACCTTCAAATCCTCGCTTGTTGCAGGACCGTCGTTCCTGGCGCGAATCTCCCGAATATTTTTTGCAATTGTCTGGGCCATCTAAATTAAATTTTTGTTCGTCTCTAAAGACGACATTGTGCCACTTTCACTCCAAAATCTACAGTACAGGTCACCAACAACTTTTTTAAAGATAAAAAATTCCAGTTTTAGAACGGCCAGCTTTGAGCCCCGAACTTAATCCTATCGAGAATCTATGGGGGATCCTCTCTACTCGTGTTTTTCAAAACGGCAGACAGTTTGAGACAGTTCGTGACCTCAAATCAGCCATAGACCGAATATTGACATGCAACACTACAATCTTCAGTTATTTCTATACCAAAACGGCTTAATTTAGTTTTAGAAAATAACGATAAAAGTATTAACTATTAATAAATAATAATAACTTTTTTTCAATTATTCTATTAATTTAAATTAATAGAAAAACAAAAATGAACATATAATTATTTACTATGCAGATAATATTAAATGTTATTTTTTAGGTATAAGTAAATTTTAAATTCGTTAATTTTTTGTTTTTTATATCTTAAGTTGTAATAACAATAAACGTTCATACCGAAAAAAATTTTAAAAAATTGTTTATTCCTGTTATTTCAAAAAATAAAATGCACATATAATTATTTGTATGAGGTAGCAGCAGAGACTGCGACAGTCTCTGCCACCGTCTCTGCCGCGGTCCCTGCTGCTGAGTGAGGTCCGTCTTCGTTACCAAGAAACCGTGTGTTAGAAAGAGAACACTAGATTGGTCAATCTTGAGTGAGATTGACAAGTGAAGGGTCGTATGGAGTGCACTTGCAGAGTGGCATTCATTTCAATTGTGGTAGCGAAAGGATGGAACTCGCTGTGCCTTAGCGATAGAAACTTACGACAAAAGGACAATACTACAACCTACCCAACAATGGATAGTACTACGCCACCACCGACATATATATATTCTTGATCAGCATCAACAGCCGAGTCGATCTAGCCATGTCTGTATGTCCGTCTGTCTGTCCGTCCGTTTCTACGCACAGCATGCCGAAGTTAGAATCAAAACAAGAAAGGAAGCTAACTTCGGCATGCCGAAGTTTGAATACACTTGCAGTAAGTAGAAGAAGAAAAATGTTCAGACTTTCCGCTTTCTCGGGTACTGACATAAGGTAAATGTTGCGAGCGAAAAATGTTGCGAACTAACTAAATGAATTGATATATATATTCCTATGGTTTATATGGTCTATAGTTATAGTATAAAGTATATAGTAGTATAGGTAATATAGTGGTCCGATTTAAATAAAATTAAAACCGAAATTCTGGAAAAATATATAATGGCCATATTTCAAATAATATGAAAAAATATTGAAAATTGGCATAATTAAAATTTTGTTCTCAAAAATTTCCGAGAGAGAGCATAAAGAAGACTATCTGCAAAGTTTCATTCAGATAGCTTCGAAACTCAGGGACTAGTTTGCGTAGAAAGGGACGGACACACAGACAGGCGGACAGACGGACATGGCTAGATCGACTCGGCTTTTGATGCTGATCAAGAATATATATACTTTATAGGATCGGAAATGTCTCCTTCTCTGCTTTGCAAACTTCTGACTAAAATTATAATACCCTGCAAGGGGATAAAAAAAAGGAAAAATTCTGTTACTTTAATTAGATTTTATATCTACAATTTTACTACCGTTTCTTTACTTTTACCTGTCACTTCTATGTTGTTTTATTCCGATGTGCAAAAAATTAAAATTCAAAAGAAAACTTTCCTTTCTCATATACTACGGACTCATATAATTTTTAATCTAGATTGAAATATATCTGCAAAGATTCCTCAACTCATAATTTGAGAGACGGACAGGCAAACAGACGTGGCTAAATCACCTTGACTGTTGATGTTGATCGAGAATATATTCCTATACTCTATAGAAAAAATCGAACGTAAAAAAAGTTTTCAATGTTCAAAAGTACCTATCTCGAGTATCCAGGCAGAACGATGCTATCTACTATAATAAATTATAGTTTTTCTATCGGCAACGTTAGAGAGGCTGCGGATTATTAAAATTGTTTTATGATAGACCTTAAATTTATTTGTCTTTCGCCCCCATATTTTTCCAGCTATGTCGATTGTCTTCGACCAGTGATCTCTGGAACTATATTTGTGCAATTCTTAGTAGTCGGATTGGTACTTGGCTTTACCTTGATCAACATTGTTTTGTTTGCTAATCTGGGATCGGCCATCGCAGCGCTATCTTTTATGGCTGCCGTGCTTCTGGAGACTACGCCCTTCTGCATACTCTGCAACTATCTGACTGAGGACTGCTACAAACTTGCCGACGCTCTGTTTCACTCCAACTGGATCAACGAAGAGACTCGATATAAGAAGACTTTAATGTACTTCCTGCAGAAACTTCAGCAGCCGATAACTTTCATGGCCATGAACGTATTTCCCATATCCGTTGGCACCAATATCAGTGTAAGTACACTAACGAATCGTTGATCGCTGACAAATACTGCATTGATTCAATTACTTGTAGGTTACAAAGTTCTCATTCTCTGTCTTTACTCTGGTTAAGCAAATGAATATTGCCGAGAAACTTGCCAAATCAAATGATGACGAGTAAAGAAAATTAGAGTCATTTACATATACGTATATATACGTAAGAAAGCTGAGTGTGCTCGACTGTGCTATACCAGTTACCAAAATAAAAAGAATAAATACAATCATTTTGTCGGGCTGAGTTCATTCGTCTTTGCCCTCCCTGGCTATGGCCATATACACCAGTGACGCATGCCGAGCACATGGGGAAGGAATTATACGCATAAACATACTGAACGAAATTTAACACATAGACACAAGGAATAAAATTGTCACATAAACATAAGGAATCAAAGATACATATGATTATCATTTAATAAGAACGAGAACGGGAACACTAGTACGAAAGGGCCACACCAAAAATGGCAAATCCTACATATGCGGCGGGCACACTGGGCCTCGCCAAGCCCTATATAAAACGGTCCGGCCACAGCGAAAAACCGGAACTCAGCACCCGGCGATGACTGGGCATATAATAGCCACAGCGAAGTCATTTTTATACACTGGCAGGGTATTATAATTTTAGTCAGAAGTTTGTAACGCCGTGAAGGAGACATTTCCGACCCTATAAAGTATATATATTCTTGATCAGCATCAACAGCCGAGTCGATCTAGGCATGTTCGTCTGTCCGTCCGTTTCTACGCAAACCAGTCCCTCAGTTTTGAAGCTATCTGAATGAAACTTTGCAGATAGTCTTCTATATGCTCTCACTACTATATATGTCGGAACGGGCCGGATCGGACGACTATATCATATAGCTGCCATAGGAACGATCGAAAATTTTTGAGAAAAAAAATTTTACTTTGCCAATTTTTAATATATTTTCAAATAATTTGATACATTTTGTATTATTCCAGAATTTCGGTTTTAATTTTATTCAAATCGGACCACTATATCATATAGCTGCCATAGGAATATATATATCAATTCATTTAATTTTTTCGCAACATATTTCGTTAGCAACATTTTTCGCTAGCAACATTCCGAGAAAGCGGAAAGTCTGAAAATATTTCTTTTTCTTCTACTTACTGCAAGGGTATTTAAACTTCGGCATGCCGAAGTTAGCTTCATTTCTTGTTTAGGGATCAGATCAGTCAGTTCGCCTCCCGAAACCTTTCCCACGCTGACGACAAACGGGTCCAGCAACAACCTTCCCAAAGGCACGTCCGACGACGTCTAGCTTCACTCGACTACCGACCCCGACGGCACCTCCACGATCTATTCCTTTGCAGCTGTTATAATTAATAACTACCCTCTATGATACTATTTACGGATTATATCTCGGCGTAATCCTTGGGAGATCAGGTCGGGAATCTTTTACAGCAACCACACCTGAACACAATAAATTTCCTGAACGGATCCTGGCCGTCCCTGACCTACCCGAAGAACGACAGACGGTTACACACCGATTAAATTACTATTTTCTTTATTTAGGATGACTACTTCAAATCTAATAGCGTTTACTGGGCTGCCATGCTGCTAGATGAAATAAACTTGGGGAATTTATAACATTATAAAATAAAACATATTAAATTACATACTAAAATGGTACATTACATACGATGAAAGACATATTTGTATAACTATCGAATACGTATTATAAGCAAAATGCATAAGTGAATCAATATGTGGACAAATAAAAAAAAAAGATCGTGGTCTATATTTGGTAATGTCCGTCAAATAGCGTAGGTGAGTTAGTGACGACATGGGACTCTGAAGCTGTTTTTTTATTTTTATTTATTTCTTAAATGCACAATGCACACAGTTTTATTAAGAATATTCCAATCATTTTATATTAACAGTGATTAGTAGACCCATGATACAATTAGAAAGGTAGTCCAGTCAGATTTTGACAGGCAATGAAATGAACTGAGAGGCACTGAACTGAACAGACAAATATTAACCCTTAACTGGCCCTTGTACTTCAAACTAGCCTACTAGATATCAAAGAGGTTAATTTTGTTTTTTTATAGTTTTACTAGCTGACCCGGTGAACTTCGTCCCACCTATCTGTGATTCAATTCATGCTGTATAAACAAAAACCATTTTTATCTCTGTCTAGGATGAAAACAACTATTATTGCAAGTATATAAGGATGTGGTATATAAGCGCTGGAGCGCTGTTCACGAAATTGAAATGTGCAAATAACATAACACTGAACAATAATTTGTTAAATTCAAAAGAAACTCACAGGTCGGCCACAGAAACCTCTTCCTTTCCAAAAACCAAAAAAATAATACCGAATTGCCACAGCACTGCCACATAAATATTATTTGGGTATTTCAAAATACAAAACTTGACGTAAATTTCATGGCTACCACATCCATAGATTCAAAATTTCTAATCTGACAGTCAGCAGGCAGCGACTAAAGCTGTATTGCGGACTACCCTTATCGGTTAGGGGTACGAAAAATAGATGTTAGCCGATTCTCAGGCCTACAGAATATCCCCTCAAAATTTCATCCAAATCGGTCAAGTAGTTTCGGAGGAGTTTTCTTACAAAAAGTGTGACAGCAGAATTTTATATATAAGATTTTTAACAATTTGCTTGCGGCAAGTAGAACAATATGCCATGTTGACACACGGGGGTAACAAATTTTAATTTAACAAAATCGTCCCAGCACAACCTTCCCTGTCAAAAATCAAACATGTACTGATTTCAGTGCCTGACGAGAGAGCGACAAGTGCTGACTGGACTACCGTTCTAATTGTATCATGAGTAGACCTCGGAAGTTGCATATTTGCATACTTTTAAGGGATTAAGACATTTCAATTCCGAAAACAACAAAATTTAATTCGATGAATAGAGACTTAAAGACGATATACATATTCTTTTTTATGCATATTTGCATAAAGTGCATAAGCAAAGGATATGCAAATATGCGTACAATAAACTTATCTCAAAATACACATTAAAAGCGATTTTTGGGATGGTACATAAATTAAAATGTACTTAAAATAATTTTTATTACAATAAATAATCATAATTTTTTCCAAATTGCAACTTGTAAAGCATTGACGTTTGTGACGTGGTTTCTATAGCCGGGGTAGGACCTCAGTCGCGGCCAAGGAACCTACACAAGAAATTTGTATAGAAGGGTGGAACCTGTAGTTAGGAATGTTGTACATAGGAGTATGGAGCCCGCCAGAAGTACTGAAGCATACTTCTCTACCGTTTATCGTGACTTATTATCTGGGTGCTGGCCCGTTCTCGACTCGCGGCCACGCTGCTGAGCGGCCGACAGTCGGTTGTGTAAACAAGGACGTCTTTGGCGGTGATACGCGGCGATCGCCTGACTTGGCGATCGACCGTTGGTGGGATTAGTGACTGCACGATCTGGCTACTCGGTCAACTTTCGGTCGATCTGGCAACTCTGTCAATCTTGATTGATCTGGCAACCCTGTCAACTTCGATCGATCTGGCAACCCTGCCAACTTCGATCGATCTGGCAACCCTGTCAATCTTGATCGATCTGGCAACCCTGCCAACTTCGGTCGGTCTGGCAACTCTGTCAATCTTGATCGGCTTATCTGGCAACCCTGTAAGAAGCTTGTGGGACGAGGGGCGGGGGAGTCAGGGGAATCCTCGGAACACTGGGGCTTCTCGGGCCTCCTCCTCCGGCTGATCACGAAGGCTCCGGGATTCCGACTACTCCGGATGCACGCGGAGGCTACTGGGGTTAACGGGCAGGCCCGTAGCGGCGGGAACTCGGCTGTTCTGAGGCGGATGCGAGGCCAAACGCCGAGGAACAGTCGGGCCACGCAGCGTACGCTGGCAGAGGATCGGGGTCAGTGGACAGGCCAAGGGCGCAGCGGCGAGAACTCGGCTGTTCCGGTGCGGATGCGAGACCAAACGCAGAGGAAACAGTCGGGCCACGCAGCGTGCTCTGGCAGAGGATCGGGGTGAGGGGAAGCAGAGGTGCAGACGCGGAAGGTTTGGGCGGATGTGAAACCACCCGCACAAGGTTCCCGGCGCACTCCTCTAAGCTAGCATGCGAGGGGATGGGGGCCGAGGAAAAGGCACTACGATTGCTATGATATGGTCTCTTTATTTAAACAATAAGTTGCCCCTGGCTGCGGCCAAAGGGGAGGAGAAACAAGTGGCTTACGTGGTCTAGTGCTGCTACCTGGCGCAGCGGGAAGAGGCTGTCGCCGCTGAGGCCGCCGTTTGCAGCTGAGGTGCAGCGGGAAGAGGCTTTCGCCGCTGATATACGTTCGCGCACTCGCGCGTCTCTCGCGATTGTCTGGTGCGGCGGGAATACTGTCGCCGCCGGTGCTTAAACTGCGCACTCGCGTGTCTCTCGGAGCTTTTCGTTGTCGTCGATGCCGCGTGTTTTCGATGATCGTTCCGTTTTCTCACGCGCACGTCTACTTTGCTCGAAAACCGGAAACCAAAAGCCACGATCTCCGGTCTAGAGGTCGCACCTCGTCGATCGCTGTTTGTATCGATATATCGTATCGACCTATCGGGGTCTTAGGTTGCCACCTGGGCACTCGTGAGGGGTATTCCCTGGGACTATTCGTGCCCCTACTGTGATGGACTCCGTATCTCCGTATAAATATTTGGATGGACTTCGTGTCCCGAATGAACGAGAGGTGGACTTCATGTCCCTAATCTTATGGTTAACAAGCGGTGGATGGACTCCGTGTCCCTAAGGCTATTGTTAATATATATTGTTAATAATATCATACACGGCGGATGGACTTCGTGTCCCTAACGCTGCCGTTACTTCTAAACTTAATATTTAATGCTTATTATTATTTACAAGTATAAAGAAGTATAAGAAAATTTGTACGGTCCTCAGCGAGGATCGTTACATCTCCTCCGTACGTCGGGGGGGTGAAGTTGATAGTGACGGTTCCGGCCGGCTTCATCGTCACCTGGTATGCTCCAGTCGTTGTTTGGACCCGGAATCGCTGCCTCCTCTGTCTGGCTGCTTGGCGTCTTTCCTGGATGGCTGTCCATACTACTGCCGGCAACTCGTTGTTGGGGACGGTGCCCATCCATCCGGCTGGTAGGGGGTAACACCTCTCCTTCGGGAGGTCGTGGCCGGTGTTATCCTCTTCGTCGGTGCGGGTCTGGGCCGCGGGCAGAGTGAACGGAGTCCGAGGATCCCAGGCGTCCGGGAGGTCCTGGAGATACTCCTCCCACTCTGCGGGGACTTCTTCCATCAGTAGCCCGCGCGCGCCGGGTGACAGGCCTAGGTCTAGATCGGTCTCGCTAGACGCGGCCGTGCTGCCGGGTGCGTATCTGGGCTCTGGGGGTGCCACGACGATCAGGGGTGGCATGACGTGCGACGTGAGGTGGCCTGACTCGCCTGGGGCCTCTGCCTCCTGGGGCCTCTCGCGGCGCCGAAATCTTTGGCCGGTGCTTGCCTCATCGTCGCTCGTCTCACTTTCCCACTCCATGGCCTTGCTGGCCGGCGTAATGGGCCGTGAGACTGTTGGCGCTTGCAGTGCGATCGACTGGGCGATCGGCGATGGTCGTGATAGTACGGGGTGTCCGTCATTCTCCGGGACATCCTCCGCAGCTCGGGTGTGGGTGTCGGAGGTCGTCGGTGGTGGATCAACGATCCACGCTTCTCCGTCTTCCGATTCGTCCCATTCCGGATGGTGATCTGGGCCCATAATGCATAACCTTTCCGGAGATGGTGGGAAGGTGATGATCGGGCTTGGCGTTGGGCGGAACGGCGCTTCAATTTGTATCACCTGATACGTGGTGTGGGTGAGGTACACCCAGGAACCGCGATGGAAGGCGAAACGATCTTCGCCCTCGTAGACATAGTGGGCGGCCCCTTCTCCTGGGTGTGCTTCCCCAGAACAGTCGCTGTGACCGTCTGACCCGTTCGTGGAATCGTCTTCGACGTGGACGTTCGGGCCTCTGCCTCCGGAGTCCGGGTGCGGGGAGCTGAGGAACTCCCTCTCGTCCCCGTTACTCTCCTCGTCGCGACCACACGGGTCGTAGACTTCCCCGTCGTCGGACTGTTCGGATACCGACATATCCTCGGGATCGGTGACCGGGTTTGCAAACCATTCCGCTCCAAAGTCGGGGCAATCGGAGTAGACACTCTCATCTGTGTCGTCGTCTTGCGAGGCAGTCGGCGCTGCCCGATGGGCCTGTGTCCTAGCCCAGGAGGCCTCTGGCGAGGATTGGGGCGCTCGGCCAGAGTCTCCCGGCTGGCTCCCACCCATCGGACATGGTCGTGTGGACCGCCCGACATACGCCGTTCCCGGACGTAGTCGGGGGTCGCGGTTGACTGCCGGCTGCCTGGGGGCGCTGTTGCGCCGTCGTCGCTGTCGCTTGAGATGTATATCGTGTCCATGCTGGTCCTGCGGAAGAGATAATAGAAAGAAAACCCTTTCTTAGTAATTGTATGCGGTAGACAGGGCCGCGTGGCCAGCAGTAGGGTGTTTGTTAATACGTCGGTCGGTTCGGGTCGGTTGCTGGTAAAACGGGCGAGGTTACAGGTACGGGTCGGTCTTCGGGGGCCAGGACTCTGGTTTCAATGGGCGATAGAGTCGTTCACGCCGGCATCTTCGGCGTCAGGGGTTTCGAGAGGAGATGAGTGGAATTCTTTTAGGTCACCTATATTGACCAGTCGACCCTTGCGGTGACCTGGTAAGCGGACGCGAATTACATTCGGAGATGGGAATGCTACCACTTTGTAGGGCCCGTCGAACTTTGGTGCGAGCTTCGCAGCAAAACCTTCCACTGCTTTGGACAGGTGGTGTTGTCGTACTAAGACCAAGGATCCCATCGCGGGTTTCCAGAGTCTTCGGCGCAAATTATAGTGTCGTCCTTGTTCCCGGCTGGCCTTCTGTAGGTTGTTCTGGACGATGGCGAAGATTTCCTTGAGGTGTTCCGACTTCTCGAGTGGTGACTGGGGTAAAGCGGCCGTACCCGGCGTGACCCGTTCATACCATGATCCAGGTAACCTCGGTTCTCGTGCTTGAAGCAGGAAGGCGGGACTATATCCCGTCGTCTCTGAGATGCTGGTGTTGATCGCGAGTGACAATTCCGGCAATAGACTATCCCATGTGTTCTGGCTGGCTTCGACGTATTGGGAGATCATAGTTTTAACCGTGCGGTTGGCTCGTTCGGTCGGGTTTTCCCTGGGGCAGTATGGGGCGGTGAATTGAAGGTCTACTCCCATTTCCTGGAGGAAGTCTCTGAATGCCTTACTTGTGAATTGTGTGCCATTATCACACACCAATTTCCTGGGCGCTCCGAAGTGACTGAGGATTCTCTCGCGGAACGCTCGTATCAGCGTAGCCGTGGTTGCCTTCCGTAGGGGTATCAACTCGACCCATTTCGTGAAACTGTCAAAAAACACTAAGAGCATCGTATTTCCTTCCTTTGATCGGGGCAACGGCCCCACGAAGTCTGCGCATAGGATGCCGAATGGTTCGCTGACTTGCCGGGTTAACATCTTTCCGGCTTGTTGTCTTTGTACTGACTTGTACTTCTGGCATGGGAGACATTGGCGCACATGTCGTCGTACGTCGCGGAACATTCCAGGCCAGTAGTATTTCTGCGAGATTCGGAGAATCGTCTTCCGAATGCCGAGGTGGCCGGCCGTGGGAGCGTCGTGGCATTCCTGTAGAATGCGCTCTCGGTGTTCGTTCGCTACGCACAATTTCCAGGGGATATAATCTTGGTCGTCAGGGCGGTGTCCTAAGTGTCGATAGAGTTCTCCGTTTTCGATGGTGTAATCGGGGAACTTCTGGGGTTCCTCTTTGACCTCTTGGAGCCTACGTTGAAGCCACTTGCACTGGTGACCGTCGTGGGTGAGCATCTGAAGGTGTTCCAGGGGTTGTCGGGATAAGGCGTCGGCGACAACATTGTACTTCCCACGTCTGTAATGCACGTCGTATTGATACTGTTGCAGTTCTAGAGCCCATCTCGCGATCCTTCCGGTTGGGTTCTCGATGTGATCGAGCCACTTAAGGGCCAGGTGGTCGGTAATTACGTCGAACCTGTAACCCTCGAGGTAACAGCGGAGTTTCCGAATACTCCAGACAATAGCGAGGCATTCTTTCTCTGTGGAAGAATAGTTTAACTCTGCGGCATCGAGCTTCCGGCTTACATAGGCAATGACCCGTTCTTGGCCGTTGACTTCTTGGGTTAATACTCCTCCGAGTCCGTAGTTGCTGGCGTCGGTCTGGAGTGTCATCTTCGCGGAGAAGTCCGGGCATACTAATACGGGTGCGTCTGTCAGCAGGTTCTTGAGGAGGTCAAAGGCAGCCTGTTGCTCCTGTCCCCACTTCCATCGTTGGTTCTTCTTCAGCAGGTTCGTCATGGGTTGGACTACGGCCGCGAAGTTTGGTACGAAACGCCTGTACCATGAAGCCATGCCGAGGCATCTCCTTAGTTCTCTCAGGCTCGTCGGCGGATTCAGGTTTCGTACAGCGGCTACTTTGTCTGGGTCAGTGTGTATCCCTCTGTCGCTGATCATGTGTCCTAAATAGGCTAGCTTCCGTTTAAAGAAGGAACACTTTTCCTGGTTAATCCGCAGATTCGCTTTCCTCAAGCGTCCGAACACCTTACGTAGATTATTCATGTGTTCCTCTAAGCTGGCCCCTATGACGATTATGTCGTCAAGGTATGCAAAAGCGTGTGGGTCAAGATCTGGTCCTATCACGCTGTCTAGCGCTCGCTGAAAGGTCGCTGGTGCGGAGTGCAAACCGAAGGGCATGACTCGCCATTGGTACAGGCCGCGTCCGGGGACCGTAAACGCGGTGCAGGCTCGGCTCTCTGCTGCCATGGGTATTTGCCAGTATCCATTGCGTAGGTCTAACGTAGAGATAAACTTTGCGTTCCTCAATCGTTCCAGGATGTGGTTGATACGCGGCAACGGATACGCGTCCGGGACGGACTTCGCGTTCAATTGCCGATAATCGACACACATTCGCCATTGGCCGGTTTTCTTCCGTACTAGAACCAAGGGTGCGCTGTGAGGGCTGTGTGACGGCTCTATGCATCCTTGCTCCAGTAAGGCATCCACCTGTTCGTCGATGATACGTTGCATGGCGGGGTTCTTTGGGAAGTAGCGTTGTTTAATCGGTCGGTCGTCCTTCATCGTTATTCGGTGTTCGGCTATGTTGGCTACTCCTGCCATGCCTTCGAATAGTGCCAGCTGCTCTTTGAGGAACGCACGTACGCGGGGCGGAATCGCGTCATCGTCTTCCGGGTTTCCGGGGTCGGGTGTCCGTGGACTCTGTGTCTCTGGCTCTGGGTTATAATGACTCTGTGTCTCTGGCTCTGGGTTATAGTGACTCTGTGTCTCTGGCTCTGGGTTATAGTGACTCTGTGTCTCTGGCTCTGGGTTATAATTTCTCTGGGTTTCTGGCTCTGGGTTGTAGTTTCTCTGGGTTTCTGGCTCTGGGTTATAATTTCTCTGGGTTTCTGGCTCTGGGTTGTAGTTTCTCTGGGTTTCTGGCTCTGGGTTAGAATCGCCTTCTGATTCCTCTACGTGGTTCTCCTTGATTATTTCTGTATTTCTTTCGTTCCGTGGTCTTATCTCATGATCCGTAATGCCGAGGCGGGGTTCGGTGGTCGAGGTTTGCGAGGTCCTTGTGCCGTCTATTTGCCGGGGTGGTCTCTGGGGTCGAGGTCGAGGCTCGGGTTCCATTTGCGCGTTTTGCTCTGGGGGGTTATGTCTGGCCGGGTCGTTATCTCCAGGTCTGCGCCGAGATAGTGTGAGACTGGCGGTCCCACATCGAAGGGTAGTACCTATGGTGGCCAAGAAGTCCATCCCTAAGATCAGGGGTTCTAGCATAGCCGGCATGACTAGCAGAGACACCTGGATCGTCTTCCGAGCGAGCGTTACGTTTGCCAGCAGCAATCGGGTGACCTCCACTCGCGACGTGTCCGCCAGATTAATCTGGGTGCGGATCTCTCGGAACTGGTGGGGTTGTCCGACCACTCCGGCAATGTCTTGGCTGATGAAACTCCTGGAGGCCCCTGTGTCGATGGTGGCTAGTCGCACATGTCCACCAATATCGACTTCGGCGGCGATCCTCCCCCTCTCTATCCTCAATGGTGCGTTTACTGGCGGCGCTCGGCTGGGTTGGTCCCCGACGGATTCCGCCGATCGCGGGGACCCGTCTCGTTTCCCTGTTGTGGACGCCGGCAGCACTCCACCGTGCGTATGCCTCGGCGGCCGCAGTCCCAGCAATAGTACTGGCGAGGGTTTCGGCAGTCATGGCTGAGGTGTCCGGCCTCTCCACAATTCCAACATGCTTCTCTGACTTGACTCTGGCCGGCATTGCTACTCTGGGTTCGGGGGGTGCGCGCAGTATATTTCCCCGGCTGTTTTCTCCGTGGGACAAAGGCAAAGCTCGGGTCGGAGCGGTGGCACTCGGTGCAGGCATAGAAACTTGGTTGGCGTTATGGCGCCCTAAGTCTCGTATTTTGACCGCTTCGAACTCAGTGGCTAAGTGAACCAGGTCTCCGATGGTCCGGAACTCGCTACGGCGGATATACATTTGGTATTCCGGGGCCATGTTTTCATAGAGCCTATTCAGCTCCTGTTCTTCTGTGTAGCCGGCGTGACGCATGAGAATGCGAAGGTCTAATATGTAGTCCTTGAAAGTCTCCCCGTCCAGTTGCTCACGACGCCGAATCTGGTCGTCTAAGCGCTGGAGATACCTAGGCGGGAGGAAAAACTCTAGGAACTCTCTCCGAAAGCTGGCCCAACCAGCCCCTTGCAGGCGGCTGGTTTGGAACCATTTATCGGCTCTGCTCGTCAGCAGTTCCGCCATGGCTCGGGGAAGGAGCCCGAAGTCTATGCCATAAGATACGGCGCGGCTCTCTACCTGCTCTATGAACGCAAGTGGGTCAGAATAACCGTCGAATTGGAGACCCCATTTGCGGATTCTCTCCGGCACGCACACGTACTCGCGGCGGTGTCGGTCGCCGCTCGGGTCAGAGGAATTTTCTTGGGTCGTGTCGAGCGAAGCAGGGGCGGAAACAACGATGCCAGGGGTATTGCGACTACGAGGGGAGGTTCCGGGGTTCAACCCGGCGTTTGTGATGGCGAGGTGGCCGCTGGGGCCGGGCCGGTCCTCACCGAGAGGCACTGGGCTACTGGATCGGGCTGCGTATCGTTTCTCTAGGTCGAAAAGTCGGGCCCATACTTCTTGGGTCTGTTCCGAGTCCTTGACTAACGTGGCAAAGCTTCGGCGTAGGTCATCGACGACGCCGTCGGCAGAGAATCCGAATTCCTCCGCAAAGGCTAACAGTTCGACCTTGAGTCGGCCATAAATCCACCGTGTGGAGACCCCCGGATTCTTAATTTTACGTGGAACGAACTCACCGGGCATTTTCTGATCGGTGTCCATGGTTGTGGGCTTTGACTCTGGGGCTTTCCTCGTCTCTCAGCTGGTTCTAAGCGTCTTTCTTCCTTCTCGGATGATTGTGTCTTCGCGTAGCTGGTTTACAGGCACTGGTCTCGCTTTCCGCTTCGGGGATGCGTCTCTGTAGTCTAAGTCTTTGTTTTGGCTTATCACCGCACAGGCACTCGTTCGCGTGGGCTGGGCGGTTTCGCGGCTAAGCACGTGGGCTTGGTTCTGGACGCGCGGACGGTTAGTTCGAGTACGTTGCGCGGTCGCGGACACTTTGTTCACTTTTGTTCATTTTTCGCGGTATTTTGAGGTTATGTTACTATTCTGGAGGCTTCGCTCTCCATATACAAGTGGTAATATTCCTGGTATTTCTCCCTATCAGGTCCCTGCTCGGGCGCCACTTGTGACGTGGTTTCTATAGCCGGGGTAGGACCTCAGTCGCGGCCAAGGAACCTACACAAGAAATTTGTATAGAAGGGTGGAACCTGTAGTTAGGAATGTTGTACATAGGAGTATGGAGCCCGCCAGAAGTACTGAAGCATACTTCTCTACCGTTTATCGTGACTTATTATCTGGGTGCTGGCCCGTTCTCGACTCGCGGCCACGCTGCTGAGCGGCCGACAGTCGGTTGTGTAAACAAGGACGTCTTTGGCGGTGATACGCGGCGATCGCCTGACTTGGCGATCGACCGTTGGTGGGATTAGTGACTGCACGATCTGGCTACTCGGTCAACTTTCGGTCGATCTGGCAACTCTGTCAATCTTGATTGATCTGGCAACCCTGTCAACTTCGATCGATCTGGCAACCCTGTCAACTTCGATCGATCTGGCAACCCTGTCAACTTCGATCGATCTGGCAACCCTGTCAACTTCGATCGATCTGGCAACCCTGTCAACTTCGGTCGGTCTGGCAACTCTGTCAATCTTGATCGGCTTATCTGGCAACCCTGTAAGAAGCTTGTGGGACGAGGGGCGGGGGAGTCAGGGGAATCCTCGGAACACTGGGGCTTCTCGGGCCTCCTCCTCCGGCTAATCACGAAGGCTCCGGGATTCCGACTACTCCGGATGCACGCGGAGGCTACTGGGGTTAACGGGCAGGCCCGTAGCGGCGGGAACTCGGCTGTTCTGAGGCGGATGCGAGGCCAAACGCCGAGGAACAGTCGGGCCACGCAGCGTACGCTGGCAGAGGATCGGGGTCAGTGGACAGGCCAAGGGCGCAGCGGCGAGAACTCGGCTGTTCCGGTGCGGATGCGAGACCAAACGCAGGGGAAACAGTCGGGCCACGCAGCGCGCTCTGGCAGAGGATCGGGGTGAGGGGAAGCAGAGGTGCAGACGCGGAAGGTTTGGGCGGATGTGAAACCACCCGCACAAAGTTCCCGACGCACTCCTCTAAGCTAGCATGCGAGGGGATGGGGGGCCGAGGAAAAGGCACTACGATTGCTATGATATGGTCTCTTTATTTAAACAATAAGTTGCCCCTGGCTGCGGCCAAAGGGGAGGAGGAACAAGTGGCTTACGTGGTCTAGTGCTGCTACCTGGCGCAGCGGGAAGAGGCTGTCGCCGCTGAGGCCGCCGTTTGCAGCTGAGGTGCAGCGGGAAGAGGCTTTCGCCGCTGATATACGTTCGCGCACTCGCGCGTCTCTCGCGATTGTCTGGTGCGGCGGGAATACTGTCGCCGCCGGTGCTTAAACTGCGCACTCGCGTGTCTCTCGGAGCTTTTCGTTGTCGTCGATGCCGCGTGTTTTCGATGATCGTTCCGTTTTCTCACGCGCACGTCTACTTTGCTCGGAACCGGAAACCAAAAAAAGCCACGATCTACGGCTTAGTGGTCGCACCTCGTCGATCGCTTTTTGTATCGATCTATCGTATCGACTATCGGTGTCCTAGGTTGCCACCTGGGCACTCGTGAGGGGTATTCCCTGGGACTTCGTGCCCCTACTGGATGGACTCCGTATTTCCGATAAATATTGATGGATGGACTTCGTGTCCCGAATGAACGAGAGGTAGACTTCATGTCCCTAATCTTATGGTTAACAAGCGGTGGATGGACTCCGTGTCCCTAAGGCTATTGTTGACGCTGCCGTTACTTCTAAACTTAATATTTAATGCTTATTATTATTTACAAGTATAAAGAAGTATAAGAAAATTTGTACGGTCCTCAGCGAGGATCGTTACACGTTTAACTTCGAAAGCCATTTTGTAAGCAAAAAGCTTCTTTCTACATCACAAGATATAGTGGGAGCATATTTGTATTTTATAATATTTAGATTTTCAACATCGCTATCAAAATTTAAATTATTATTAATTTTTGAAATAGTGGGAAAGTAAGGATTTCTATTTAACACCATTTTACATTTTCGATTTAACTCCTTTCCTAAGTCCCCTGATATTTTTTGACAATATTTTCGCCTTCCTTAAATAAATTCATAGACATTGCCAGTGATTGTCACCTCGCTTACAATCATGATACAATTAGAACGGTAGTCCAGTCAGAACTTGTCGCTCTCTCGTCAGGCACTGAAATCAGTACATGTTTGATTTTTGACAGAAAAGGTTGTGCTAGAACGATTTTGTTAAATTAAAATTTGTTAACCCTTATGTCAACATGGCATATTGTTCTATTTGCCGCAAGCAAATTGTTAAAAATAAAACTATAAAAAAACAAAATTAACCTCTTTGATATCTAGTAGGCTAGTTTGACCTACAAGGGCCAGTTAAGGGTTAATATTTTTCAGTTCAGTTCAGTGCCTCTCAGTTCATTTCAGTGCCTGTCAAAATCTGACTGGACTACCTTTCTAATTGTATCATGCTTACAATGAAGTGATAATTTCGGTAACTCTCTGATATGTAGATTTTATAAATATAAAATCCCGATGTAGGAGAGGATTTTGTATAAGATATTTCACCTACAATGGAAAGTTTAAAATATTTTTGATTATTAAACTGAAGTTACTTATCGACCTAAACGTTATCTTACCCTGCTATTCCTTCCATATGTTCTCCATGTTCTCCATCTGGTTATGATTGGCTCTGGTGGTAATTCAATATCAAGAATTTGCTTGTAGCGTTGCACTCTTATTGGGGCTTTTTTAAACATTTTCTTTACACAGGTTATAAAAGACTTTGCGTCAGGAAACGATGTTCTTACTTTTCCTGCTATGAAGTTTAAACCATGTGCACAACAGTTAAGTATATGAGATTCGGATATATATTATTTAATGTTTGCCAGCTTTGATCATATATGCCGCAGCATCCGTTAACAGGAGCAAAACTTTAGCATCATTTCCGTGTGGTCACAATAAACGAATAACGTTAGAATGACTTGAAGGTAAACTCATTTGTTGTTTTTCGTATGTCGCCGGCGCCAAACGATGCAACATGTTGGTAAAATATGGCAACACTGTTATTAAATTAAGTCTGTTCTATTCAAATTGATTGCATATATGTACATATGTATTTTGGAAATTTTGCATGTATTTAGCATATTTTGCTTATATTTTGCATATATTGTGCATATTTTGCTTACATTTTGCATATAATTTGCATATATTATGCATATCGTAACAGTTACAATTTTTTTAATAAAAATCATAAAATAAGAGTTGTTTTACAAAAAAATTTTAATTAATTATTATTTTCAATTTTTAAAATAAAAATTGACAAATAATTATTTTTTTTTATTTGTATAACTGGTCGAAATAAATATTGGGACACTCACGTATCATAGTTAGTTTTCACCGTTAATAAAAATTGGTAAGCATTTAAATGACACAAACAATTTCTTTTAATGTGTGTGCATATCATGTAAGTATCGGCATGTTAAAAGTTTGAATTTTTTTTAATCTGGGGCTTTTTCTTGACCAGTGTTGTGAAATGTGATTAGGAAACCCTAGTACGAAATTATTATTGGTACACCATCAAGAAAGTTGTGCTAATTGACTGTTTACTTAAAATTTTCGTAAGATAAGGTGAGTATTTGATTCTTACTATCTGTGTATAAGAAAATTAAGTTATTTAAAACTAAAGAAATGTTAATTTAATATAGTGCGACAAGTAAAAACAGAAACAATGGGTAAAGGAGTAAAGCTGTCGGAGAATATGCAAATTATTATCCTTAATCTGCGCAATGAAGGCAAAAGCATTCGCGAAATAGCCAATATTGTTAAAATTAGCAAGAATACTGTTCAAAAATTTTTAAAAAACACGGAAGCATACAATAAAACAATTAAAAGGGGGCGGACCTTCCACAGTGTCAGAACGAACCAAACGACAAATAAAGAATTTGGCTGTAAATACAGCGACTAGTTCACGGCGTATTTAGCAAATATTAAGTTCTGATAATATTGGGAGAGTAAAAAATACACCTTTCCATTTCTTTACGATTTGGCTAAGGTCGTTCATTCTGTTCCAGCCACGGAGGTGTCAGTGGAAAGGGCCTTCTCGGCACTAAAGCTGGTGGTCTCAGACCTAAGGTGCAAGCTTTCATCAGAATCTATTAAAAAGCTAATGTTTTTAAATTAAATAAAATGGAAAATTAAAAAATGAATTTATCTTATTTTTTATTCTATATATTACATCACTTAACGGATACAAGAAAAAAATTAAAGACCAACTGATAATTGGGTAACTGGGTAATTGGGTTATTTCAGTATTCTTGATTGTTTGGGGAAAGGAGAATCAATTGTGATATGCATTCATGAACATGCACCTATTTATGCATCTGCCATGTGGTATTTAAGCACAATATACATATCAAACGAAAGGTATTGAAGTGTAGATTAATTATATATGCCAATCTTGAAGATATGAATAAAAATTGGGGAATAACAGTTATTTTCAATTAATTGTTTAAAAATTGAAAATAATAGTTATTACCAAACTTTTATATAAAAATTGTAAATAATAATAATTTGAAAATAATAGTTAAATCACAATTAATAAAATAAAAATTGGTGATACAAGTTTATCTTGTTTTTGAAAACTTCTTAAATAAATACGGTATACCTAATTTTTCCATATTTTTAGAACATTTTTTTGGCCGTAACATTTATTTTACTCATAACTCTTATTTGCAATCCCTGATATTTTTATACCCTGGCAGGGTATTATAATTTTAGTCAGAAGTTTGCAACGCAGTGAAGGAGACATTTCCGACCCTATAAAATATATATATTCTTGATCAGCATCAACAGCCGATCTAGCCATGTCCGTCTGTCCGTCTGTCTGTCCGACAGGTTTTACGCAAACTAGTCCCTCAGTTTTGAAGCTATCTGAATGGAACTTTGCATATAGTCTCCTATATGCTCTCACTACTATATATGTCGGAACGGGCCGGATCGGACGACTATATCGGAAATTTTCGAGAAAAAAAATTTTTACTTTGCCAATTTTCAATATATTTTCATTTAATTTGATACATTTCCATTTTGTATTATTCCAGAATTTCGGTTTTAATTTTATTCAAATCGGAACACTATATCATATAGCTGCCATAGGAATATATATGTATATCAATTCATTTAATTTTTTCACGACATATTTTGTTAGCAACATTTTACGCTAGCAACATTCCGAGAAATTGTAAAGTCAAAACATTTTTCTTCTTCTTCTTCTACTTACTGCAAGGGTATTTAAATTCCGGCATGCCGAAGTTAGCTTCCTTTATTGTTCATTATCTCTCAGCTTAAGACTGATTCTGAAGACAACAAATATTTCTTATGCTGCCCTTTGTTTACAATTATTCAGGAGCTATGTAGCTCTCCCGCTTGTGGTATGGGTTTGTATACAATAACAAATGAGTGTCTGTAGAAATAGCGGCAGAGCTTACTCCAGATGTGGTTGTTTATATTAAATTTGGATTGCGTGGGATCGGAAAATCAGCATATTCTTATGTACTGGGTATGTGAATATGTTACTATATATTTAAATTCATAATTTTTATTCAACAAAAATATTTTAAAAAATCAAATTAATCGATATTTCATTTTGAATTTTATAACATTTTAAATAATTTATTTTTTCAAACAATTTTTACAATAAATCAAATCTTTTTTAAATATCCGACATTGTAAAAAAAAAATTAAAATTATTTCACCTAAATTCGGAAAAAGGAAAACTATAATCAAATATAAAAAATATGAATATAATAATTAATAAAACAAATATATTATATAAGTACATAATATTATATTATCAGCCATCCTCCGGTAATCGAATTCGGTAAATTTTTACGATTTCGATTTGAAATCGTAAAATCGGTGCTGCGGTTTTCAAAATCGTAAAATTTTTACCGAATTGGAAAACGGGTAGCTTTGTCTGCCCGAAATGAAAAGTAAATGCCTTTTTTTATATCAAATCAAATCTAATTTACTAAGGGAAAAAAATAGTTTACTCAGTGGTCTATTGATGTTTATTCCACACCATTCCACGCTCCTCGAACTCCGACTGGAAATTCTTCGCGACATAGTTCGATCCAGCGAACCCTTCTAGATTAACGATCACGGCATCCGTTTCGCGAAACGCGTTCCGCAGCTCTTCCACTTGCTCTAGACGTTTCTTTAAATAAATCCTCGTTTTCCTTGACCTCGAATCCTTCTTGAAATTCTGCAACGTCGATTTGAGCGACTGGTACCGATTTGCTTGCAAATTTACTAGTTGCTCCAAAGTCGGAGCCTCTGAATCTGATTTCATGATGGCGAGTGTAAAAAACAAAAGGGGCAACCAAAGGGCAACAAAAGCGCAACTCACCACCCCAAAACAATCATGTAATGAGAAAAGTTCGTTAAAATTCTTGTCTCGCACACACCTTGATCACTTACTCCGTTTGTCCACCAGATTCCACTCACCAGAAGCCGCCCAAAACAACAGAAAAAAGCGTCGCAAAGTCCAGCGAAATGCAGCTGCGGCGCCTATGTATCGCCGTCTTCCTTTTCGGTCTTTCGCTCAGCCGAGAATAGGTGAAGAAGAAGAGCCACCAAACTCCAAACAACCGTTGCTGCGTTTATATATATCGCAGTTTTAATTTCAGGCAATTTGCCGAGCCGAATTGCAACTTAACGCGGCTGCGATCCAACGCAATTTACACATATTACCATTCGAATTTAAATTTTACAATTGCAGGTTCCCCTCATGGGCCACAATGTTTAGTTGTGTCCCCTTGTATATTTATCAAGAGGTCATTGTTAGAGGGGTTCCCCGGCAAAAGTAAAAACAACACGGCCGAATCAATTTCAATAACTATAATTATTCCGTGATATGTAGAATTTAAATTAATAATATATACAGGCGCGTGCGTAAATATGTATGTGTAGCGAAATAGATGGTTAGACCGACGGCGGGCGTTCAGCGACGTGTGCAAATTCAGACTGACTCGCTCTCGCCTCTCCTCCATTCTCCTTCTCCCTGCAGCTGCACTGCCCAGACCGAGCGAGCGATCAGCTGGTCGCCGCTCTCCCGCACTTTGGGACAAGCAGCAAACTGAACAACGATTACCGGAGCTTTCCAATAAGTTAAACTAAAAAAAAAAAAAATTTTTTAATTAAAACAAATTAAAATTAAACAAAAAATAAAAAAAAATTCAAATTTGGACCTAATTTTTTTTAATTTTTTATTTTTGAAAGGCTTGTTTAAATCCTGCGAAAATTTCAGAGTGGAGAAATGAATACTTTGGGAGTAGTGAATTTTTGAATCACCGCTCGCGTGGTCGGAGCCTTAAAAAGATACGAAATCAGTTAAAATTGATGGGAAATGATAAGAAAAAATGCGCAATTCGCGCTCGCGGTACGCTTCGACCACGCGAGCGGTGATTCAAATTTTTTTTTTTTTTAATTTTTTTAAATTTTTTGTTAAACTTTAATTTGTTTTCATTAAAAATTTTTTTTTTTTTTAGTTTAACTTATTGGAAAGCTAAGGAATGGGCGCACGTTTCATGTCTTGGACAAATTGTTGTACATTCATTAGTTTTCTCAGTATATGCGGTTGAAAAAAGTATCTTTTCTAAAAACGGGAAACTTTAGAAAATTATTTCTCGAAAATTCCAAGTATCAGATTGAAATAAAAAAATACGTATCGAATATTTTCAAGTAATAAACCGAAAAAAAATATAAGAAGGGAAAAAAATGTTGGTGGCAAATTTTGCGTGGAACGCCCCATATATAGACAAAAAAATGTTATCTTCAAGGTCTAAATCACAAAAATGTCCCTATTCCCCCCCTGTTTAGGTCAATAGGTAGCAAACGGTAAAATTCGAGCAAATCATTAACTGCAAAAATGTATCTAAGATCTTAATAAACAACTTTCTAGTGCAATACTGTTCAGATAGCCCCAAAAGTAAAAAAATACACGAAAAATTTTAAATTTTTTTTTGCTTTATTTAATATGTTGATGGCTCTGGACTTGAAACTCGCGCGATCTTTACTCGTGGCTCCAAATCGTCGTCCGAATCGTGCGAATTGCACTCTGATCCACAACTTACAGTGCCCTTAGGCACGTTGCTCTCAGACTGCCCTCTATTATCAACTTTTCCTCCTTCAGTTGCTTCATTTATGTCATATAGGGTGATCTTGTGACTCCACCAACATACCTGAATGAATTGAAAAACAAATTAAACAAGAAAGAAAGCTAAAGAAGTTAGTAATTTTATTACTATGACAACTATATGATATAGTGGTCCGATTTCGGTCAATTTAAAACCGAAATTCCAGAATATTACCAAATGGACATTTATAAAATTATTTTATAAAATATGTTGAAAATTGACTAAGTTAAAATTTTTTTTCTCAAAAATTTCCGATCGTTCCTATGGCAGCTAAATGATATAGTCGTCCGATCCGGACCGATCATCAAAATGAAAATGAAGAAAATGTAGCTTCAATGCCATTAATGTGCCGATTTTCTCAAAATAGTACAGCATTTCCTCTCTTCCGGTTCCGCGTCTCGATCCCCTCCCAAAACTTTGCTGTATACACGTTGCAGGTAAAACCATGCCATTGAATGATTTTCGTCAAGCGATGATTCAAAGTTGTGAACATATTGTTTACTACAATACCTTTTTTAATTTTTGCATCGCTACACTTGGGAAAAACGTTTTTCAAAAAGCTAAATTCAATCGGAGAATTGTCAACGGCCACTTCAATGAATTTTTTAACAATTCCCAATTTTATGTGGAGCGGTGGCAGCAAGATATTTTGAGTATTGGTAATCAAAGGTGTATTCCTCAACTTATTTTGTTCCTTTTGTTTCTCCACACTTAATCTTGGTCTCCACGTATTGCATTGGTATTGACTCAGAGGCGATCGCGAATCCCAATCACAAAGAAAGCAAAAGAATTTAGGAAAGCCGCACTTTTCGATGATCCCTTGCAAAATGTTTATGACCTTCAAATCACAGCAAATCTTCCATTGATTTTCGTAGAATTTTATTTTTTTCATTATATCTATTAGAAATTGCACGGAAATATGAAATTCCTGGAACTGCCTTCTTCCTTTAATCCACAGAAATCCCAGCAATCCTACTGCCCAGTTAATTGTAACACGGTGAATCAACTCGGATGTTTATATCCTTTAGTAATACTGTTTTATTTCTTTTAAATATAGCACTGCACTTGGTTCAATTCTTATTGTCTTAAAAACACGTCCGATCAGTTTAGTTATTTTCAGGGAAGAGGAAAAGAAGTGACGCTACACAAAAACAGTGTGACCAAAGATAGAAATATTGTTTTGCCCTATATCGATTATTTTGTATGCGATATTTCTATCGATATTTCAACAATATCATTCAATGTTTCATAACTCTCTTTCATGTTTATACCAATTGCTAGTGGAATGGAAGGTTTGCGGTTTGACACAAGCAACAACACTGCTTTCAAACTTGATACAGAACCATCAATAAACAATCTCCACTGGTTAGCGATGTATAGAATTCCCATTTTTACCACCAAACCTTTGATATCGTTCCAGTAGGCGAACGAATTGTCATCATTAAGTGTGTACAGGCTTTGAAATTCAGCTTGCCGTTTGCGGTACGCCGTGGAGTTAACGTTAGCTTCCGTAAGTTTTCTTTGCTTTAAAAACGCTGTCAAAAATATGGCAAGTCGTTGCGACAGTCCCAATATGACCACAATAAAATCCTTTTCCATTGTGTGATAAGTTGTGTTCCATTTTGTTCCTTTTAGGGCTCATAATCGTTATCAAATTGATCTGGATGGTCTGGACTTGGCGGCTTCGGTGATACAAAAGTTCCAGGTGCAATCACTGGTAGAGTGGCTGTTGTAGTTGCTTTATAAATTTTGCTCTTCTCAGCTTTTGTATTTAAACCAAATTTGTAATTCACAAATGCATAGCAATTGGTTTTATCATGATCACTTGGGCGTGTACTGGCTTGCAATACTTTACCAATGTCATCCTCCATTCAAACATAATATGAGATTGTTATAACATTGCCGACACACACTCTTAGGTGTGTAATTGTCATCGGTCGTGTCTGCTTCGTCGAAAGCTCACCAGTCAATAAATTCTTTTCCTTTTCCTTGCGTAATCTTTTCATTTTTGTTTTAATGATTTGATGACCGCAAACGTAGCAGAATGAATCAAGACGAACACACTGCATAATTGCACTATACGAGAACTGATAAGGCACAAGAACTAAGACGCGACGCGGGCGGCGATAAGCGAGAGCTTAGACACGGTAAGATCGATCTTGATTGTCCAAAGAGCGAGCTACTTGATGCTGCACACTTGCCGGAAAGATACAGAAACATTTTTCCTGTATTGGCGGCTTGTTTTTCAATTCCTGACTTTGTAAGGACACTTAACGACTTGAAATGAATGTATAATGATTAATTGTTCTTCAAAAATATTAAATGATATAAAATTGAATGATTATTTTGAACAAAAAGTGCATAAATTATTGAAAATTGGTCAAAAATATGGTCGTAAAAAAAAATTGTTTTTGCTCTTTGAAATGTATCCTTTTTTGTTTTTAAAACATTAAATATGCACCATATTAGCATTTTCAGAGAAAACAAACGAAAAGTCTTTTTCGGAATTGGATAAAAATTGAGAAATCTGTCTCGAAAATATGAAATTTCGAGTATAAAATCTACTATTTATTACACCATATAGTATGACCACTTAATCGAAAGGTACCTCTACCTTTCATTTTAAAAAAATAATTATGAAAATATCTCAACTGGTTCAAGAGTTATGATTTTGGTAAAGCAAAAGTATCTCAACTGCAAGTGTGCGCTGGTCCTATAGTCTAAAAGCTTTCCAGACGCGCCTAAAATCTTCTAGAATGAGTTCCAGAGCTTCTATGCACGGGACTTTTTTTTTTGCATTTTTGTGATTTTGACCTTGAAGTTTTTATATCGACAAAAAACCAGAAGGTTTTTTCTTTGCGTCAAATCATGCGGCACCCAAACATCAAGCTTTTTTTGTATCCAGCCTTCTGCAGATGGTTTAAAATGGTTTGGTGACTAACTCCCATCTCCTGGGCGATGTCACGAGATGTATTCCATGATTTGATCGGTATTTGTCGTCACAGGTCTTCCGCCGGCTGGCTTATCCATGGTGTCGTTTTCACCGGCTCTGAATCGTCGAAACCATTCCTCCGCGGTTCGAAGTGATAGAGTACCACCCCCATCTCTAGTGGATTTGCATTTAACGAAGGAAAACTTTAAAATAGCGCGAATTTCGGCGTTAGTGAACTCCATGTTTATACGTCTATAACTGTTGAACGCAATATCCAAACTAATCATGCATAGCGTCGTTTTGTAGGTTATGTCAAGACCTTTCAGATACGAGCTCTGTAGCGCTTTGTACATACATACATAGCCGCGAAATTCAAAAGACAAAAAGGCGGAAGGGAGATATTTGACAACCTTATACATATATAGTTGGCCGTGACAGGAGCTCCAACTTTGCTCCAAAATTCCCAACGGTTTGCAAAATATGAGCCTGATAAAATGATAATTTTTCCCAAAAATTCGTATTTTGGCCAAAAACATTCGATACGTTAAAAAAAAAAGTTGTACGTATAGGGGAAAAACGGAAAGACACGTATATTTTATTTTTTTGTGTACTATCACGGGAACATAGTGGACATTGATTATTTTTATACCATGTACCGTAGGTACAAAGGTATATTAAGTTTGTGAAAATGTATGTAACAGGCAGAAGGAAGCATTTCCGACCCCATAAAGTATATATATTCTTGATCAGCATCAACAGCCAAGTCGATATAGCCATGTCTGTCTGTCCGTCTGTATGAACGCCTAGATCTCAGCAACTATAAGAGCTAGAGCCACCAAATTCGGTATGTAGGTTGGAATATTTTGCACGCAGATCAGGTTTGTTTCAGATTTAAAAATTTCCCTCCCACTCCCCCGCAAATCAATAAAAACGTTTTGCAGCCACAAATATTACCATAGATCTTTCTTTTTGTGCATAGGCATGCATATGTAGAACATGTATCAATATCGGGTGAAAAACACAAAAGTTATTTTCTTATCAGTGAGCTATCTATTTGGCAGCTAGCAACAGGTGCATCCCAAAAAACAACAACAAAACTGATGAGCGCAAGAAACTAACTCCCGTGCGCAAAAAAGAGAGAGGGGTTATCTCTTTCTCTGTCTTGCACACGCACGTGCATGAGATGGTGGTGGTTTTGCAAAGAGCGAGTTTGTTTAGGCAAAAGTCTCAAAAGTTTGCTGGTTACCGATTTTATTTATAATCGGGAGCTAATTCGAGCGGCGATATATTATGGTACATGGTACATAACAGTCGTTCACGAACGACTGTAAATTTCTTACTTGTTTTTAGTGTTGCACTGTGTAATTCTACCATGATTCTGACTTTCAAACTCCACTCCAGCGAACGTACTTATTTTCTTAAAATTCCACACTTCGAACCTACGGGGAGTCGGTCGCAGTCGGTAGTCCTGAGGACGAGTTCAACAAACGATTTGTGACGACCGAGGATTATGCAAATGATGTTAGTAATAATATCGATGTAAAGAGGAACAAACAGTGAGTAAGTGAAATGGAGGTGGATATAATAAAGAAACCGCAAGTTATAATATACATAAGTTGGTAAAACAGTGGGTAATAGTAAATGCAAAGTGCGAAATTAATAATAAGCAAAGAAATAAATAAGGTCGATTAATTCAAGCTTAAATAATAAAGAAGGCAAGTGCTAAATAATGTAAACCAATAAATAATGAAAACAAAAAGCTATGCTTGTATATATGTATGTATAATTGCGCAGAAATGATGTGCAAGTCCAAGGTATTGGTTAAAATAAAATTAATTTAAAGCGAGTTGTGACTAAAAGAAGTGGATAAGAAGTTGGTTCGACCAAATAAACGATCGGTGGCGAATGTCCGTAAGCGGTCGTGTCTCGATGTCACAGCACACGGATGGATCAAACGACCGAACGGTCGTCGATCGATGTCATGCCGGACGATTCGGTCGGTTGTAGTTGGAAATTCGGTGCACAGTTTGGGAAGTTGCCAACAGGTTTGATCGTAGGACGCAGTAAGAGGAAATGGTCGAACAGAACAGCTCGATGGCAACGAATAATGCGTACAAGCGCAGGAGCGGACTAAAGCGCAAAATAAATAAAATAAATAAAATAAATAAAATGAATAAAATAAATAAAATAAATAAAATAAATAAAATAAATAAAATAAATAAAATAAATAATATAAATTAAATAAATTAAATATATAATATATATAAAATATATAAAATATATAAAATAAATAATATAAATAATATACACTAATAATATAAATAACATAAATAAAATATAAATAAATAAATAAAATATAATATAATAACTTCCAAATATGGTGCCGCATAAACTTATTGAACCTAAACGGCTCTAAATGCAAGCTAATGATTTTCTCTCGTGTCACTCCCAAGCTCGCGACTTACACTAACTAAATGCTGCTCTTTGGAAAGAATTAATATAGTCGATGATTTGGGTGTCCGACTGTGAACCTAAACTTGACTTTATCGATCATATTTCGTGCATGGTAAATAAAGCCAGAGGTGTGCTTGGTTTCGATTAAACGGTGGTCGAAAGAATTCAATGAGCCCCTATGTTACAAAATCCTTATATATTTCGTTAGTTCGTCCTATCTTAGAATATGGAGCTTGCGTCTGGAGCCCTCAGTATGGGGTTCACAGTATGCAATTGAGTCAGTTCAGAAGAACTTTCTGCTTTTCGCTTTACGCGGTTTGAACTGGGATCCAAACCAGAGGTTACCCTCGTACTCTAGTAGACTTCTCCTAATTAACTTACCTTCTTTAGCTAACCGTAGAACCATGCTTGGCATTACGTTCATTTTAATCTTATCCACGGTGACGTGGAAAGTGCTGACTTGCTGGGTCAGCTTAACTTTCACGTACCGAGTAGAAATACTAGATCCTATATTCCTTTAGTTTTGAGTCAATGTAGAACGTCTTTTGAATTGCATGAACCCTTTAGAGTCTTATGTGCAAATTATAATGATTTCTACATGATAACATCAAACGTAGATAGCCTTCCCAAACTAAAAACCTTAATATTAACCCACTTAGTACGCATGCAGGCAAACAGTCTGGCAGCACGCCAGTAGTCACTTCCTCGTATTCCTGTTCTATACTTTCATTTGTCGCGCCTACTAACACCTAACACGAACAGGCACGTGCTTGGTGTCAGATGGGCCACTTGAATGTACTGATCGTAGTGCATCAACGTCCAATTAAATAATATAAAAATCAAGTACATTTATTATTTTTTTCAATTTCTTCAAAGATAAGCTTTACATTTGAGTAAAAAAATAAGTAATTAAAATAAAAATTATTTTTGATGAAAATAGAAAGCTTTCAAAAATAATGATTATTCATGATTTTTATACCCTTGCAGGGTATCATAATTTTAGTCTGAAGTTTGCAACGCAATGGGCCTTGCGTCGACCCTATAAAGTATATATATTCTTGATCAACATCAACACCCGAGTCGATCTAGCCATGTCCGTCGTGTCTGTCCGTCCGTTTCTACATACTCTAGTCTCTCAGTTTTAAAGCTATCTGAATGAAACTTTGCAGATAGTCTTCTAAATGCTCTCACTT
The DNA here is from genome assembly GCA_018151655.1 of Drosophila bocqueti. Taxonomy (NCBI): domain Eukaryota; kingdom Metazoa; phylum Arthropoda; class Insecta; order Diptera; family Drosophilidae; genus Drosophila; species Drosophila bocqueti. The sequence continues at coordinate 145,551 of JAECXF010000030.1, read as the reverse complement.
CTATATATGTAAGTCAGAACGGGCCGGATCGGACAACTATATCATATAGCTGCCATAGGAATATGTATATAAATTAATTTATTTTGAAAGCTTTGTTGCTGGCAACATTTAATTGTTGCGCAGCATTTTTTACTGTCCACATCTTTCGCTCAACATTTACATATATTATCTGAGAACACGCAAAGGCGAAAATAACCGCAAGTGTTGAAGCCTTTGAAGTCCAGTACTGCCACAAGTTCAATGCATGCATTTTTTACTTCCATAGTCACCGAAAACTTCTGCTGACATTTTTGTACCCTTGCAGGGTATTATAATTTTAGTCAGAAGTTTACAACGCAGTGAAGGAGACATTTCCGACCCTATAAAGTATATATATTCTTGATCAGCATTAACAGCCGAGTCTATCTAGCCATGTCCGTCTGTCTGTCCGTCTGTCTGTCCGTCTGTCTGTCCGGCTGTCTGTCCGTCTGTCTGTCCGTCCGTTTCTACGCAAACTAGTCCCTCAGTTTTGAAGCTATCTAAATGAAACTTTGCAGATAGTCTTATATATGCTCTCACTACTATATATGTCGGAACGAGCCGGATCGGACGACTATATCATATAGCTGCCATGGGAACGATCGGAAAATTTGGAGGAAAAAAATTATAACTTAGCCTCTTTTAAACATATTTTAATATAATTTCAGATATGGCCTGTTGCCTGCAAATTGGGAACAAACTGTTTCTCCATAAGGCTTACAGGTTTCAGTTGGGAAGAACTTGAGAAAAATATAGCTAAGCAAAGTATTTTCGGTTGACAGGGTCGGAATTTACATGAAATATTATTTAAATATTTATATTCGAATTATTGATTATCGCTCAAAGAGTATATATTTTTGTTTAATTTGAAATTGCCATCGCTTCGATTGTTACTTGTCATCGATAAAACATCGACGGCTACTTTTACATGCATCGATAATTTTCCAACTCTAGGCGACAACTCTACAAGCGGATTTCAGGCAGCTTGTTTTCGTATAAATAGCAGCCCGCCTGCCATGGAGAGCTCTCATTCGTTTCTGCTCAGTTTCTGGATCAGTTTATTTTATTTTATTTGTTTTTTTTTTTTTTTTTTTTTTTTGTAGTCCTTGCCTACGTTTTTTTTTTAAGTTGGTTTTGATTTTTATTTAAAGTGATGTATTATTTTTTGACAATTCCGTTCATGGTCCTCTAGGTAGCGCACAATGTGCAGCACGTTGGCTCTGATTTTTACCTTAATCCCTTCTTTTCTTTATGGTTATTATTTATTTTAAAGTTTTTGATTTTTATGTATTATAATGAAATGTCTTTTGACAATTCCAGTTCGAAGAATTTGCTTCTGTTTTTACCATTTTTGTTCATTATCTTCTCTTCTTCCGATTCCGATTTCATCCTTATAAAATATTTTATTTATTTTCAATTGAAAACTCGACAAAGACTACAATTTCCTCCAGAACCAGCGCGTCCTTTCACTCGTCGTTTCCCATTGCAATCGATTCCGCTGTATTCGGATCATGGGGTATCCCTAGCTCGTAAATTACTTCAGGTGGCGCCACGGAAGCCAGGGAGTCTACCTCCAAAGCCATAGTGGGATGCTTTCTGCCCACTTTAAGTTTGGCGGGCCTATATTTAGTATATATCTCGGCCATGTTAGCCGAGCGGAACCTTTTGTTTTGTTTTAGGTGCTAAAGTCAAAGAAATTTCCAACCACTTTTATTACTTCAAGCCGAGACAACTTTTTATTACTTCAAGCCAAAACAACTTTTTAGAACTGCTCGTAGACGAACCCGGAAAGCAACTGAACTGGTATCAATCGAGCGATTGGGCATCTTGACATTTTGAACCAATGCACAGTGGTTGGACTTGTAGGGAACCGCGGTCATAAATAGTTCCCGTTGAGATATCGTTATGAAATTTTCACCAAAAATCTAAAAAAAATATTTGAAGATGTAGTAAAAAATTGGCTAAATCGGGCGACTATATCCTATAGCTCCCGTATTATGGCTAATATGCCGATGGTGTGCACTTCAGGACTCAAATTTAATTGTTGGCATCTATGATAAGTAGAATATTTAAATTATTTTCTTTATAAATGTTCCCCCCTCCCATAAGAATAAACAAATGATTAACAATGATTAATTTTTTATTTTAATGATTTTAATTTGTCCCCGCCATTTAGATAATTGTCAATAACAGTATTTTGGAGCTGTAAAATACTTGTAGCTGTGTTGTCTAGAAGACTCTGCAGCTCCACTTCTGCATATGTTTCCCCTACTGTTATGTCATTTGGAAATCTTGACTTCTTGAATTTTAGAATTTTCTAATAGCTTGGCAATATATTGCACGAAGCTTCATTATTAACAAATTCTCAAATTACCAGGTATTGTTGTTTTGTTATACCAGTCTCCATTAAAAGCGATAAAACCTTTTCAATGTCTGGTTCAGAAGACTTTCGGATCGGTGAAATGTCGGATAAGCGCAACGCAGAAACTGCAGACTCGTCGTGTCTTTCTAGCAGCGCTATTCGACGACGTTTCGTCCTGTTTGAGGACTCAGCAAAGTCCATTTTGGGACGTCCACGTTCCGCACTTGAAACCTTTGCTTGAAGATGCTCAATAATTAAGGTTTCAACTGTGTTCAGTCATTCGGATTGAAATTTAACAATTAATTCCTTATGGCGAGAGTATTTAGCCAAAGAGGCAATAATTTTTTTGGAAATGTACTTCAGGCATTTTTCAAGACTTTCCATCTCAACTGCGTAGCCTTTGTTTTTAATGGTCTCTGCTAACAAACTAATCACATTACGTTTTCTTTCCGCATTCGAACCCTGTTCTGCGCACCAAAGATCTAGGACGTGCATACGCGAAAAAGTGCAGTTGCAAGAAGCGTCTGTAGAAAACGATAATAAAAGAATGGGAAAACAAGTAAGAAAGCTACAGTCGTTCGTGAACGACTGTTATATACCATGTACCAAAATAGATCGCCGCTCGAATTAGCTCCCGATTATAAATAAAATCGGTAACCAAGGAACACCACAGCTGATCAGCTGATCGCGACTTTTGCCTATTAGAGAAATGTAAACAAACTCGCTCTTTGCAAAACCACCACCATCTCATGCACTTGCGTGTGCAAGACAGAGAAAGAGATAACCCCTCTCTCTTTTTTGCGCACGGGAGTTAGTGATGCTGAAAACATCGATGTTTTCAACATCGATGTTTTCCTTAACGATGTTTTCCGATGTTTTTCGATGTTCTTGTTGATGTCGATGTTAGGCGATGCATCGATGTTTGACGAAACATCGTTGCCTATATTGCCTGAAGAAGTTTAAATGTCAATTTGGATCTTGTTAAAAAAAAAATGTTAAAAGCAAATAGCAATGCCAAAGTAAGTATGCATATTAGTTTTTGTTATACATAAATAAGAGAATTATATTCGTTTTTTTGTTTTTTTTGAACATCGAATTTTAGGGCGATGTTTTCCGATGTTTTTGTTGATGCCGATGTTAAGCGATGCATCGATGTTCTATTTTTCCAACATCGACGAACATCGACATCGATGTTTTCGGTCGAACTTGCATCACTAACGGGAGTTAGTTTCTTGCACTCATCAGTTTTGTTGTTGTTTTTTTTGTTTTTTGGGATGCACCTGTTGCTAGCTGCCAAATAGATAGCACACTGATAAGTAAATAACTTTTGTGTTTTTCACCCGATCTTTACCAGATTTTCGGTGTTGATACATGTTCTACATATGCATGCCTATGCACAAAAAGAAAGGTCTATGGTAATATTTGTGGCTGCAAAACGTTTTTATTGATTTGCGGGGGAGTGGGAGGGAAATTTTTAAATCTGAAACAAACTGCGTGCAAAACATTCCGACCTACATACCGAATTTGGTGGCTCTAGCTCTTATAGTTGCTGAGATCTAGGCGTTCATACAGACGGACAGACGGACAGACAGACATGGCTATATCGACTTGGCTGTTGATGCTGATCAAGAATATATATACTTTATGTGGTCGGAAATGCTTCCTTCTGCCTGTTACATACATTTGCACAAACTTAATATACCTTTGTACCTACGGTACATGGTATAAAAATAATAAGCGAAATTGTCAACAAACATAATTGACAAACATAAATGAAGATTACAAAAGAAACATCACAAAAACATAGGATGAGCAGCAAAATACGTCGAAAATTTTACCTTGAAGAGCTTAAGTTTATTAATGTTTACACGTATGTTCGCAAGTCTTCGCAACAAAACTAACCATTTTTATTTCCTTAAAACATTGACAAATACACTGATAGCACTCATTAAGGGGAGATCGGGGGGCAACATACATATCTAAAAACTTACTTAAACTAGCAAAATGACGTTCACATAATACACAAAAAAGGTATAATCAATCAAAAATTCACAACAAATGATAAATTCATTTAATTAATTTCACAATTTGAATTTATTAAAGTTAATACCTGAAACTTTAAAATTCATTTTAAATTATACAAATTGGACCTCTCTATCGAACGTCTGACTTCTTTAAAATTCACTTTTGTTGTGACGAAAAGCAATAAAAAGTCCGCTGTGCTGCAAAAATGAACATTTATTCTCACTTTACACTCTATTTTTAGAATGTCCCGTTAGATTTAAGACAAAACGGTTTTGCCATAAACATATCTGGAAATTTTAGAGATAATCTGCTTACTTTTCGCAAACATTTAGCGAATTTTTTTTTTTTTTTTGGCCTATGGGCGCAACCACAGTGCAATGCCTACTTATAACATTCGTTACAATATATATAAATTCATTAAGTTTGTTCGCAACATTTTCGTTCGCAATATTTATGTCAGTACCCGAGAAAACGAAAAAGTCGTACTTATTACTGCAAGGGTATTTAAACTTCGGCATGCCGGAGTTAGCTTTCTTTCTTGTTTGTCCTAAAGCTACCCTGCCAGGATAATTATAAAAAAAATTGTACTGGGGGTAGCTTAGCGGTCCTTATACAAGAATATGAAATAATATTGGTAAAAAGTCTTACACGGAACGCGTGTTTGGTTTTGAGTTTTATTTTGAACAAAAAAAAATACAAATCATTAATAATCATTATTTTTGAAAGTTTTTTTAACGAAAAAAATCAAAAAATAATCATTATTATTTGATTTTTATAATAAAACTTATAATGATTGCGGACCCTCAAAAGAAATAAAAGAAAAAATAAAATAAAAAAACAAGCTTCAAGTATTATGAAACTCCATTTTGCTGAATTAATCTTGAAAAAAAAAACAAAATTTACTTATGATAGTTAGTTACAGAACTCCATTTCACACACAGACACTCGAGGATCCACTACAAACAATATACACAGAATTCGGCATTTCAAATACATATCTTATTAAGCGATGAGCTATAACACTAGACTAACTCAAAGAAGCCAGGTTGGGTAAAATTTAATTTTCAGAATTTGAAAGCTGACCATCGCTGCCCACCGCTTTTACTTTTTTTACCGCGTCCAGTTTCGAAAATATGGAATTTCGAACATTTTCGAAAATCAAAAGGTTGACTTATTCAATTTTTCTTTTTTGAAATCGCATTAGAATCGTTTGACAACCCATTAGAATTTTGAAAAAATAAAAATTTTAAAAATGATGTAACATTCAAAATTCTTCGCCATTTAAAACAAAATAAAATCGTTTTCCCACCTCTTAAAACTAAATATTTCAAAAAATAAAAAAGTGGCCGTCTCTTAAGGGGTTACACCACTGTAGAATTTAACAAAAATCGATATCTTTTTTTTCATTGCTAAAGGTCATTTAGGGTCTAAATAATAGGTATATAGGTATGAAGTCCGGGAAAATTTTTACATGCTTGAATTTCGAGTTCTGCCGCAGGACCTCTCACAATTTTACATACGACATTACAGCCACTGAAAATTTAAAATTCGTTTACATATCTCAAAACCACTTTTTTGAGCTGGCCGGAAACATAACTCAAACAAATCTTTACCGATCGATTTCAAATTTTTACAGAAATTTGTTTTCAAATTGTTGTCCCCAGGGAAATGCGTAGGGGTTTTTTGAAAAAGTTGAATAGTTTTTTAATAACTCCATTGTGTTTACTTACAGAAATTTCGAAAAGATGCCTTTTTTTGTGTTTTTCAGTGGTGTAACCCCTTAAAACAAAATAATCTTGATTGACCATCCTTTAAAATTTAATTTTATTGTTTGCCCGTCCTTAAAAATACATGTTTTTAACAAAAAACGTTTTTTCGCCTCTTAAAATTAAATAAAACATATTAAAAATAAAGCTCTTTGTATGCAAAGTAAGGTACACACTTTAACATTTGTCTATTTCTAATACTAGTTAATTTTAAAACAAAACTTCTTAAAAATATTATATATACTATATATAACCTATGTATGTATTATATACAACCTAAAAACAAATTAATTTAGCAATAAAATTCCCTATATTAGCATGACATTTTACGACCTGGTCTTTTTCATCGAAAAAACTTTTCAGAACCAGTCCCCTGTGTCTGTAGAGACTAGATGAAAATCCCTCAACGGCATATTTTTTTTACTATTGCTATCGTTAAGTTGTCAGTGGAGTAGTTATCCATTTTCTTTTTATAACATAAATTATTAATGTATGCGGTTATTAATATTACCACCAGAAAATTAAATATTTTTAAATTGTAACAACTGTTCGCCTATCCAGATAGGTGCTATTGCACCACCATTATGTAGTAATTCGTCCCTTCTCCGTCGATGAGGCCGATTATAAATGAGTTCGACATTAGGACATTTCTTTAAATTATTTTCCCTTGGTTTTGCCATTGTTTCTTTAATGAAATCTATTTCCATATTTTGATTGGTCAAATCCACTGTTTGAGAAATATGTCCATTTCCATCGTCTTCTTCGACGTAAGATTCAGTGGGCTTCATGGTATTATTTGTAACCCTCCAGTTTTCTTCTTGGAAGAGGTATTCCACCTCACTTTCATGAAGGTTTTCTTCTATAAACTCATTATTTTCACCTCGGCTCTTTTTTATATGTATATGGATTTTGCTTTATAAAACCAGGAACTTGAAGGGTTTTCCGTTTTGTCGCAATTTGCACACAGCTTCGATGTAGCGAATGTGTTGAACCACAAATTTATCTGCTCGTACTGGTCGGTGGAATATACTCATGTCGGTGTTTTTCAAATCCTCGGAATATGCTTCCACTAATGCCGAAGAGCCCACATCATATTTAGAACAGAACTTTTTTTTCATAACGTTGGTCCATAAAACAAAATAACAACACAATTTGAGCAGAGGTGGCAATACCTCAGGCAAATAATAGGCGTTCGGTCGGCACTGGACTGAATTGCATTTTGAGGCATCATCTCCACAATACTCCCCAATTTCATCTCCCGACGATTTGCTCAGCGCAACAATTAATATTGATTTTATTATTTCCGCAAATGTGTCCTTTGAATCACATGTCGTTGCTACACCAATACATCTAATATGCAAATTCTTAAAGTTTGGCAATTTTCCTTTAAAAACGTTTATTCTGCATATCATTTTTATAAGGTGCGCGATGTCAAGCCAAATGTAGCATGGTGGCAGTACCGTCAGTTCGTCATTTAAAATGTTTTTAAAGCAAATGGATATATATTTGTTAAGGCGGAATTCATTAAGCTCAAGCTTATTCCATTTAATATAGCCAAGGAAAAATCCGACAGTGAAAAATGTCCTATTTTTTAAATAAACCTGCTCAGCCAAAATTGTATGCTGGCCGTATCGTGTTTGGCAGACAGCATTTGGAAAACTGGAAAAATGCCGACGTCACCATCACTATTTGGTATAAGAAGACATAATTTGTTTCACCGTTTGGTTTTTCTATCGGCATCACAACGCTTCCAGTAGCATCGACCGAAATTTTCCTAATGTTTTTTATCCTTGATGTATATGTTTTTATTTGGGCTCCAGTACAGTAGATGCAGAAAAATTTATGCAATCCTATATCTAGAAAGCACCCAGCCAATTCACCTTCATACTTTTTGAGGTAAAAGGACAAATTGGATTGGTCCTTGGTGAACCTAGGTGCCTGTTAGTTGCTTCTACACGGAGTTTTCGGAGAGCTGGTAATTTCGGTATACAGTGCCGCTCACTATTTGACTATTTTTATACCATGGTATATTAATTTTGTGCAAATGTATGTAACAGGCAGAAGGAAGCATTTCCGACCCCATAAAGTATACATATATATTCTTGATCAGCACGAACAGCCAATTCGATATAGCCATGTCTGTCTGCCTAGATCTCAGAAACTATAAGAGCTAGAGCCACCAAATTCGGTATGTATGTAGGTCGGAATATTTTGCACGCAGATCAGGTTTGTTTCAGATTTAAAAATTTCCCTCCCACTCCCCCGCAAATCAATAAAAACGTTGTGCAGCCACAAATATTACCATAGATCTTTCTTTTTATGCATAGGCATGCATATGTAGAATATGTATCAATACCGAAAATCTGGTTAAGATCGGGTGAAAAACACAAAAGTTATTTACTTATCAGTGTGTTATCTATTTGGTAGCTAGCAACAGGTGCATCCCAAAAAACAACAACAAAACTGATGAGCGCAGGAAACTAACTCCCTTGCGCAAAAAAGAGAGAGGGGTATCTCTTTCTCTGTCTTGCACACGCAAGTGCATGAGATGGTGGTGGTTTTGCAAAGAGCGAGTTTGTTTACATTTCTCTAATAGGCAAAAGTCGCGATCAGCTGACTTTTGTTTATCGTTGTCAAAGAGCTAATTCGAGCGGCGATATATTTTGGTACATGGTATATAACAGTCGTTCACGAACGACTGTAGCTTTCTTACTTGTTTAGCATTATTTAGTATTTGGTATGGCCACCCTTGCTTTTAATTATTTCAAACATACGGTTTGGTAAGGAATCATAACTTTTTATACCCTGGCAGGGTATTATAATTTTAGTCAGAAGTTTGCAACGCAGTGAGGGAGACATTTCCGACCCTATAAAGTATATATATTCTTGATCAGCATCAACAGCCGAGTCGATCTAGCCATGTCCGTCTGTCCGTCTGTCCGTTTCTACGCAAACTAGTCCCTCAGTTTTGAAGCTATCTTAATGAAACTTTGCAGATAGTCTTCTATATGCTCTCACTACTATATATGCCAGATCGGACGACTATATCATATAGCTGCCATAGGAACAATCGAAAATTTTTGAGAAAAAAAATGTTTACATACTATGCCAATTTTCAAAATATTTTCATATAATTTGATAGAGAATTTCGGTTTTAATTTTATTCAAATCGGACCACTATATCATATAGAAGCCATATCAATTCATTTAATTTGTTCGCAACATATTTCGTTAGCAACATTTTTTACGCTAGCAACATTTTTTGCTAGCAACATTCTGAGAAAGCGGAAAGTCACAACATTTTTCTTCTTCTTCGTCTACTTACTGCCAGGGTATTTAAACTTTGGCATGCCGAAGTTAGCTTCCTTTCTTGTTTTAATTTCATTTAGTAAAATAGTTGAGCAGGCTTTTTTAATTGTTTCAACTAGGGTCCCAGTGTCACTAAATTGTCTTCCTCCTTCGTACACTCTCCTGGACAAAAGTCCAAATGTTTTCAATAATGTTAATGTCAGGGGAGTAAGGCGGCCAGTCGATCAATTTTACGTTTCTGTCATTAATCCACTGTTTTATAATGCGAGCCGTATGAATGGGAGCGTTGTCATGTTGCTACGTCCATTGAATATGACCATAAATCTCAGGAAACTGAGGAAAAGCCTTTCGAAGCACTGTCTTATAAACGTTTGCGTTCATTTTCGAGGTGAAAAAACTGAAGTTCGCATGTTCCACCATTACACCACCTGCACAAGTGTGATGACGGCTTAAAAAACATTCTTCCTTTCTACTTAATATCGTGGAAATAGTAATTATAGCCATCCGGTCCATCGAAGTTGAATTTCTTTTTATCGGAGAAAACCACCGTCTTCCACTCCTTGTTTCACGTCATGTGTTCTCGGGGAAATCTAAGCCGTGCTTCCTTACGAGCATCATTGAGAGGTTTTTTTTTTTAATTTTTAATCTCTTCAAGTGTTTGCTATTTGAATAATTCGTTTTACCGTGGCCACACTAGCATTTAAACCGCATTTTTCCTTAATTTTTCCAGCAGTAAGGTGTGAATTTGAGGCAGTTCGTAGAATAAGTCGTCTCTCTGACGGTGTTGTTGCATATTTTTTTCATCCTTTCTTTTTTTCCATAATCGTCTTCATTACGGAAAATATTACTTACAACGTTTTGACTTCGACCGATTTTCTGCGTTTTTAACAAGATTCAATATACATATGTAGCCGTTTTCAAAATCGGTTAAAGGTTTTCCGCGGCCCATTTTAGAAAAAAAAATCAAAAATGAATTGAATTTTCTTATATAAAAGAATTCAACTCTTTTCAATCACGCGGTCAAACAATAAGTGAAGACAGAGTGTAAAACCTATTCAGATGCATTGAGCGAATTTCACAATGAAAGACAAAATTTCGAATTACCGTTGCATTTGTCCCGTTAGTTTTTTCTTGCACATAATAGGTAAGCAATTGAAGGTTCAGAACAACAACAAATTATAGAAAACAAGACATAAATGTTGCTTGCGAAAAATTTTGCGAACGAAAATGTTGCGAAGAAACTAAATGAATTTATATATATATGTATATTCCTATGACAACTATATGATATAATGATCAAATTAAAACCAAAATTATAAATTATTACAAAATGGCCATGTCTGAAATTTCATAAAAAAATTTAAAAAATTGCCAAAGTTAAGTTCCGACATATATAGCAGTGAGAGCATAAAGAAGACTATCTGCAAAGTTTCATTAAAATAGCTTTAAAACTGAGGGACTAGTTTGCGTAGAATCGGACGGACAGACAAAACCCGAGCGCTGTGACAGCCGACGAGACTACCTATTATGATTGTATCATGGTCAGAATGATCTTTATATTTTCTTTCATAGTTCCCCTGCAGTACCACTGTCATCAATAGGCCTCTGTAATCAACGATTCATCAATAGCCGACGGCGATTTCCACCGAGCCGACGCTCTCTTTCGACCTTCGTGTCAAACCCGACTCTCTCGCGCTCTCATGTTTCTCTCTTCATACAAAAAGGTTGATTACAGATTGATTACATATGTTGATGAAAAGTTGATTACAAGAAGGTCTAATTAATCAGTAAGTCATCAACAAAAAACGGCATGTAGGCATGCTCTCTCTTGAACCTCTCTCTCTCTCAACAAAAATATGCCATCTCTGTCTGCTTATTCTCACTTTCAATAAGCGAGCGAGATGAGCCGAGAGACAAAGTTCTCAAGCAATTAAAATCGAACCAACTTTTGCGCACCCTTGAAGTTTTACATATAATATACATATACATTTTAAATTTTGTTGTAAATATACAATATTATTTAAAATATTATTTTACAAATATTTATTTATAAAACGTTAATAAAAATATATTGTATTCCTAAAAACATGGTTGCATTCCAAAAAGTATTATTAAGTAACATGTCGGATAGTCGGATATATCGCTTCATACCCTGTTCATGCAACGGAACGGGCAGAGACAAGTTAGGCAAACGGGACCGTGCAAAAAGAAACGGATTAGCTGAACCGTTTTCCTAATCGGTGTTCCTTTTCTTCTTTTGAGAGGCGGGTGCCTTTTTTTCGCGATTTTGTCACTTGCGATTTTATTAGCGAAAACATAAAACGTTTCAAAAAATTAGGAGTGTACTGTACTTCAGTGTAAAGCAAAGGAGTTAAAAAATCAACATCAAATATCAGGTAAGTTTATTAAATAGTGGAATATAGTGGAATAACTTTGCTACAGTGAAAATAAATAAATACAAATTTATAACGAATTTACAAGCCGACAAATTGTGTAACCATTTACATATATAATCTAAATTTTAATTGTTTTTACAGAAGACGACCTCACAACCGAGGCAAAGATTGATGGTAAGTATTTTATTGAAAACCAGATTTAGTTAAGTTCCCTAAACAATAAGACCAGTATTTAATTGTATTTTCAAGTTTATGAATTGTATTATTTTGTATTTTATTATTTTCTTATTGCAACACCAGAGCCACGAACTGAACACATCGAGATCAAAAACAGCAAGAGAAAGAGACAGAGGACTGCTTCCGGAAGGCGATGACATTAGTGTGACCAAGAACCGATATATAACTAAATACTTAAATATAAAGGCCAATGGTATTTTTGTACGGGAATAGGGATATTCCAACACGCCCCCTCAAAAATAGCATTTATAAATTTATAAACTTAACATCAACAATTCATTTGTAACTATTATTTACTTATTCTTATGTGGGTGGTGTGCATTCTGGGAGTAGTAAAGCGATCCAGCATTTGCTGCAAAGGATTCGGGGAAAACCCAGAAAAACCCGATCAGATCGCTGTTTAAATTAATGTTGACAAAAAACATTTCAAATTATAGCAAATAAGTAATTAAATAAACTAATTCAGCTTCAATCAGCATCAGCACTTGGACGTGCAACCACTGCATCTCAGTCATCTTGCACAAGTCCCAATTGATTTCGCAGCTCCTTGAATTTTACTGCAGGCAGCGGCTTCGTGAACATATCGGCCAGCTGATTCTCTGTGGGAATATACTCAAGACAGATAACATTAGTCTCAATTTGCTCTCTCGCAAAATGATATTTTATGTCTATATGTTTAGCACGTTTATGACATGAGGGATTCATGGCTATACTAATGCATCCCTGGTTATCTTCGTAAATTTTGATTGGGATTTTAAGATCGATACTTATACTTTTAAGAAGAGATTTTAACCACAAGGCTTCTCTTACAGCCTCAAATAACGCCATATACTCAGCTTCAGTTGATGAAGCTGCAACTGAGTTCTGCCTCTTTGTGTTCCAACATATGAGATTACAATCAAACATTTTAAACAGATACCGCCCCCCCCCCACAAACCCCTTTCAACTCAATTCTTTGTAAAAATTAACTTTACCTTTTCGATTTTTGGTTTACAAAACGGGGAAAAAAAAAACGTGCCGAAAAGGTTAAAGGAAGCTTTAACCCTTTTGAATAATTTCTAATAGTAACCCTCGCCATTCTGCATTTAAAACGTCCTCTATTCAAACCAACTTAGCGTGCCTAATAATTCAATTGCAGAATCCAGGCGCCCTCGAGGCATGCCGGGCAGGACAGGACGATGGACCACCCAATAATTTTTATACTTAAAAATAAATAACAAACAAAAAAAAAAACAAAAATTGTTAATAATAAAATTTTTTTTTTTATTTAAAAAAAAAATTAAATTAAAAAATACTTTTTGTATGGCTTTTAACTTATTATACGATAAATTCTTTTGAAAACTTTTATTTTTGAGTTATCTTTCTTTCCAGATGGCCAAATCGCCCACTGTGAGATACCCTGTTGTACTCTTCCTATCAATCTCGTTACCTCCCCAATCAGAATCTACATATCCAATTAATGTATTTTCAAATGCTGCATTTTTTCTAAAAACTAGTTTCATTTCAATTGTTCCTCTTAAATATCTTAGAACCCTTTTAAGACTTTGCCATAGCTCAGAGTTGTTTTTGCTGCTGTATCGACTTAATATGTTTACGGCTGTCGTTAAGTCTGGACGTGTACAAAGCATTATGTACATTAAACACCCTATAAGATTACGACACGGAGCATTGCAATTTTCGTCTGAATTAAGTAATTCATAATTCAGTTTATTTGGTAAAGGAGTTCCGACTGCATTACATTTATCCATGTTGAATTTGTTTAAGATTCTTTTAACATACGCAGCTTGGGTCAAATAAATTTTATCTCCATGCATTTCTATCCTAATGCCAATAAAATGCCGTATTTCTTTTAGGTCAGTCATCCTAAACTTTTCCATTAAATACTTTTTGAAATTATTCATTGTTACCATATTTCCTGTAGCTATCACAACGTCATCAACATATAAAAGCACAAAAATGTTTTCTCTGATGTCATCTTTATTTAGAATATACATACATCGGTCTACAGAGGAGTTTACGAACCCACAGTCTTTTAATGCTTGCTTAAATACTTCAAACCAGCACCTAGGGGCTTGTTTGAGTCCATATATTGCCTTATTCAATTTGCATACACTGTCACCTTTAAATGGAATACCCTGAGGAAGTCTCATATATATTTCCTCCTTTAACGTGCCATTAAGGAAAGCGGTTTTTACATCCATTTGATGTACTTTCAAGTTATATTGGACCGCTAATGACAACATACATCGGAAACTTGAAATTCTAGCTACAGGAGCAAAAGTCTCTTCGTAATCTACTTGGTATTTTTGAGTAAATCCCCGTGCGACTAACCTAGCTTTATACCTAATTGGAATTCCTAGTTCGTTATATTTAACGGAAAATACCCATCTACTATCAACAATATTTTTATTTTTAGGTCTTTTTGTAATTGTCCAGGTATTATTTAAATCATGGGCATCCAATTCAGTTTTAATAGCAGCTTCCCATAAAGATTTGTCACTTCTACTTTGTATTTCTTCAAACGAACTTGGAATGTCGTTAAAAATAGTATGAGCATTTAAAATATAATTGTAAAAATCCATTTCATCTTCCATATATGAAATTTGTGGCTTGTTCTTTAGCCTATCACTTCTTCTGGACACACATTCACCCATTTCACTAGGTTGTTTCAAACTTTTCTCCATACTGTCATTCTGGATAACTATTTCATTGTTTTCTTTGCTTTCATACAGTTTACAAGCTACATCATTATCCGTACTCTCATTCAGGATACTTTCTTTATCATATTCCTTACTCTCATTCAGGATACTAACTTTATCACCTTCCTTACTCTCATTCAGGATACTTTCTTTATCACATTCCTTACTCTCATTCAGGATACTTTCTTTATCACATTCCTTACTCTCATTCAGGATATTAACTTTATCACAATCCTTACTCTCATTCAGGATATTAACTTTATCACATTCCTTACTCTCATTCAGGACACTTTCTTTATCATTTTCCTTACTCTCATTCAGGATATTAACTTCATCACATTCCTTACTCTCATTCAGGAATCTTTTCTTATTATTAATTTCAATTTTTCCAACTCTAGAATTCACCATATTTATTTCGTCTACGATTACATCTCTTGCGACAATGAATTTTGAATTATTTACGTCCCATAGTTTTAAACCATTTGGTTCATAGCCAACTAAAATAGTTTTGTATGACTTTTCATCAAATTTTCTTTTTCTATTTTTAATATGTACATACACTGTTGAGCCAAATATTTTTAAATATTTTAGAAGAGGTTTTCTATTGTGCCATGCCTCATACGGGGTTTTTGAACTATTATCAAGTGCTCTTGTTGGAATCCTATTAATTAAATAGGTGGCTGTCAGAACAGCCTCACCCCAGAAACGTTTATCTAATTTAGCACCATTTACCATGCTACGAGCTTTTTCAGTTATCGTCCTGATCATTCTTTCTGAAACGCCGTTCAATTGCGGTGTATACGGCACAGTCAAGTGATAACTTATCCCTTTCTCTATACAATATTGACGCATGTCGCTAGAAAGGTATTCCCTACCATTATCTATATACAAATTAACAATTTTAAGGTTGAAATGCGCCTCACTTTTTGCTACAAAATCCTTAAACATTGTAAAAACATCAGATTTGTGTTTCATTAAATATGTCACACAATAATGTGTGTATTGATCAACGAAAATAATGTAATAGTTTTTATCGTCAATCGAAACAGGTGTTATAGAGCCACATACATCAGAATGTATTACAAACAGGGGTCTACTTATGTATTGTTTATTTTTATATTTTTCAAGACGCAATCTTGCTTGTTTACCATTTAAACATGCCTCACAAATCTCATCAACTGCATTTACGTTATCAAGAAGATTGTTGTCACTAAACAAATTATATTTTTTAATATCTAGCAATTTGCCTTTACTAATGTGACCTAATCTCTCATGTCATAATCGATATTCACTATTTTTATTTTTCACATTTAATGTATAGGCTTTAAATTCAAGAATCGGTGTATTGAACGTACCTGGGTTTTCAGCAACAACAAAGCCATTTTTGAATATCTTCACACCGTTATTGCCAAACATAACGGTCATGCCAGCCTCTTGAAGTCGCTTTACAGACATTAAATTTTCTGCAACATCCTGGCAATAAAGCACATCTTCAAGCGTGATTTGATTTCCATTGTTGAGTCCAACAATTCCACGCTTCGTTGCAAAAATAAATTCGCCATGTTTGGCAACTGCAATTTTTATGGGCGCCTCCAGGTTAATGCACTCCAAGAAAAGCTTCTCGTCATTTACGATATGGTCGGAAGCACCAGAATCCAAAATAAATTTAACTTTTCCTTCTCCAGTTTTGGATTTATTGTTATCAAAACGATTTAACATAAACGCGAAACCGTGGTTGGTTGTTGCAGTGTTTGCTTGCTTGTTATTTTCTTTGTTTTTATCATTTATAATTCGTTTAAACGCATAACAATCTTTTTTAATATGACCTTCCTTTCCACAGTGATGACACTTGATATTAAATTTCCCTTTTCCCTTAAATGGTTTACGAACTACGCTGTTACTGTTTTTAAAAGATTTGTACTTATTTTTACTTTTGTTGTTATTATATGCCACTACATTCATCACTTTTCTACTTGTGTCCCTGCTATCGTTTTTAATTTTTATCTCGTGATCAAGCAATCTGTTCTTTACGAAAGCTAAAGTAAGATTTTCCTCCGCTAGGGTTTCGATCGCGGTTATAACCCCATTGTATGACGATGGCAAGGTCAAAAGTAAGTGAGACACCTTGTCCATCTCTTCGATTTTCGCTCCCGACGCTAGCAACTCACTTATCAACTCATCGAACGTATTAAAATGAGAAAGTAGTGCCATCTCACTCGGCAGCTTCAGAGACAATAACCTTTTTCGAACTGCTAACTGCGACGCGAGACTCTTTCGCTCGTATATGACATCTAAATTCCTAAGAATCTGTCGCGCCGAGTTGTCGCTCGTTGCGAAATTAAGGAAGGAATCACTAAGGTATTCTATTAGAGTGCTTTTGGCACAGCGCTCTGCCTTTTTCCAGGAATCGTCAACTTCATGCGGAATATCTTCATCAATTACTTTTAAAACATCCAATTCTGCGAATAGGGCTCTGATTCTAAATTTCCATACCGAATACTTTTCCCCGTCAAAAGCCTTTATGTTGCGTTTCGCCTTTTCCATATTTTGTATAAAAACACACTCAGATCTATATATGGGGTAGAATTTCACAACTTAAACAAACCAAAAAACCAATTTCACAATCTAAGTCACAATGCACTAATCTTTGCGGATAGGCGTAATCTGGGCCCATAACCTATTGAAAACCAGATCTAGTTAAGTTCCCTGAACAATAAGACCAGTATTTAATTGTATTTTCAAGTTTATGATTTGTATTATTTTGTATTTTATTATTTTCTTATTGCAACACCAAAGCCACGAACTGAACACATCGAGATCAAAAACAGCAAGAGATAGAGAGAGAGCACTGCTTCCGGAAGGCGATGACATTAGTGTGACCAAGAACCGATATATAACTAAATACTTAAAGCACAGTATCCAGAGAGAAGAAAACTGTTGCAAAGCAGTGAGAGAGAGCGAGAGGCAAATAGTTTGAAACAGCTTGTTTCCTAGGTCTGTTTCAAAGGGTGGTATCCAGTACAGGTTTGAAAATACTAGAACGGTACAAGATTTAGGAGATTATTTGACGGCGCGCATTTAGTATTTCCATAACGCGTAGCGAAAAAGAATAAATATTTTATTAAAACGCTCTGTTTCCAATGTTTGCCTCTCGCTCTCCCCTTCACATATTTCAAACTTTGGATCCCGGAATGAACAAAAATACGTGTAAAAGTCGAATTAAAAAAGCGAATACAGTCCTGATTGACTTGATAAAGGCAATTACAATATTTTGGGAATCGGGAAATTATATGAATTTGCATTAAAACCCCTGGGACGAGAACGTAAAATTAAATATAAGGATGCAGGACTATCGAAAGGAAAAATGGGCCACTTTTGCATCTCGTTCTGCAACTGGCACAGGATAGCTTCTCCTCCATGGGTATGGGCACTGGTTCCATCATGTTTCTCCCTGAACGGAACACCCACCTATGCCTAAAAGAGCCCATCCGAGCTCCTTAGACATATACTATGGGCAGTCCAAGGCAAGCGCAGCCGCCGGAACGCATGTCAATAGCTCTGGGACATTTAATAATCTAAAACAAATCATAAAAAGATGAATGTGTGGGATGTTTCAAATTTTGCCGGTTGTCAACAAAGTATGACTGCATCATTGGCCCTCAAAAAATGCCGAACTACAAGTAGAAAGAGCGGTCACACTTCAAAAGAATAAACATTTTTGCGCTGCGTGACAACTTTATTTGCTGGATACTGAGCTTAAATATAAAGGCCAATGGTATTTTTGTACGGGAATAGGGATATTCCAACATATTTTATCAAGATTTTATATCCTAAATAAAAATCCTTTTTTTACAAGGGCTGAGAGCGGAGGTGCGAGACCTCAGGAGGGCGATAGACGTCATGGCGGAGTCTATAGGCTCCATGAACGCCTTGATTAAAGAGATATACAAGGGTCAGCTGAGGGAAAGAAACCTGCATCTGGAGATGCCATTTCCCTTAAAAACTGAGGATGATCTGGCGACCTTCGAGAAGACAATAAACTGCGAGTCGAAAACTAGAATCGTAAGTATTTATTAAACCCTTGTGAGGTATTATAATTTTTGTTAGTAGTTCCCAAGCGTTATAATATTTTTTTCTTTTCAGACCGCTATTATGACTAATATTTTGAAGCAGGGAAAAATGTCTAAGGCTGAGGACCTACTCAAACTTTTTTGGCTGCTCTTTTGGGTAATATTTTATTTTTAAAATTATTAAAATTCTTTTATATTTATTTACTGTTTATTTTTTGTAGATGCCATTGGTCAGGCTGATACTACAGAGCCAGCCCTGAAGATCCTCTCAAAAATCCTGAGGAACGCCAAATATTTGGAGGCGGTCCAAAAAAAGAGGAAGAAGGATGAAGAATATTTATTTTTAGAATAAGTTAGATTTATTTAGAATTAAATATTATTTTGTAGTTATTAATTATAATGTAATAATGGAATATAATAATAATGGAAATAAATGAATGAAATTTAATTAAAAATCGTTGATTAAATGTTGATGAATAGGTGATTAATAGGTGATTAAATGTTGATGAATAGGTGATTAAATGTTGATGAATATGTGATTAAATGTTGATTAATTTGTGATGAAATGTTGATTAAATGTTGATGAATTGTTGATGAATAGATGATTAAAAGTTGATTAATTTGTGATGAAATGTTGATTAAATGTTGATTAATTTGTGATGAAATGTTGATTAAATGTTGATGAATGGTTGATTAAATGTTGATTAAATGTTGATGAATTGTTGATTAAATGTTGATGAAAAACTGATGAATTTTAGGTATAAATGGTATAAAATGTTGATGAAAAAATGATTAAATGTTGATGAATTTGTGTTGATGAAAAAAGCGGTCATCCCATACAAAAATTCATCAACCTTTTATATGGCTTGTAATCACTTTTTCATCGACACACCCCCATGTGTGTTGATGAAATGTTGATGAAACGTTGATGACAGGTACTGCAGGGTCTTTACAAATTGGATCGGACCGAAAATTGGAATTGGAGCGGATGCGTCTTGTGTGTCAAGAGGTCTTGGGTGGCCCCGATGTTTGTATCGATTCAGCATCTCAAGTGCAGACTCAGCGTTTGAAATGTTAGCCGATCCAGCGTTTCGAGTGTTAGTTAATATTAAGACTCAGCGTTTCAAATGGGGCGGTACAAAGTATTCTGGGTGCCCTCTAGACCTCTTGCTGCCGAGGGGGTGGGGGACGGTGGGCCGCCGAGGGTGAATGCTGAGGCGGTAACTCCTGCGATGCCAATGCGCATCACACGGTCTGGGAAAGCAGTGACATCAGCAAAAGATGTGCCTTCTTGAATACATTATTAGGAATAAAGTAGGTTTACTAAATCAGGGCAGCGATCCTAAATTTATTAATGTGATTGGAAAGGAAGTCCTTGACTTAACTCTCTGTAGTATAAACATATTGTTCGTTGTCTCAAACTGGAACGTTACGAGTGAGATCACAATGTCAGATCACCAACATATTAAATTTATAGCCTAGTTACTAGAAATCCCAAAATCACCAATTGGGATCTTTTCTGTTTTGAACTTGAGCAGTCCAGAGACTGCTTCACCCGTCCGATAATATCCATAGACGAGCTAGAGCGTGAAGCTCATACAAATATTGAATCAGCTTATTACGCCAGCTGCGAACAAAAGGTTCGCAAGATCAGAAGGGCCGTTCCCTGGTGGAACGATATCAAAAAGGCTGCGCGAAGGCTCTTCAACAAAGCGAAGAGTGGTACTCCTACAAATCGGCTTAAACGCTCTATAATAAAGAGCTGGAAAAGTCAGAACGGCGCACGTGGCGTCACCACTGCGGGCAGATTTCATATCTCCCGGAAGCTGTCCGGCTACAAAAAGCCCTATCCACGGATCACTCAATCGGCATCTGCACGCTGAAAAAGCCAGATGGAACATACACAAACAACCCAAAGGAAACGAGCAGCCTCTTCTGGCTACTCACTTTCCTGGGTCCGTTGCTATGGAGCAACCCATCTCAGAGAGTGAGGCACCAACCTACCTCTCTGGGACTGGAGAGTGCCCACACCTGAGCGTAAAAATAGCTTACAATGGACTTTACAGAGTTTGCAGCCCATACAAATCCCCAGGACCAGATGGAATTTATCCATGCTTGTTGCAGCGGGGACTGCACCTAATCGCACCCGTAGGTCGTATACGTATACGACTTAGTCTCCTGCTTGAACTGGGCTGAAGTAAAAGTCGTGCTTATCCCAAAGGTAGGGAAGAAAGAAAGTACTATAGACCGATTAGTCTTAGCTTTTTCTTCCTTAAAACTATGGAGAAGATAATTGACCAGCACATCAGTGAGATGAATCTCAAGCATCTTCCCATAGTATCAATATGCGTATCAAGCTGGTATATCAACTGAGACTGCCATCCATTGCCTTACAACAACCATTTAAAATGCCATTGGCGCTCAAAAGATGCATTTTTAGGTGCATTTTTAGACTTCTCAGGAGCTTTTGACAACACGCCATATGATGCTATTCGTGCCTCTCTTGAACATAAAAATGTTTTCACACCTATTATTAGGTCGATTCTGGAAATGCTTAAGTCCAGAATCATAACTGTAGGTGCTACTTTATGAGATCAACAACTTAGGGTTCCCCACTCATGGCAAGCTCTTAATATAGCCAACAGATGGTGTCAGGACAAAAACAGTTTAAGTCCCAATTACCAGGAAAAGGTCTCTTTCCCTAACAAGATCATCCCTAAGTGGGTCCACCATAGACTTTTCGGTTCAGGCCAACTATTTTGGAATCACACTCGATTCCAAGCTCAACTGGAATGAACACATTGAAAAGACCATAAACAAAGAAAATTCCCAAAATGATCTACTGGCCTTTAACACTGTGGTAAAACCGATCTTAACCTATGCATCGCTTGCTTGGTGGACGAAATCTACCCAGAAGACAGCTGCGGCTGCACTTACCAAATTACAACGACTGGTTTGCATAGGCGTTACTGGAGCCACCCGGAGAAGGCCCACTGGGAGTCTTTTTTTTTTTGTCAGATAATTAATTTTTATTTTTACTTTGAGCAACCAATTAAATAGTTTTAAAACGTAGGAACTAACAATAGTAACGAACATAATATGGAAACATAACAGCAAGGATCCCTCTTGTCCGACGGTCTCCTGAATGACGCCTCTTCAGTTTTGGCCTGGTCGTTGGATTAGCCAATGCAGCCCCTAGGTGTTTGGAGTGGGCCTGAAGCTGATCGTTGTAGCGACTTCTCTGGACGTTGATGCACTACTATCAGTACATTGAAGTGGCCCATCTGACACCAAGCACGTGCCTGTTCGTGTTAGGTGTTAGTAGGCGCGACAAATGAAAGTATAGAAAAGGAATACGAGGAAGTGACTACTGGCGTGCTGCCAGACTGTTTGCCTGCATGCGTACTAAGTGGGTTAGTATTAAGGTTTTTAGTTGGGGACGGCTATCTACGTTTGATGTTATCATGTACAAATCGTTATAATTTGCACATAAGACTCTAACAGGTTCATGCAATTCAAAAGACGTTCTACAGTGGCACAAAACTAAGGGAATATAGGATCTACACTCCTGCCCAGAATTATACGACACCCCGAAAATTTTAGTTTCGACCCTCGTAAGTCGATGGAGAAGCATAGTACAACAAAATCAAGTATGCAGAATGAAAGCTTTATCAATTCTGCTTAAAATGAGATCTTCTTATCTCTGATTGCATCTTGCGTTTTCAATCAACAGTAAAAAAAGCACAAAAGCCCGATTTTTGGCATGCCTGAAACTGTATCAAAATTATACGACACATGCCAATTTTTTAAATTGTAATAGTTTTTTATTTTTATAATTATTTTTAAACAATTTTTAATAATTAATCGGGCCACCTTGAGCCTTTGCAACCTCGAAAAGCCTCTTAGGCATTGAATTTATTAAATTCTTAAGTAAATTTTGGTCTAAAAGAGACCATTGTGCCAAAATTTCAGATTTAAGGCTTTGGACACTCTCAAATTTCTTGTTGTTGGCGTAAACTCGCCTTGCTAAGATACCCCAGATGTTCTCAATTGGGTTTAGGTCCGGGGAGCACACTGGCCAATCCAAAACACTTATTCAGTGGTCACTTATGAAGCGCTGGGTCTCTCTGCTCCGGTGTATTGATGCATTATCTTGCATAAAAACGTGATTTCTTTCCCCATTTTGCTCCAAAAATGGCAGAAGACGCTCCTCCAATACTCCTATATATTCGCTGCTATTCATTCGTGAGCTTGTGAAAGCCAAACCAAGCGTTCCAGAAGAAGTGAACGCTCCCCAAACCATTGCGGATCCGCCTCCGAAATTCCGCTTAGAAAACATTAGTGGATCCTTTCGTAAATCCCTCCAATAGTGTCGAAATCCATCTGGGCCGTCCAGATTAAATTTTTTTTCATCAGAAAAAATTATCTAAATAAAAAGTATTAACCAAAGATGTAAATTGAAAATAAAGTCGAAATTGCCTACCGAGGCCCAGCTTCTCTCCAAGTTTTTTTTCTACAAATTGAAGCCGCGCAGTTTTGTGGTGCGGTTTTAAGAACGGAGCCTTCTTTAAAACTCCTCTCACAATGCACTCCGATGATTGCAGCGTCCGCCATACCGTCATTCGTGACACAGGTTTGCTGCAACTTGTCGCAAGGGTGGAGCACGAGGCAAACGAACTGCTCGCTTTTCCGATAATGTGTCGTTTATCGCGGTCGGACAACTTCGGTTTCCTTCCAGACCTACGCTTCACACCATATCCATCCGGATTTTCCAAAAATTTTGTGATAACAGAACGTGTTCGGCCAATTTTTCGCGATATTTCGCTAACATTAAAGCCAACATCGTTGTAGGCTTTAATTCTTCCTTTTTCCTCGTCGGTTTATGAAGTTCCGCGAGGCATTTTATTACGAATGAATTAAATTAATATGTAAAATATAAAACAAAATTATTAGAAACCAATTCTTCCTCTCTAGCCGCAAAAATCGATATGTGCCGTATAATTTTGATACAGTTGCAGGCATGCCGAAAATCGGGCTTTTGTGCTTTTTTTACTGTTGATTGAAAACGCAAGATGCAATCAGAGATAAGAAGATCTCATTTTAAGCAGAATTGATAAAGCTTTCATTCTGCATACTTGATTTTGTTGTACTATGCTTCTCCATCGACTTACGAGGGTCGAAACTAAAATTTTCGGGGTGTGTAGTATTTCTACTCGGAGTGTATTTCTACAGGAGTGTAGTATTTCTACTCGGTACGTGAAAGTTAAGCTGACCCAGTAAGTCAGCACTTTCCACGTCACCGTGGATAAGGTTAAAAATGAACATAATGCCAAGCATGGTTCTACGGTTAGCTAAAGAAGGTAAGTAAATTAGGAGGAGTCTATTAGAGTACGAGGGTAACCTCTGGTTTGGATCTCAGTTCAAGCCACGTAAAGCTAAAAGTAAAAAGTTTTTTTGAACTGACTCAATGCGTTTACTGTGAACCCCATACTGAGGGCTCCAAACGCAAGATCCATATTCTGAGATAGGACGAACTAAAGAAATATATAAGGATTTTGTAACATAGGGGTAATTAAATGAAACCAAGCACACCTCTGGCTTTATTCACCATGCACGAAATATGATCGATAAAGTCAAGTTTAGGATCCAGTCGGACACCCAAATCATCGACTGTAGTAATTCGTTCCAAAGAGCAGCAGTTTAGCGTGTAAGTCGCGAGCTTGGGAGCGACACGAGAGAAAATCATTAGCTTGCATTTAGAGCCGTTTAGGTTCAATAAGTTTATGCGGCACCATGTTTGGAAGTTATTGAGATCTGTTTGTAAATCAGACTGGCATGAAACGTCCTTATATTGCACGCAGTGTTTGACGTCGTCCGCGTACATAAGTACTCTGGAGTTAGTCAGAACTTTGGGCAGGTCGTTGATAAATAATGTTAACAACAGGGGACCCAAATGGCTCCCTTGCGGGACGCCAGACTTAACCCTGAAAACATTAGATAAACAATTTTTAAAGAGGAATTTTTAAGAAGATCAACCGGAAATCCCATTAGATCAAGTTTCCGAACAAGAAGAGAATGGTGAACAGAGTCAAATGCTTTACTGAAATCAGTATAGATTACGTCTGTCTGAAAGCCCTTATGGAAGTCCTTAATTAAAAAGAAGTGAACTCTAAGTAATTGGTTGTCGTTGATCTTCGCTTTAAAAATTCATGCTGACATGGAGAAATAATTTATCTGCACAGGTGCTGCAAATGTGGGGTAATAATTTTCTCGAAAAGTTTTGGAATGGCCGACAAGTTAGAGATACCTCTATAGTTGCTGACATCCGATTTGCTACCTTTTTTGTGGAGAGGAATGACAAATGATTCTTTCCAAATAAGGTTTCTAAGGACAAGGTGAACAATTTCTGAAAGGGATTGCACAGGGCGTCGGCACAATACCTGAGCACACACCGAGGTATACCGTCGGGACCTGGCGAATAAACGGGCTTAACGCGGTGAAGATCTGAAAGAATAGAGCTTTCGTCTAAAGTAGGACTGAAAATAATGTAAGAATAAGTCTGATTGGAGTCAGTGGAAGTTGAGTAAGTGGTTTGAAAAAACTGAGCAAACAAATCGGCAATAGCCCGATCGTTATTTACGGCTGTATTTTCAAACAAAAGCGAGGAAGGATGCGTCATTGGCTTACGTTTAGTGTTAACAAAATTATAAAACTGTCAAGAACGATAGAATACAAGATTGCGCAATGCGCAGGTCCGTTATTCGTGCATAGCGTTTGTGACGTCACAAAGTACTGGATATTGCCTTATAAGGCAATAGATACAACAACAATTTCATTGGTACCAGTACTTTGTGACGTAGATGCGCAGAACAAAAAATTTTTCGCTTCGTCTTTGCGCAATCTTGTATTCTATCGTTCTTGTAAAACTGTTGGGGTCCTGAGAGATCTGGACCCTACAACGAGTCAAATAATTCTTGTAAAACTGCGCGTTCAACACGGTAAATCTTGACCGAGCAGATAAATAAAGGGATAGGGCAGAGTTAGAAGCGGTATATTTATATTTAGTATACAGCCTATATTTATATACCCTGGCAGGGTATTATAATTTTAGTCAGAAGTTTGCAACGCAGTGAAGGAGACATTTCCGACCCTATAAAGTATATACATTCTTGATCAGCATCAACAGCCGAGTCAATCTAGCTATGTCCGTCTGTCTGTCTGTCCGTTTCTACGCAAACTAGTCCCTCAGTTTTGAAGCTATCTGAATGAAACTTTGCACATATGCTTCTATATGGTCTCACTACTATATATGTTGGAACGGGCCGGATCGGACGACTATATCAAATAGCTGCCATAGGAACGATCGGAAATTTTTGAGAAAAAAATTTTAACTTAGGCAATTTTCAACATATTTATATGAAATTTCAGACATGGCCATTTTGTATTATTCTACAATTTCGGTTTTAATTTGATCAAAATCGGACCACTATATCATATAGCTGCTATAGCAATATATATAATAAATTCATTTAGTTTGTTCGCAACATTTTCGTTCGATCCGCAATCCTCCGTACAGGTCTCTTGAGGTACTTGGTAGCATTCCATAGATTGTGTTCTGCGCTGCATGGCTCAAGATCCTTTAGATAAGATTCCAGAGATTTTTCTTTAAGATCTGTTAGCGTCCTATTAAGCTCCTTACATGCTCTGTTGTAAGCAGTTTTGTCGATCCTACGTCTGCTAATCTGCCAAACTCTTCTCAGCCTTCTTCTCTCCCTTACCATAAAAGCCAACTCTGTCGACCAGAGATAATTGTCTCTACGGGCTCTATAATTTGTCGTTGATTCTACCGTTGGGGTTGCGAAATTTGCTGCCATATGAACGTTTCGGGTAAGGCTCTCCACCGCTTCGTCAATATCCAGTGGAGTTTGGATAACCGGTTGGGGGTCAACGTTTTCTTCGAGCCATCTTTTGTACGAGCCAATGTTTGTGTTGCGCCTTATAAGCTTCACTGCGGCTGGTACCCTCAAATACGAGCTATTAAAAAGAACCTTAACCATGCTATGGTCCGAACAGAGGTCATAGCAGGCTGCAGTAGAGAGAAGTAATGGGTCAATACCTTTGCTAACGGCAAAGTCCAAGAGGTCCGGTATTTTAGTTTGATCAGTTGGCCAATAGGTGGGTTCACCAGTTGAATGAACGCTGCAACTCAAATCATTTATGCATCTGAAGAGCAATCTGCCTCTCGGATTGGCGATTCTGGACCCCCACCAAGTATGTTTTGCATTGAAATCACCACCAATTAGAAATCTGCGTCCCAATCCCGTCAGTACTTGAGTCAGATCCGCGTGAGTTAATGTGAAACGAGGAGGCAAATATGCAGCGGTAATGGTGACCCTGGCGGTCGACGTCAGTAGATATATTTGTGCACACTGCAACCACTCAAGCTGAACGGGCACAAGCTCTTCGTATTGTATACCACGCCTTATAATAATAGAAGCTCCTCCACGGGTTCTGTCTCCAGGATGTTTCCCATTTATGATATCATAGCCAGGGATGGAAAAGTGAGTTCTGGTGGTAAAATGAGTTTCAGACACGAGCATTATATCAACTTGGTTAGTTTTAATAAAGTGTTCAACTTCTGGCTTGCTTTTGTTCAAGCCGTTTGCATTCCAGATTATAATTTGCGTGTTTATGGGCATTGTCGGGTATTTAATTGACTTGAGAGCATGGCCATCATCATGTCTTTCAATTGATTGAACATTGTATTCATAAGTTCATCCATACGTTTCATCAGTCTCTCCTCCAATTTAGATTCTTCTTCAAGATTGTGAATGTTAATGTGATGATTGTCAAAGTTTTGTGAATCTCCTCCCTTAACAATATTAGCGTAGCTGAATTTTTGATTTACTCTAGCGCTAGAAGTAAAGTTTGACTGCTGAGAACGACTGAAAGGAGCAGTAGTCGTTGGCTTCGGCTTAGCTCCGAACGGTTTTTGGCTTCCATGTAAACTCGGCAACCCCGATAAGAGGCGGTGTGTTCTTCGCCGCAATTTCCACATAAAGGCGGGTCCTCCTTGGCCTTCTTACATACAAGACTGTCATGCTCTAGTCCACATTTCACACAAGTAAATTGCAACCGGCAATATTTTTTTGTATGGCCAAATGCCTGGCAGCGGAAGCATTGCACAACATCGTTAAATTTTCTGAGCTCTTCCACTTTAACCACAGCGTGACATAATCTTGTTATTTTAAATGCGTCCTTGTTGTTATTTGCTGGTTCAAGGTTGACAAAAAAGATCGACATAGGGGTCTTGTTTGACCTGGATAGGGCATTTTTAATATCTCGAACCTTATGTCCGAGCATCTCAACGGCCTCCACAATCTCGGTTGTTGGAGTTGAAAAATGCAGCCCTTTAAGAACGCTCTCTCCTCCTTTAATTGATAAGTTCTAAAGGCCACATGGTGGCTGTCAAGATGGGTGACTATTTTCCTGTAAGTGAGGCTATCTTTTGGCAAAAGTCTAATGTTTCCTCCTCCCGAAGCCTTATAGGAAAAACTGCCTGATTCAGCAATTTTTATATTATATATAATTCTTATATCATTTAGCATAACTGCTATATTCGTTACCCCCGGGATAAAAATCGGGGGAGGTTTCGCAGCTGCTATCGGCTCTAAATTAACATTGATATCATCGTGGCTGCTTTCGTCAGACAGTAATGCAAATTGATTAGAAGTGCCGGGCTCTACATCCATTTTTGAATCTTGCTTCACATTAACCTGTTTCTTGGCAGTCTTTTTCGGAAATGTAAAATTAAGTTCCTCACCTTCATCAAGATCCAAATCACTACCACTCGAGATGTGGCTTGAACAATCATTAAAAGAGTTCATTTTTTTTGGACGCTCGTTTCAGTTCAGGAGAGTTATGGCACCTTTTAACTGAGATGGATTTGGGCTGCAGAAATTGCCAACTATTTTCCGTTGAAGTAGCTCCAGTCATATTATCTATCTCCATGTTGATAGTGATGTTGTTACTAGTTGCATCTGTTGGCGGCGCATGCTTCGCTAGGAAAGTAGATAAATCCGTACGGCACTCAGAGAGCTGAGGACGTACAAGCGCAGGGTTTGCACCAGCAATTTTCTTCATTTCCTTAAATTTAATGTTATCCATCGTCCGCGAAAGAAGGGGGAAATCCCCCACTTTATTTTCGAACTACACTTAAAAACTCGGAGCCGTTTAGGCGAAAACCGCAAAAAACCAAAACGGGCTAAACTTTTTAGAGAAATTTCTGTTTTGTTTAAAATTTCCAAAATTAAAGATTTCCAAAAATGCTCCGAAACACAACCGACAGTTTACGAAGTTGACAGGGGCATGGTGTCGGACCAATCAAGAAAAAGCGGATGCCTTCGCAGAACATATAAGAAACAGCTTCCAGCCATTTAATTTATGTGATCCACAAGACCTGGCTGAGACGTTGCAGGGCCTGGACATAGCATGTCCCATGGACCTGCCCATACCTGAAATAGACAGTGAAAAAATTCTAGTAGAAATCGGCAACTTAAAGTCATCTAAATCTCCTGGATACGACCGTATAGACGCCTTGGCATTAAAACACCTCCCATTTAACTGCATTGATAATATTAAAACTATAATGAATCATTGCCTGAGACTTAGTCACTTCCCATCCCAGTGGAAATGCGCGGAGGTCATAGTTATTTTTAAACCAGGAAAACCTGAGACTGATCTGGCGTCTTATAGGCCAATTAGCCTCTTAACAATCCTCTCAAAAATTCTGGAGAAGCTATTTGCAAGGAGGATGATGGTAATAATAGAGGAGAAAAACATCATCCCAGACCATCAGTTTGGCTTCAGAAGAGGGCATGGAGCTATACAGCAATGTCACAGAGTCGTCAGAAAGATTCTAGACTCCTTTGAAAGTAAAAAGTTTTGTGCTGCAGCATTCTTGGATGTTAGACAGGCCTTTGATAGGGTATGGCATCAAGGTCTATTCTACAAACTCAAGCAAAGCCTACCTACGCCCTTCTACTTATTTTTAAAGGCTTATCTAGACAACAGACGTTTCTATGTTAGACATAATAATGCAGAATCTCTGATCCAGGAGGTGAACGCTGGAGTACCACAAGGTAGTGTCCTAGGACCGATCTTATATTCCATTTACACTGCTGACATGCCGATGCCTATGGGTACCCACGTTATATGCACATATGCTGACGACACTGCATTCGTGGTCTCAGCTGACACAATTGCAATGGCAGCTCATGGACTCCAACAAACACTGGACAACTTACAGACGTGGCTAGAAAGGTGGAACATTATCACATAAACGCTGAGAAATCAACACACGTAACATTCACACTAAGACCAGGCATCTCCCTTCGGTCTATATTAATGGAGCTGTTATACCACAGAAGACAGTAGCAAAATACTTAGGATTAACACTGGATGTCAAACTGACTTGGAGTGATCACATTTCTGGAAAGGTCAAGCTTCTGAGACACAAAAGTAGGCAGTTGTTCTGGCTGCTTAAAAGACAAAGCAAATTGTCACTTAAAAACAAGCTCCTTGTTCACAAGGCAATAATCAAGCCAGCATAAGTTTATGGAATCGAGCTGTGGGGTTCAGCTTCAAAGACTAATGTTAAAAAAATTGAAAGAGCTGAGAACAAAATACTAAGACAAATTGTTAATGCTCCTTACTATGTACGCAACATTACCATTAAACGTGATCTGGACATGCCTACAGTAATTGATGAAATTTCTGCTCATAGCAGCAGGCACCTGGATAAACTTCAAGACCATGCAAATCCATTAGCCAACACAATTTTGGATTACACTAACCAAGGAAGACGACTACACAGACTACACCCACACGATTAACCGTTCCGTATTCTCTAAACATCAACCACTTCACCATCATCAAATACACTCCAATGACTCCATAAGTAACACTGTTAACCATTAAGTCAAGTTCATGATACAATTTAATTTATTGCCCGTACAAGGCAGATGTAAATAAAGATTTAAATTAAACAAAAAAAAAAAAATTAAATTTTCGTTCGAAACATTTGTTTTGCAACATTTTGTTTCGCAACATTTTTCGCTGGCAACATTTATGTCAGTACCCGAGAAAACGAAAAAGTCTTACTTACTTACAGCAAGGGTATTTAAACTTCGGCATGCCGAAGTTAGCTTTCTTTCTTGTTTTTTTTTTAATTTTAAGTGTGTTTTCTGTGTTATTTTTTAACTAAAATAAAAATGCATTTTCCCCCAAATTGTTAAACTAATTTTTTTACAATTGCTACATGTTATATCTGTAATGTGTGGTTCATCCACAGTTTCAACAAAATTGTTAGGCTCATCTTGAACAATTTCTTCCAATTCCAAGGTTGAAATGGCTTCCTTTTTTAGGTATCTTTTCCCAATAAAAGAGTCCGTAAAATGGTTTTCGCAAATTCTTCAATTTTCTTCATAGTCCTCGAGCTTAATGTGGCACTTTTCCCTCCATATCTGCCCCAAAATTAAGTCAGAAGACGGAAACTTAAAAAATTTAATGTTCGGGAAATGCCATCGAGACTTTCTGCATTTTACAATGCAACATTTTATGCCGGATTTCGCCAAATTCTTTTTCACACTCGGGTTCATTTTTCCCGTCTATGTGGACCCTTCCGCAGTCGACCACAGAATGAAATACAAATAAGTGTATTCCGTTTTAGTGTTACCAAATAAATAAAATCAAATTAGATGAACGAATTATCGATATACGACATCGATATATTTAAAAATATTACAAATCAGCAGTATGATAAACTTTTCGTTTTTATTTTTTTTTATTACTGTGTTAGATTATGTTTTATTATTATTATGTTTAAAAAAAAACGTATGTATAAATAAGCTTTTTATCGATATATAAGTATTTTCACAAAGGGCATTTCTGTGCATTTCTTGCTTGTGCAGCAAGAGGGGGGAGGTGAAATGCAAAAAAACTTTTGTTTTTGCAAAGTCAAACCTATGCAGAGCCAGACGAAAGAAGAATTGAAAAAATAACTGTTCTTATGCGAAAGCAATAGACAAATGAAAAGATCCGTATCAGTTGTCAGAAGTATTTGCACACGATTTCTTCGCTTCAAAAGTAATTTCACAACGCAAGTTCTTCTTTAGTATTTGGTTTGGAGTGACAAGTGCCGGTTGGTTTGTATTAATACATTGAATTAACATTAAATTAAAATTAAATTTAATCATTTACCTATTACAGTTATTAAATAAAATGCCCAAAACTAAAGAGTTAACAGTTGAGAGCCGGGCTGATATTGTTGCTAGGTTTAAAACCGGTACACCTGCGGACGAATTAGCTGAAATGTATCAAATTTCGCGAAGAACTGTCTACTATTTAATAAAAAAGTTCGATACAGTTGGAACATTAAAAAATAAAAAGAGATCAGGCCGAAAACCTGTGCTGGACCAAAGGCAATGCAGGCGTTTACTAGGAGTTGTATCGAACAATCCAAGTGCCAGTCCAGTAAAAATTGCATTAGAAACAAAAAATACAATTGGCCAGCAAGTGAGTAGTTCAACAATTCGTCGCAGGCTAAAAGAAGCTGATTTTAAGACATACGTTGTTCGCAAAACTATTGACATCACAGCAACCAACAAAGCAAAACGACTTAATTTTGCGTTGGAATACATTAAGAAGCCATTTGACTTTTGGTATAATATTTTGTGGACTGATGAGGCCGCTTTTCAATACCAAGGGTCCTTCAGCAAGCATTTTATGCATTTGAAAAAAAATCGAAAGCATTTGGCAGTCCAGCCAACCAATAGGTTTGGTGGTGGCACAGTCGTGTTTTGGGGATGCCTTTCCTATTATGGATTCGGAGACTTAGTACCGATTGAAGGCACTCTAAATCAGAATGGATACCTTCATATCCTTAACGACCACGCATTCACGTCTGGAAATCGACTTTTCCCCACGATTGATTGGATTCTGCAGCAGGACAATGCTCCTTGCCATAAGAGTAGGGTGCCAACTAAATTTTTGAAGGACGTTAATCAGGTTGTTCTTCCGTGGCCACCTCAAAGCCCAGACCTTAATATCATCGAAAACGTTTGGGCTTTTGTTAAGAGCCAAAAAATTAT
The DNA here is from genome assembly GCA_018151655.1 of Drosophila bocqueti. NCBI lineage: Eukaryota > Metazoa > Arthropoda > Insecta > Diptera > Drosophilidae > Drosophila > Drosophila bocqueti. The sequence goes on along the minus strand of JAECXF010000030.1, from coordinate 112,519 downwards.
TGATAAAAATAGAAAACGAGAGGAAACCATCGATGAAATAGCGGAGATTTGGTCCAAATTGGCCATAGAATTTGCCCAAACATTGGTAAGGTCAATACCAAAAAGGCTGCAAGCTGTTATTGATGCCAAAGGTGGCGTTACCAAATATTAGTGATGTATTTTTATAAAATTAAGAAAATCTTTTGTTAAAATTAGATATTAAGATGAAATTAACAAATTTAGGTTATGTGAAAATACTTTTGAAGCGCAATAAACTTGTGAAAATGCTTTGTCCTATGAACCGTTATCTTTCGCATTTCTTTTCATCTAGATTCTGCATAGATCAAGCCATGGTGGAATTATGATTCCACCACGGATCAAGCTATGCGATAAGAACTATTTCAGTCAAATTGGTCAACAACAACAAGAATAACAACTAAAAGAAGTTGGAGTTTGCAAATATCGTTCGTTGTGAAAATACTTTTGACCTTGTTTGTATATACTAGCTGTCCCGGCGAACGTTGTCTCGACCCCTTTTAAAAGTTTTTAACTCTGTTGATGTTTTTCCTGGAATCAGTTTAGCTGACCTTGTTCATTTTGTTCTGCCTTTAAGACAATAAATAACTTTAAATACTGTTTATTACAATGTTTCAGTTTTTATTAACAGACACTCATTGTTATGATACATCATTTTAAAGCTTTCTCATAAACAATATTTTTTGTTTTGTGGTGCGTAAATAAACAATGAAGACGTTTTTCCAACGCGCGAACACGCGACGTATAATTGTCCATGCGCGAAACAGGGAAACTCCAAGTTGATTCCACAAACTTCTAAAGACTGTCCTTGCGACTTATTTATTGTATTTTAACGCCTTACAATATTAACAAATTTTTTTAATTTCTCCAATTGTTACCGATTTTTCGGTAGTCAATTGTCGAATCATAGTGGAATGCAGCTCGTTCAAGAATCAGAGGATCACTGCGTCTGCGTATTCGCCTAATTTCATTATGTCTTGCTTGCTGTTGTTGTGTTTGATGTGCACTAACTCGTTGTGTTCTAAACCTATCCACTTCATTGTCTCTCGCTAAAGAACGCAATTCTGACATAGCAATACGACTATTTTCTCGATCTACATATACATACATATATCTCTGGTCATCAGTGCGGTTAGCACGTGAGGAAGCTCTTTGCACATTTGACTGACTGCGACAACCTAAGTCTGGTCGATTTCTTTTCGGCATTGTAAAAAGTTTCCCTTCATTTCACCTAAAAAATGTTTTTCAAAATTTATATTTGTTACAATTAGCTGTTCGATATTACTTATCTCTTCGTGATGCGCGTTTTTTTTTTTCAAAGTCTGATTTGCAGTACAAAAAACAAGAAAGAAGCTATTTTCGGCATGCCGAAGTTTAAATACCCTTGCAGTAAATAAGTAAGACTTTTTCGTTTTCTCGGGTACTGACATAAATGTTGCGAGCGAAAAATGTTGCGAACGAATTTGTTGCGAACGAAAATGTTGCGAACAAACTAAATGAATTTATATATATATTCCTATAGCAGCTATGATATAGTGGTCCGAAATTCTAAAATATTACAAAATGGCCATGTCTGAAATTTCATGAAAATATGTTGAAAATTTCCTAAGTTATAATTTTTTTTCCTAAAAATTTTCCGATCGTTCCCATGGCAGCTATATGATATAGTCGTCCGATCCGGCCCGTTCCGACATATGTAGTAGTGAGAGCATATAGAAGACTATCTGCAAAGTTTCGTTCAGATAGCTTCAAAACTAAGGGACTAGTTTGCGTAGAAACGGACGGACAGACGGACAGACGGACATGGCTATTACAAAATTAAAATTTTATTCTGTATAGGAGATAGAAAAATGCTGTTGTTAAGGTTTTCCCGGATATTACTTGACTTTTTCTCACCTTGTATACTTTTCCTAGACCTCCACGAACATATCAAGACTAAGATTATATAAATCCGTTCAGCGGTTCTCAAGTTTTTGTCAGACTAACATATGACCCGTCCATTTTTATATATAGAAAGAAGAAGATTAATTAATTATACTTTCAAGAGTGTTTGAACAGTCGCTCAAAAAAGTTGCTCAGAATACTATGTGTGCGCCTGCAACTTCTTGTGAGTCCGAAAGAGCTTTTATATCTGACCGCTACACACTGGGCCAGATTCCCTATTTTTATACCCTTGCAGGGTATTGTAATTTTGGTAAAAAGTTTGTAACGCAGTGAAGGAGACATTACCGACCCTATAAGGTATATATATTCTTGATCAGCATCAACAGCCGAGTCGAGCTAGCCATGTCCATATGTCCGTCCGTTTCTACACAAACTAGTCCTTCAGTTTTGAAGCTATCTGAATGGATCTTTGCACATAGTCTATATGCTTTCACTACTACATATGTCGGAACGGCCCGAATCGGACGACTATATCATATAGCTGCCATAGGACCGATCGATAAATATTTTTGATAAAAAATCTGACAATTTTCAACATATTTTCATAAATTTCAGACATGGCCATATTGTAATATTTTAGAATTTCGTTTTTAATTTGATCAAAATCGGACCACTATAATACAAAGCTGTCATAGGAATATACATATATATAAATTAATTTAGTTCGTTCGCAACATTTTCGCTCGCAACATATTTCGCTGGCAACCCGGAAAAACGAAAAAGTCATAACATTTTTCTTCTTCTTCTACTTACTGCAAGGGTATTTAAGCTTCGACATACCGAAGTTAGCTTCTTTTTTTTTGATTTGATTTGATTTATCTGTCAATATTAACTACATGGCCGAAAGAATTGACCCCATGTTGGTCATTTCATGCAGTTGCCTCAAATGGCTGGTCATAAATCGACAACGTTCCCCTATTCCCCCGCTATAGTTGCGACAAGAATTCGGCCAATCGATATGGATGGGGAATGATAAATGCTCGTAACTAGTTGATACGACACATAAACCTATATCGGTAGTACATGGCTTCTTGTTGACCAAATTTATTTGATACTCATAACCCTGGTAGGTCAGAAGGACACCCCATAGTCGTGTAGGCGGCAATCAAATGAAATTACCTTCTTTTTCCTATGTGATTTTTTCGGTGCACTCTCGGTTGGCCTTGCGATTAAGCTTAAGATAAGCAATTCGCTTCCCCATTAGGACAAATTGAATAGTATACGAGGCAAAGTCATTGTCCATTTATAGTATAAATCGGCTTCACGTGTGGATGGATTGTTTTTTCAGCAGGCCTCCCACGGTCGGCTTTGCTTTCGATCGCTCACATGATGCCTCTGGAAATGTTTGACAATTTATGTTCCACTTGTTTGAGGTAAAAATATTGTTAAATAAACAATTCGTACTCTAAATTAAAGTACCAGTAAAAACAGATTTTTCAATGTGATGTTAGCTTTTGTCGTTTAGGCATAACATAAAACTAACTAACTAACTAACATAAAACTTCAGACAGAAATTGCTAAATATTTCGCTCGGGACCCAGTGTGACCAAATAATTTAAAGATAGGGCAGAAAAAGAATTTAAAAAAACGGGTATAGCCAGCTGTGTCAACAACTGTTTTTTCTCTTTTGTGTTACTAGGTCACTTCAAAAGTTCAAAATCACTGTTACACTGTGTAGTTAGTAGTTTATTGCTCTAATTTTCTTTAAATAGCATTGAACTTATGGGATATTAATAATATCATATCATATCATTCATTCATTTTGAATTTCGTATTGTGAGCTATTTAAATTAATATTTTTAATTTTAGGAGAGTTCAAACAATATGGCACCTTTCAAGGAACTGGCGTTGAAATACTTTTGTGTGCCTGCAACTTCGGATGAATCGGAATGGGCTTTTAGCAAAGCGGGAGAAATCATTTCCGATCGCCGAACTCGTCTCAAATCCGATTTAGTGGACAAATTAATGTTTATAAACAAAAATTTAAACATATCGACAACAAAGTGATTACGTATACAATATGTACTCATTATAGATAGACTGTTGAAACAGATCTCTTATAAGTTTAATTTCCTATTACATTGTGAAAAGAATTCGCATTGTTTTTAAGTTTCCAATTACCAGTTATTATGATGCGTGTGAAAAGAATTTGCATTGTTTTTAAGTTTTTTGATTTGTTATTAAATTTAAAATAAATTTATTTTAAAATTGAATAAATGTGTTTTCTTTTTCAAGTGTTAATTCAAATATACATTTTGTTAGAAAAACATCGAAACATCGCACAATGGACGGAAAGATAGAGATACGTTGCAAAAATTAACTTTTTGATGACAACGGATCGTAGTTCAAAAGGGTTGATTTAAGGTCGATTTTTGGCTAAAATATGTAACTGACCAGCTCTTAATATAGCCAACAGATGGTGTCAGGACAAAAACAGTTGAAGTCCCAATTACCAGGAACAAGATCAAGATCCCTAACAAGATCATCCCTAAGTGGGTCCACCATAGACTTTTCGGTTGAGGCCAACTATTTCGGAATCACACTCGATTCCAAGCTCAACTGGAATGTAAACATTGAAAAGACCATAAACAAAGAAAATTCCCAAAATGATCTACTGGCCTTTAACACTGTGGTAAAACCGATCTTAACCTATGCATCTCTTGCTTGGTGGACGAAATCTACCCAGAGGACAGCTGCGGCTGCACTTACCAAATTACAACGACTGGTATGCATAGGCATTACTGGAGCCATCCGGACATGTCCCACTGCAGCACTGGGAGTCATAACTGGCATACCCCCTTTACCAATTACACTGAAAAAGGAGGCCTGCCTGGGGGCACGTCGCCTTCAAAACATCACCAATATCAAAAGTGGTGATCTTACCGGGCATCTTAGGGTCCTTAAACCCCTAATAAATGATCCCATTCTGCGCGTAACTGACGAGCAGAAACCAAAACTTGTTCACCACAGAAACTTCTCTGTAGTCCTGTACACTAGGAATGAATGGAAAACAAAATCGATATCTCTACCCAGTGGATCACAAACATGGTACACTGATGGGTCAAAACTAGAAAACGGTGACACCGGGGCTGGTATTTTCGGACCTAGGTTCAACAAATCCAGAGCCAAGGAAAAGTCGCCAACCATTTTCCAAGCAAAGATACACGCCATAGAAATCTGTGCTCGTGAATGCCTTCGCAGAAAAATGCAAGGCGCACGGATTTCCAGCAGCTGAATGCCCTTGCCTCCAAAAACACCCTAACGGTGGGCTGGGTGCCAGGGCACGAAGGCCATATAGGAAACGAGGTGGGAGACTCCCTAGCTAAACGCGGGGCGATGACACCGGCCCTGAGCCGTTCTGTGGACTATCGAAAGGACACAAAGGAGAACTACTCAGGAAATGGGAGAAAGCAGAGATAAATCGTCACTGGACCGACAGTGCAGGGCTGAGACAAGCCAAACAATTTCTCGTCCCCCGGATGATGCGATCAAAACGCATCATCAACCTATCAAAGAGCGAAATTCGCACTCTAACAGGCTACCTAACGGGTCACTGCAACCTTAGGTATCACCTTAAGAAATTAAACCTTTTTGAAATCGACACATGCAGATTCTGCGAGATGGAGCAAGAAACATCAGAACACATTCTATGTGAGTGCCCCTCGCTAATCAGACGGCGACTTCAACATCTAGGAGGTGAACTTATTCCCCTCTACAGGATTTGGGAACAAAGAGACCCAACCAAAGTGCTCTCTTTTATTAGAAGCCTAGGTATAGGGGCTCTTCCCTAATCTTACAGGCCGGCACAAAAGATCTAAAATCTGGTCGCAGTGCAACAAGGCCTTTGTAATAATAATGGTCTCTATGGTCTCTATCTATGGTCTCTATCGAAAGGGTCATCAAATCTCGGTAAAACCAAGGTAGAATAAGATTATAATGTTTATTGCACGTGCTGGTATACCTTTTTTACCAAAGTACTAATTTTGCACCTATTTTTCAACTTTGATGGAATGTCAAAAATGGCATTTTGGTCCATTTTGTGTTTGGCGTATGAGGTGATGTTCTTGAATATGTTCTTTATCACATTCAAAAAAGATCGGCTGCCCGAAACTGCCTGCAAAAGATACTTTCAACTCAGCGCACACTGGGCGCAATGGCCGATATTTTGGCATAAAGTCTACTATTGATGCTGCAGAGCTGAAACTTGGTATTTTTTTCGCGCGAGTCCCACGCCCACCTCCCGCCCAACCGACCGAGGGGCGCAGCCGTGTGACGTACGGCTCGATCGCGTTCTAGATAGACGCGTGAGAAGGAAAACATAGGAAAGAACGAGGAAAGTTAGGTTTAGGTTCATGCAACATTACGAGCTAATTCTACTAGCAATACAGTTTTAAGGCGAGGGAGGCTCTCAGGTCCCTCTATGAATTTAAAAAGTCGGTTGTAATCGGCACATAAGACCCTAAAAGGTTCATGTGCCTCAAACTCCCTCCTACAGTGATTTATTGCTAAGGGGATAAAGGTTCTAGATGTTAGTCGAGGAACGTGAAAGTTAAGCTGTCCTAGCAGGTAGGGGCTCTCTACGTCACCATGAATTAGCTTGTGTAGAAAGACGACACCAAGCATAGTTCTACGGTTAGATAGGGAAGGTAGGTTAATTAATAGAAGTCTACTAGAATAAGACGGTTATCTTAGGTCGGCATCCAGGGTAAGCCACATAGGGCGAAAAGCAGAAAATTTTTTTGAACAGATTCAATGCGGGCAATATGAATTCCAAATTGAGGACTCCAAACGCAAGAACCGTATTCCAAAATAGGACGAACTAATGAAGTGAAAAGAGTCTTAGTTACGTAAGGGAAATCGAATTCTTTCGACCACCTTTTAATAAATCCAAGCATGCCTTTGGCCTTGTTAACCATGCAAGAAATATGTTCTGAAAACGAAAGCTTAGGATCGTCAACGAGAGTTATTCTTTCCAATGCACATTCATTAGGCGTATATGTTGCATACTGGGGAGTGACACGTGAAAATGTGATCAGTTTGCATTTTGAGCTGTTGAGATTTAATAAGTTAACACTACACCATGCCTGGAAGTTGTCAAGATCGGATTGTAAGTCTGACTGGCATGAGTTGTCGTTATACTGCACGCACAGTTTGACATCGTCTGCGTACATAAGTACCCCAGAGTTGGGTAGCACTAGAGGAAGGTCATTGATGAATAAGGTAAATAGCAGCGGGCCAATAGCAGCGGCTGCCTTGTGGGACGCCAGAAGTGACATTGAGGGAGTTGGAAAGAGAATTCTTGAACAGAACCTTTTGAGTCCGGTGACTCAAATAACTCTGAAGCCAATTAAGGAGATCGGTAGGAAACCCTATTAAATCGAGCTTCCTTATAAGAAGAAAATGATTAACCGAGTCAAAGGCATATTATACATATGATAGTTTTAGAATGTATAATACATGAAAAAAATTTGGATGATTCTGGACACGCCTACTCTTAGCGCCCATATACGAATAAATTGCGTATACGTACCGTGATGTTGATTTTTTGATTTTCCGGTTATACATTATTTATTTATTTATTAGTTGAAATAAATAGAAACATTTATTAAGTGAGGTGCAGACATATTTATTAAGACATATTTATTAAAGCTTTTTCAAAAACACATTGCGCATTGTAACTACGTACAAAAAAAATTAAATTTCTTCTACTTCTAATTCGAAAGAGTAGGAACTTTCAGCATCACATTCGGAATCAGATTCGGAATCAATGTTTAGTAAATCATCATTAATACAAGGTGCAATATGAGGTATTTCTAGAAGTGAAATGACATCTTTTGGCAACAATGATTTTTTTAATTGAGCTGTCCTATTCTTTAATGCAATACTCGAAAGAAGTGGATCTGAGGAGTCAATTGATCTATGAAACACGTCAATCAAATTGTTCGCACGCGAATTATGACGAGCATGAGATCTCCTATCCTGTTTATACAGCATATTGCGCGCTTCCGATACATTTTCGCCAAGACAACCCACCGGAACAACCGATGATGTAATTATTTGAGATCCATGAACCAGTATTTTATGCAATGTTGGGGACATTGGGTACCACGGGTAATTGGTCATAAATGCAGTAAAAGTTTCTTCGCAGAGTTTTTGTAACTTAAGTGCATTAATTCCAAAATTGATGCTAATAATTTTATATTGGAAAACGCATTCCTTGCCGTATTGCCATCGTTTGTGTTCCCATTTCCATTATGCTTTGGTTTATCCACATGTAAGCCCATTTCTTGATACATTCTCTTTTGTACAAGTTTTTTTTTTCCATCATTTGAATTTTTTCCATTTTATCCCTTACTTGCCATTTTTTTAATTCCATTCTGTAAGCAATCTTAAGTAACAATTAAAATATCCTTATCCAGGCATGCAAAGGGCTAATCCCGTATTGAAGAGTTCCTTGATTTGGTGTAAATATCTGTGCGGAAATGTCGGTGGTTGCCATAAATTGTTTAGGTCCAGCTCCACAGATCGGGCATAATTGACAAGATTTTGTGCCAGTCAAAATATTTAAAATCTTGCCATCTATTAGCGTCATATAAAGATCATATGATATAGTAATCTGTTTTCCGTTTGACGTTGTGCATATAAATGGTAACATGTTTCGTATTTGTGTGTCTAAATTTTAATTTTTTTTTTAGAATGTGTTCCTTGGTCTCTCTGACATTTTGAGTGGCCTACAATATCTGACTGACTGGGGTGTCAGATTTAGCCAAAGAACCCTCTCTAAATCATCTATTAGCTTAATGGGAATGATTGTTGTCACAAACAAAGACTGGTCTAGGGAATCCGGCTCGTTTACTTCGAATCTCTGTTTATACATACTCTGGCCCGTTGTGCCGTCGAATCCGTAGCATAAGTACAATGCGGCTAGCAGTATGGTTTAACAGGTTTTGCAATGAAACTTCAGCCAATGTTTCAGTTGCAGTTATTTCTGCAGGTTTTAACTGTAATTGGGCTTCCTGAATTCTTTTGTAGCTAGGATATACATATGTTCGAATTTTGCTTTATGTTAAGATTTCGCATTGAATTATATTGTGCTTTACTCAAAGAATTTTCAAGCATGAATTCTAGTGCTTCACTAGGAGACAAAGGTATGGGCTCCGATGCAAAAACCTTTTTTTAACTTCACTTGGTCCATTTGAAGTAAGCATTGCATTCTTTCGCACATACGCTGTAGCACATTCATTTGTTTTTTTGGCGGAGACTACGGCAGCATGCATAAGAAGACTGGTGCAATTTGCATTAGTGTCTGCTAAGTCGGAAGCCAACTTTCTTTTTAAGGGCTTACAGGGGTCAAAAATGGTCAAAAATTTTTATTTTTTTATTCGATAGTACAAAGTCTCAGGAGTATTCTGTTATTGTATTGCAAGCATTTTGGTGAAGAATTGACGGAGATATGATTTTTTAAAGTTTCTGTCTCGGATACACTTGCGGACTGGCAGGCATACATATGTGGCAGGTATACATACGACAATCCGGCAGCGCCCGATCGTCGCCGCACTTGTTGTCCCCCAAAATTTCTTTGTGCGCACAAGTATAGAAGTCTATAGAAGTATTCTCGTGTCGCCAAAATGCCGAATTTAAAGAAGCAATCTAGAGGTGATAGACAACGACATAGCGGTTCGCGATTATGTAGGTCGAAGAAAAGACCGAACCCCAAAAATAATAAGCCCGACGAAACAACCACGAAGAGCGCGTCGGCCAAAAAAATCCGTTTATCGACTTCTGCGATAGTACCGGAGGACGCGGAAAAACATTATCGAATCGTAGACTTTTTACTAGTTTTTACGACGATTTCTACTTTAGTGAAATGCGCGACCTGTGGTGAAAAAGTGCATTTTAAATCATGTGACAAGCAAGGACTAGGATTTAAAATAGAAGTGAAATGCGAGAAATGTAAACGGCCAACATTTGTTCCTTCGTGTGATAAAATCGGTGGAAAGTATGAAATAAACTTTCGATTTATATTTGTGATGCGCTTATTAGGTTTGGGAAGTGCGGGCTGTGATAAATTTTGCGGATTGATGGATCTTGCAAGCAGTTTCCTCAGTCAGCACGTGTACGAGACTTACATCGAAAGTATAATAACGAATGTCCAAAAAGTTATTTTCAATTTTTTATTTTTTTTTCGATTTTACAGCTAAAAAATGGCCGACTTTTACTGCTGAAAATCCCAATTTTTGCTTTAAAACGTTATAAAAAAATTAGAAATGAAAAAAAAAATATTCGGGCATCGTTGGGGCCACGAGAAACATGTCCAAAAATGAAATCAATTTGGATTTTTGCTTTCAGATAATTCTACATCGAGTTACGAGGGACACCGCAAGGCGCTTTTTCTCGACAACGTCTTCGTAAAATGGCTGCCATCGGCTTAATTTAAAATATTTTTAGTTTAAATTTTCAGAAATTAAAGTTCAAACTCCACTTTATTAAATGTACTTTGTCCGAAAAATGTATGTCATAACTGAATAAAGAAAAAAAATCTCAAAAATGGTGCATTTTTTTACTCAAAAGACCCCTGTAAGCCCTTAAGGGGTTATATACCTACCTTTTTTTTTTTCAAAAAAATCTAAAAATTTTTTTGCTGAATCCTTAAGTACAATTCATAAAGAACATTTTCCCAAATTTTCATAGAGATCCGAACAATAGTTCCATAGGAAAACAGCTTTTTGTGTCGCGGTTTGTCACACTCAACCTCGAACTTTAAATGCGATTATCTCGAAATCGTTTTTTTACAAAAGTGCCTTTGCCGTGACTACGATTCCGCAAGAACCATTTGATCGATCTGCTTCATTTTTTTTTTAATTGTTCGTAATGAATGTGCTGAGTTCGTGAACAATTCAGTTTTAAAGAAAAAATTTTAATTTTTTATATAAGAATTTTTGAATAAAATTTTGAGTGCTAAACAAATTAACTTTTTAAAAAGTCGTTACTGTTTACAGAAAAAACGCGATATTCATTAAAGTAATCGTTCTCGAACCAGAAACAACTTTATACTAATTAAATTTTTTTCTGTTTTTTGACCTCAGTTGACCTGCTCACCTTCAATCGTAGTCACCGCGAGCCTCTTTAAAAACAAGTAAGAAAGCTACAGTCGTTTGTGAACGACTGTTATATACCATGTACCAAAATATATCGCCGCTCGAATTAGCTCTTTGACAACGATAAACAAAAGTCAGCTGATCGCGACTTTTGCCTATTAGAGAAATGTAAACAAACTCGCTCTTTGCAAAACCACCACCATCTCATGCACTTGCGTGTGCAAGACAGAGAAAGAGATAACCCCTCTCTCTTTTTTGCGCACGGGAGTTAGTTTCTTGCGCTCATCAGTTTTGTTGTTGTTTTTTGGGATGCACCTGTTGCTAGCTGCCAAATAGATAGCACACTGATAAGTAAATAACTTTTGTGTTTTTGACCGGATCTTTACCAGATTTTCGGTATTGATACATGTTCTTCATATGCATGCCTATGCACAAAAAGAAAGATCTATGGTAATATTTGTGGCTGCAAAACGTTTTTATTGATTTGCGGGGGAGTGGGAGGGAAATTTTTAAATCTGAAACAAACTTGATCTGCGTGCAAAACATTCCGACCTACACACAGTGGGCGATTTGCCCAATCTAGCGAAAGAAAATGAATAACTCAAAAAATAAAAGATTTTTCAAAAGAAAAATTTTTTTATCGTAATAATAACTTAAAAAGCCATACAAAAATTTTTTTTTTTTATTTAATTTTTTTTTTTTTTAATAAAAAAATATAAAATTTTATTTCTTAATTTAACAAAATTTTTGTTTTCTTTTTTTTGTTTCTTATTTATTTTTAAGTATAAAAAAATTATTCGGAGTCGCTGCTCCAATCAGATCCTGATATTTCGCCCTCCTTTACAAAGCCCAAAAGCAGCATGCCATACTGAAAAAAGGGCGCTTCTGGACCAATTACATGATTTCTGCAATATGAAAAATATTAGATGACGCACTTTGATCATTTTGAATAGAGGACGATTCATATTTTCAAATGTATACACAATTAGCGCGGACAAGTACGGTCATCAATAGTTTTATTCCACAGAAGTTAACAATTATTCACAAAAAGGGTAATTTAAAGCTTACCACATTCAATCACCATTTAATAATTCAACACTTATCACAGGTCACAAAACGTTTTTTTTTTCTATTACTACTTACCTGAATTCTTGTAAAATCAAAAAAAAATCTTCGAAAAGGTTAAAATTTCAATTTTTACAAAGAATTTAAGTACCTTGAAAAAACGCTGGAAATACTTATTATGATTGCAGTGAAAACATATGCTCACTTTGAAAGCTCACAGCTGATCAAATATATCGATTAAAACACCAAAAATAGTATTTTTGTGCTAATTAAATATATAGTTATCGGCGGGAATTCAAATTTTGGAACATTTCAACAAAAAATTTTTGAATTTCCTGTCGCTAGATCGGCCAAATCGCCCATCGAATTTGGTGGCTCTAGCTCTTATAGTTGCTGAGATCTAGGCGTTCATACAGACGGACAGACAGACATGGCTATATCGACTTGGCTGTTGATGCTGATCAAGAATATATATACTTTATGGGGTCGGAAATGCTTCCTTCTGCCTGTTACATACATTTGCACAAAATTAATATCTTTGTACCTACGGTACATGGTATGAAAATGGGTTTGGTAGAATCGCCATAACTCCGTTAATTATTTATATTTTTTCAAGAACAATAGCTTCCTTTTTTCTTCAAAAGATGTACAATCAATAAAAAATAAAATTTGTGTAATAAAATGACTGCTTCATATTTTTAAAAAATTCAAAGTTTCCTAAATTTTTCTGCTGAAAAAGGTATATAACCCCTTAAGCGTTGTCCTGCCTCATTATATGGCAGCTTAGGACGACCCATTTCTTTAACGCTCTCGCCTCGTCTCGTCTTTAACGTCTCCTCCTGGCTTTCCAAAATAATTGTAATACTTAAAGATATCCAATTAGAATGTATCTTCTTAAATGTTCGGATATTACGGCTACATTTTTTCAGATTTATTTTAATATATCTCTGTACGCAGCTTAATTTTAGGCTGATTTCATTAACTTTCTCATTGCTGATCTTTTAGCCGCTCATTTGCTCCAAAACCCAGCTTTTAATCGCGGTACCATCTCGATTGCCATTTAGCCATACATCGAGCAGCGTCGCGTGGGAGAACTCAAGCTTACCTACAAATAAACAATACCGCCAGGGCCGTAAATTACCGCAAAAAGCATAAATAACATAATTTAATATACATATTGAAGTTCATTTTAACATGCATTATAATTGAATCCCGTTAAATCCAAAAAAGTTCTACTCTATATAAGACGAGCACTTTGGTTAAGTTTTCTTTATACATGGACAACACAAAATAACAAACATTAATAGCCTATTTACACTAGGCTGCGTTTTTGCGTTTTTGCGTCTCAGAGCAAACGTAGTTTTTTTTACATAGTTTTTGTATAGGGGCCTAGAGGTGGGAAAAAGTTGCGTCCAAGTTGCGTTCAAGTTACGTTTGTGTCGATAACACCTGTGTATTTCGATAACAACTCTGTATTCGGACTATCGTACAAGTTTCACCACCAAATAAAAATCAAAACCTAGTAACTGACGGTTTGAGCAGTGCACTCTTGGGGACTCCTGGTCGGCACTTCTGGATCTGTGGACAAAGAATATGACCGAATTCAGTGAGTTCTGAAGAACTCCCACATATACAGAAAGATAAAATATAATTCAAATCGGGATCGATGCTAGCCGACTGCTTGAATGGACCTCTTTCAAGAATTGCAATATGGCGTTTTAAAAAACCGCGTAAAAACCCTTTTTTTTAATTAAAAAATATTTTAAAATTAATGTACAAAATAATTATTTAATAATGGTTCCAAAAAGAACATTTAGACCCGCCTGGGTCCCAGGCCCAATGCGCTTTCGTTTGTATTTCCTATCCAAGTTTCTTGAGCAGGTTGCCTCAAATATCATCAAATTCTTTAACGGATATTGTTATTCACTTTTGGTGAGGGATCCTGGTGGATACTCGCAACCAAAATCCTGCATATTATGGGGTGCGCCAGGGACTCGCTATAGTGCGGTATTCCGTAGAAGATCCAAAGCAGTAGGAGACAATCCCAATTCTCTTCTCCAAAGAAAAAGACACCGCAGACAAATCCATGGCCTTCGTCTTGGTTACTTCATTTTACTCCACGGCTGATAAAATCAGGCTTTCGTCGTTGTTCAAAGTGCTCATTTTCGTCAATTTTTGTTTACTTTTTCAATAAATGCTGACAGCTGTCAAAAACAGACGCAATAACGCAATAGAAACACACATTCTACGTTATGGCGTTTCCTTCGATATCGATAGGTAACGCACGATAGTGTAAATAGGCTATAATACACACATAATAAACATTAAAACAAAACACTTTCATTTATACATTCTACATACCCTGGCCTTCAATATCCATTATTTACAATAAATAATTGTGCAAATTGAAAAAAGTGCAAGTCCACAAAGTTCACATAAATTTGGCGCAAATTTTTTCACAACAATCACTTTACTCAACAGCTGACTTTGATGATTGATAACAATTTCAGGGCTGCCAAAAAATCGAAAATTTTATTCGATTCTTTGTATATAGACTATATAGTTTAAAGGTGTATTATCAAAAATGAGTTTTGTTTCCATGAAATTTTCGACTTTATGCCAAAATATCGGCCATTGGGCCCAGTGTGCAGCGTAAAAAACGCGCTCTTTCGTGCAAATTGTGCTACAAGCAGAGTCGCTGCGCAGTACGAAATTGTATGCCGGGCTTACATTTTTTGCTGTATTGGCGGCTTGTTTTTTAATTCCTGACTTTGTAAGGACACTTAATGATTTGAAATGAATGTATAATGATTAGTTATTCTTCAGAAATATTAAATGATGTAAAATTGAATGATTATTTTGAACAAAAAGTGCCTAAATAATAGAAAATTGGTCAAAAAGAAAAAAATTATAAAAAAATTTTTTTGTTCTTTTAAATTAATTATTTGTTGTTTTTAAAACATTAAATATGCACCATATTATCATTTTAAGAGAAAACCAACGAAAAGTATATTCGAAATTGGATAAAAATTGAGAAAACTGCCTCAAAAAACATTAATTTTCGAGTACAATATCTACTATTAATCACACCATATAGATTGACCACTCAATCAAAAGCTACTACCTTTCATTAAAAAAAAAAAATGAAAATATCTCAACTGGTTCAAGAGTTATGATTTTTGCAACCCAAAACTATCTTTCCGTCCATTGTGCATCGATGTTTGGAAGCTTCCATATACTGAACCGCCAACTCCGTCCACCATCTCGTACAAGCCGCATAGCTTGGCCACTTCCTCCTCCACTTCACTAACTCGATTTTGTGAATAAAGACCCCCACCAGTAGCACTGATCTCCGCCTTATTTTTGCCAAGTTTCTTCCCTTCCAATCACACAAAATCTAAAATTTAGTATTAAAATACATATACTACTTTTCTTATATTGGTTGAATAATCATACCTTTTCCCAATCTGCAACATCTTTTGTTGGAGGGCCAACTTCATTCAAGGTTCTACAGAGTTCGGCCCACTTCGCATCTGAAGTCACCTTGTCCCCTTTTGTAAAACCCTTGGCTAAATCTGGGTTGTCCTTCATTAACCCCAGCATGACCTCGTCTGGAATGATGATTTCTGTTTACTCCGAAAAAAATATATATCTGTGTCTAATTGACAATAAGCAATAAGTATGACAATACTTTTGTACTTACATTTTCAAATATGCATTCACCGGTAAACAGCTGTTTGCATTCAACAGTAAACAGCTGTTTAAGCTGTTTTTTACACAAAAGAGTTGCCCCTTTTTTTACAGTTTTATTTCCGATGTTTTCAATAATTTTTTTAACTGAATTCTCACCATAGAAGTAATTAAAATAAATAGCATTATTTAAATAACATTTGTGGGCCTCCTCTAAATTTATTAATGAATTCTTTTATATTTTAAAAGTATTTTTATATGCCTGTTTCATGTCACAAACAGTATGGCAACGATAATTTTCTTGTAGCCGACGGCAAAATTTGGTTTGTCAAATTTGTGGTGGGTTCAAAAATAAATTTTGTATAAAATAACTACGTTCCAGAATGATCTTGTGGTGGTGGTGTGGAATAAACATCAATAGACCACTGAGTAAACTATTTTTTTTCCTTTAGTAAATAAGAACTGATTTGATATAAAAACAAAGCATTTACTTTTCATTTCGGCCAGAAAAAGGTGCCCGTTATACAAATCGAAAAAAAAACAATTTCAAATCGAAATCGACAAATTTTACGAATTCGATTACCGGAGCATGCCTAAATATATCCACATCCGAGTAAATCTGGAACGATCTCTGAACAAAAACAAAAAAGGAAACGAAAAATGTTCGTTTATTTCTATAATTTTTGAAACCACTGCGAGTCCCGGGATGGGTAAGATTATGGCCCGATTATTCGAGAGGCAGGAGCTTACCGAAACTGACGCCTATAAGCGGGCTGCCACCGCGTTTCACAATTACCACCCGCTCACTGGTTAATGAAACTCTCGCGATTACGCCCATGGCTGACACCTGTCTCGCTCCAGGTCTCAAGGTCCGTCTCCATCCCTCGCGACCGCCTTAGGCAGCGGCGGTGGGATAAGCGATTCAGCCAAAAAGCTCTGCGACCGCAAAACTCGCTTCGCATGTGGCATTAATATTTAAAAGTCAGCTCTGAAACTTGTTTGACAGGCTGTCAGGACATGTTTACCAGCAAAGGGTAGTACCGTTATCCGAGTGACGGCAAATTGAAAACATGTGCTCTACTCAGAGCTCTCGCACACACATGACAGACAGTTTGCGGAAACTTTTTTTGAAATAAAAACTACTCAGGGACGCCGGCAGCTCGAAGGTTACGTCGAATTCCCGCCTGCAACTGGGGCGAGTCTAACGCAGCAGGATGTTTTACGCTGGTCAAAGTCGTATTAGCACGGCCGACGGTCGACACATTCTCGACAAAGCTGGCAAGCGTGTATTTAGCGGACACGCCAGAGGAGCCAGAGCTCTTTGGCCGTAGCCCAAAACGGACACACTCTTCTCCAAGGTTGGCTAGAGTCAGCTAGAGGGAGGCAGGGAGCAAACGGCATGTCACTGGCTGCGCGGCTTTATTTTGATGCTTTGCATAAATACGGAATGCCTTCCTTTGTCAGCAATTTTAAATTAATTTTTTTATGCCCCAACCACGGCGAGAGCGAGGGCATAGCCTCAGCGGCGACAGTGCTAGGAGAAGTTAGCTCTGCTGAGGACGCGCACAGCTTCTGCAACCGCAATCTATACATGCTCCCTTCTACTTTATGCCTGCCTGTCTGTGTGGGACCGTCCCTTCGCTGCTTTTGGATGCGAGTTGTGATTTTCTGGCCTTTATGTAGACGGATTCCCCATCAGAGCCACTCACACCCACACCCACTCGTCCATCAAGGACTCACACACGAAAACTCGCCGGGATGAGTTATGAAGAATAAGACGGGAAAAGTCGCCACACAAACATGGAACTCTCGCAAGGCGACTAGCAAGCTCATACAATACTGACGCACTGTAAATCACATGGAGCATATGAAAATTGCTTTCGCGTAATAAAAAGAGGAGTTTATCTGCGTTGCGTTCACTTAGAAAACTGATTTACTTTGCAATGTTATGGCTTTATGAAGAATTATGTGTTGTTTTGAATATCATTACCGCCCGCAATCTGTTCCCGAGAACCAGACAGCTGGCAGGTTCTTCGAGCAAGAAATTTAATGCTGGTTCCTTAGGACTCTTCGTAACCTTCCATGCATCAATTCTTTGCATAAACTCTGCTCAGCTGCATGGTGTGATTTCCATCTCGAACTGACTCTCCGGTAAATAGTAGGGAAATTCCCTGAAGTAGTGGCTACCATTTATTCATATAAAGTAGGGCATGGACAAAAGTTATGAGTGCATATTTCCAAGGAACTCAATTGTACTTTGACTTGGCAAGAAGCAAAAGCAACATCAGCTTTCGCATCAGTGGCAGGACCGGCTCCATTGCCTTTCATATCCGTGTGCAGCAGCAGGTTGTGCTTTGCTAATGTTTGCGCAGCAGATTTCCCTGCCAATGCCATTCTGTCTTTAAGGGAGCCAACCAAAAAGCGCAAATTTATGATATGGGGGCACAAAGTCTTGTTTGTTGTGGTGTTTTCAAAAAGAGCAAGCTGAATAAATGCATGATATCTGGCAATTTTTTGCAGGTTGTACCTAATTACCCAATTTCTATCCTTTCACGCAGCGGAGTCGTATAATTGTCTATTTACACTAATGCGAGTTGCCTTTCGACATCGAAGTAAACGCAATTTTGGAGATTATTGACTGCTTCTAGACAATAATTAGGTATTTACAAATGGACGAAAATAAACAAATTAAAAAACGACTATTGACTATTTCAAAGAATAGCAAATCTCACCCATTAAACGCCATATCCTTGCCTCTGACCGGGTAGGAGTATTTTTTAACGATATGCTCCAACTCACATCAGGTGGGCAGATGGAAGGATAGGTGTCTGCGAACCTTTTGTGTGTTAACATCAAAAGACAATTAAACATGTAACAAAACGCAGAATTCATTGTAAAACGAACATAAAACTCGGAAAGGGTCATGCATTTCAATATTGGATTTACACATATCAAGAGCGATCGGACGAAAGTGGCGAGGTCTTGCAGGAACTGAGAAAGATTTTAAAGACAGGAAGAAGAAATATGTTAATTATTTTGAATAGGAACATCACCCCGGGGCAGGCCCGACGATCCTTAAGAGAGGCCAGTCTCAGAAGAGAGACATATAAGACATATCTATATATATAAAAATGCTCTGTTGGTTTATCCGAACCCTATGCATTCGAAAAGTTCTGAACTGTTAGAGCCCAAATTTTGAGACAATATAAAGTAAGGTGTCAGCAAGAACATAGGATACTTTTTATATCAATATTTTACCCGTGGTCGCCGCAATACAGCTTTAGTCGCTGCCTGCTGACTGTAAGATTAGAAATTTTGAATCTATGGATGTGGTAGCCATGAAATTTACGTCAAGTTTTGTATTTTTGAAGCTAGAATTTATTATCACTCTATAACTATATAAAACAACAATAAGGGGCGAGACAAAGTTCGCCTGGGCCTACAACCTCATTATGCCACAGTGAAGCGTGGCAGGGTACAGCTAGTAAGATATAGTTTTACATCATCAGCATATGGTACATCTTCAAGTGGAAATAAACAAGTAGATAAGGTGTAGTGACCAACTGAAGGTCTACACTGCAAAAACTCTTCAACCTACCCTCGCACTAATATTATAGCATCTTTGCTGTAGCTAAAACAGTGAGAGAAATGTCTTAGACCAATAGGGACAGAACACGATCGTACGATTGTACAGTTATGGGAAGAAAAGCTCATAGCAGTGGCCACCTGCATACAGCTTCCCAGAACTTAATGCATTCGCTGATAAAAACTCTTGGCAAACGCTTGTATTTTCGGCGCTGCTCAAAATTTACTTCAAGTCTCGTGGAAATTTAAATTAAATACAATTAATTATTATACACATCAAATTTCCCTTAGACAAGAGTGCATTAATTTCGTGTGTGATTCTGTGGAAGTGGAAAGGTAAAGAAGTGCCATATAGTGAATCACAATTCTAACTGAGTTTTCATAGGGATCCGACCTCGAAGGCGTGAAGACGGCCTAGGCCTCGATAAGTGCCTATTTTCTGGCCCTACCGCTCTACAATGTCAACGTGAACTTGGGCCCAACTTTACGCACATCATGGACTGGATATCTTAAGGTCGTGAGTAAAACAAAAACAACAACAACGAGAAATTCCTCCTATAAAGTTCTATAAAATGCCACTCGATCGTCCCAAATGAAAACCATGTCTGCCTTTAACTAAAAAAAAAAAAAAATGATTTAACTCTATTTCGTATCAATATTCAATACTTATAACTACTTACTACTAATTACTTGCTAATAAATATAAACTTAAAAATGAAGATTTAGGGAATTAGTAGGAACCCCATGCACGCTAGGTTAAGCTTTATTAGTTTATGAATGGAATCTAAATGAATTATGACTATGTATATATTCTTATCAATAGTCGATACTTATAACTAATCACTTGCTACTACATGTAAATAAAATGAAAATTTAGAGAACTATTAGGGAGTCAGAGGCTAGATTAAGATTTGTTAGTATGTAAATTAAATTCAAATGAAACTGCTGAACGTAAATTTAGATAAATGGAATTATACTTGAATTGAATTGAAGAAAATGAATTGTAAATAAATAGTTTAATGGTTTGTCGAGTATTTATGTCGAACACTTTCTTAGACATGTAGTGAGGTTACATATTTGAAACTTTGCTAAGGGACAATGTAGATCTTTTAAGTAGCATTGTCATGGTAGGGCGGGTAAAGACTTAGGGAATTATTAACATCCAAATTCCCCAATAACTATCTGAGTCCTTAGCTTATCTTCACACGTGTCGGCGTGCATTCGTAACATCAATTTAAGTCCATTCTCTTAATTAAATAATAGCCAGCTTCGATTTATTGTTGTGAATAAGACGCACTTATTAAATGTAGTAGCGTTTCGTACCATCCTGAGCTAAAAGAACCCCGACCTACGGCGAGCTAGAACCGTATCATAACCATATCATAGCTGCCATAGGAATATACATATAAACTCATTTAGTTTGTTCGAAAAAATTTTCGTTCGCATTATTTTTGTTCGCAACATTTTTCGCTCGCAACATTTTTGTCAGTACCCGAGAAAACGAAAAAGTCTTACTTACTTACTGCAAGGGTATTTAAACTTCGTTTGCCGTATAAAATTGGATTTTGCCTGAAGTCCGCTTTAACGTACGTTTCGTCGTCCAAAATAACGCATCCAAATTTTAGTATGTACTTTTCATATATGTAACTTTCTTGCTCTCGTCTTTGCCGCTTTGTTCTGCCTGTCGTTACGATTTGGCGCTGCATTGGCTATGAGCGAAGTCCATGAATTTTACGCACTTTTTGGGCAAATCCGGGCGACATATTCACTTTTTTGGCACAATCTATTATAGAGAGCCTAGGATTTCTCTTGAAAGCAGATACTACGGCTTTGGCCTCATTTTTAGCCACAATACCCTTCTTTCGGCCGCTACCTGGCACTCTGTTCAATGTGGATGTAGTCTCGAACTTTTTAAGAACATAATATTTAATGATTTTCCAATGTCTGCGTGCGACATTAATGGAAATTTTGCCTTTTTGTGCAAAATTTCTTTGTATTGATTAGTTTTAGCATTCGAGCATTCGGATATGCGAAGCAAATATGACAATGTTTTTAACTAGTAATGTTAAATTCAAATAAAATAAACTAATACAAAAAAATTACATCGATATCTGCTTTAGTTTTATTTTTACAGCCATTTAAGTATGACCAGTTTTTTAGAACAATTTCTCAAAACATGATATGGACCAGAAGGGCGAAGAGAATATGAATACGATGAGGTTGAATCGAAACGAAGAGATGAATACGTACATACATACTTTGGATAAATTTCTAAAATAAGTTCGCGATATCAGGCTCGTTTGAAGCAGACTCCTTATTGAGATAAAGACAGGAAGACTTATGTGAAATGTCAGGAGAGGGAAACGATGGAGGAAACATGTCAAAGCCAGAGTATAGTGTGTCATATGTAAAAGCTCTCAACCATACATATGTAATCGACTGAAGATAAATAAGAGCTCGAAGCTTCTAGATGATATGAGTCTTCAGGGTTGGAGAGAAGGTCAATTCTACACAGATAGAAAAGATTATTGAAAAAATCAAGCTTATTTTTATAGAATTTTTTGATGTGGAGTCTTAAAATTTTTAAGTACGATTCGGGGTTAAATGGTCAAATCGATCCCGTTTTGATTTTAAAATGGCAAAATAAACTTAAAAATGCTTGAATCAATCCCGTTTCGGGATTAAATGACAAAATAAGCCTAAAAATACTTGAATTAATCCCGTTTCAGGATTAAAATGACAAAATAAGCATAAAAATTCTCGAATTAAGCCTGCGGTGAGAGCCGCATTTGCTGAAAGAGAGAGAGCGTGCTCTCTCACGACGCTCTTGCTTCTGTCGTTTGATTTCTCTCTCGTGTGTATTTGGCGCGTGCATTTTCGGCAATTGTGCGACAACATTTGAACACTGAAGAAGTGAACAGTGAAAAGTTAAGTGAACTTAAAGAAAAGAATGAGTGATACTAATAGCGATGCGTCAGATCGGTTGCTGGACCTTTTAAAAACATTTAACATGGAAAACGTATATGTATGACTATCTAGTTGGTACCCTTCAGTACCAAAATTCCACGTCCCGGGGTTTTCCACGCGGCATATTCGAAAAACAAAAACAAATTACATGGGCTCCGTTTAGCGAAGTTCGAAACGAAGTAGGCGCATCAGAAATCGACCTGCGTTCGGCTACTGGCGATCTCTCACGAAGTTCGGACTGTACATTTGTTTTTGTTTTCGAACTGACTCGGAGCAGCGGTTTTCGACAGTTCGGATATTAGAAAGAGATGGAAATGGTCGAAAGGGAAATAAGAAAATCTCTATCGAAAACAAATTGTGTTGGGTCGACGTGAAAATACCCTTTTTAAAATAAGTTGTAATATTTATAAATATTTAATATTGTATTTGATGACTTTTTATTTATTCAGTCGAATTGGCAAGTATTAAAAATGTAGTTGGTAATGCCAATAAGTTCATAAGTTCTTCTGCCTTATGGGGTTCAAATTAAAAGGCATTGCTTTAGTCGTGCATACCCTGACACGAGCCAGGATTTTCGATCTTCGGTTTTCTCTCGCTTCTCCTAATTCTCTTTGCATTTAGAGTTGACTGTTGCCTGAACCTGGACCCGCCTATATGTATGTAGGGCCACCCGCCGGCACAGAAGACCCGTCACACGCATTTAGGAATAAAGAAGTTATGCTAACCAAAAATGTGTAACTATCAAATAAAATATAACATTTTATGATTATTTGGCTTGAATTTTTTGATGTGGAGGCACTTAATTTTTGCGTCGGAGCTTATGTCTCTACACAGATAGAAAAATACGGGATATTGTTGCCCAAATTAATCTCAAATGGGCACGATTTCGTCCCTATGTCGGATTTGCTTAATCGAAGTATAAACTGTAACGACCCTCTCGCAGGGTCGTACAAATCATATATGTACTTAATATACCTATTCTACTTATCATACTTCTCCGGGAAATATTCGGGGAATGGTACTGAAATGTAGTTTAGCTCTGCGGCATCAAGTTTCCGGCTTACGTAGGCTATGACCCGTTCTTGTCCGTCGATTTCCTGGGTTAATACTCCTCCGAGCCCGTAGTTGCTGGCGTCGGTCTGGAGCGTCATCTTCGCGGAGAAGTCCGAGCATACCAACACGGGTGCGTCTGTCAACAAGTTATTGAGGAGGTCAAAGGCTGCCTGTTGTTCTTGCTCCCACTTCCATCGTTGGTTCTTCTTCAGCAGGTTCGTCATGGGTTGGACTACGGACGCGAAGTTCGGTACGAAACGCCTGTACCATGATGCCATGCCGAGGCATCTCCTCAGTTCTCTCAGGCTCGTCGGCGGGTTTAGGTTTCGTACGGCGGCTACTTTGTCTGGGTCGGTGTGTATCCCTCTGTCGCTGATCATGTGTCCTAAATAGGCTAGCTTCCGTTTGAAGAAAGAACACTTTTCCTGGTTAATCCGCAGGTTCGCTTTCTTCAAGCGTCCGAACACCTTACGTAGGTTATCCATGTGTTCCTCTAGACTGGCCCCTATGACGATTATGTCGTCAAGGTATGCGAAAGCGTGCGGATCAAGATCTGGTCCGATCACGCTATCTAGGGCTCGCTGAAAGGTCGCAGGAGATGAGTGCAAACCAAAGGGCATGACTCGCCACTGGTACAGGACGCGTCCGGGTACTGTAAAAGCGGTGCATGCTCGGCTCTCGGCTGCCATGGGTATTTGCCAGTATCCATTGCGTAGATCCAACGTGGAGATGAACTTCGCGTTCCTCAGTCGTTCTAGGATGTGTCCGGGACGGACTTCGCGTTCAATTGCCGGCAATCGGCACACATTCGCCATTGGCCGGTCTTTTTTTCGTACCAGAACCAAGGGTGCGCTGTGAGGGCTGTGTGAAGGCTCTATGCATCCTTGCTCCAGTAAGGCATCCACCTGTTCGTCGATGATTCGTTGCATGGCGGGGTTCTTCGGGAAATAGCGCTGTTTGATCGGTCGGTCGTCCTTCATCGTTATTCTGTGCTCGGCTATGTTGGCTACTCCTGCCATACCTTCGAACAGGCTGCTCCTTGAGGAACGCTCGTACGCGGGGCGGGATTCGTCGATCGTCTTCTGGGCTTTCGGGGTCGGGTATCCGTGGACCCTGGGTCTCTGGCTCTGGGTTATCATGTCTCTGGGTCTCTGGCTCTGGGTTATATTATCTCTGTGTCTCTGGCTCTGGGTTATAATATCTCTGTGTCTCTGGCTCTGGGTTGGAATCGTTCTCTGATCCCTCTACGTTGTTCTCCTTGGTTATTTCCGTATTCCTTTCGTTCCGTGGTCTTATCTCATGATCAGTAATGCCTAGGCGAGGTTCGGTGGTCGGGGTTTGCGAGGTCCTTATGTCGTCTATTGGTCGGGGTGGTCCGTGTGGTCGAGGTCGAGGCTCGGGTTCCATTGGCGTGTTCCGCTCTTGCGGGCTAAGTCTGGCCGGGTCGTTATCTCCAGGTCTGCGCCGAGATAGGGTGAGATTGGCGGTCCCACATCGAAGGGTAGTGCCTATGGTGGCCAAGAAGTCCATCCCTAAGATCAAGGGCTCTAGCATAGCTGGCATGATTAGGAGAGACACCTGGATCGTCTTTCGAGCGAGCGTTACGTTTGCCAGCAGTAATCTGGTGACCTCCACTCGTGACGTGTCAGCCAGATTAACCTGGGTGCGGATCTCTCGGAACTGGTGGGGTTGTCCGACTACTTCGGCAATGTCTTGGCTTATAAAACTTCTCGAGGCTCCTGTGTCGATGGTGGCTAGTCGCACATGTCCACCAATATCGACTTCGGCGGCGATCCTCCCCCTCTCTATCCTCAGTGGTGCATTTATTGGCGGCGCTCGGCTGGGTTGGTCCCCGGCGGATTCCGCCGATCGCGGGGACCCGTCTCGTTTCCCTGTTGTGGACGCCGGCAGCACTCCACCGTGCGTATTCCTCGGCGGCCGCAGACCCAGCAATAGTACTGGCGGGGGTTTCGCCAGTCATGGCTGAGGTGTCCAGCCCCTCAGCGATGCTTGCGCCATCGATGTATCACAAGGTGGGCTTTTCTCATCGATAGTTGTATCGTTGTCTCGGGGCTGCCACTGATGGTAAATTAATACTAAATAATAACTGGCATTAGGGATATGGTTCTTGCACCCCATTTCGCCTAATTCTAGTGAACAATGTTGTGGGCTGGACTTCGTG
Source organism: Drosophila bocqueti (assembly GCA_018151655.1). Lineage (NCBI taxonomy): Eukaryota > Metazoa > Arthropoda > Insecta > Diptera > Drosophilidae > Drosophila > Drosophila bocqueti. The sequence continues at coordinate 86,920 of JAECXF010000030.1, read as the reverse complement.
TCCCTATCAACTAATAATAATAATGTTTGTTTGTGGACTCCTTGTCCCTACCAACTAATAATAATAATGTTTTGCTTGTGGACTCCTTGTCCCTGGTTATCGATATTTCAGGCTTTTAGAATTAACATATCAGCATCGAATAAGTAGCTTAAGTATCGGATAAAAACTATTTAAGTATCGCATAAGTAGAATGAGTATATTAAGTATCGGATAAGTAGAATAAGTATATTAAGTATCGGATAATAAGTATATTAAGGATATGATAAGTAGAATAAGTACATTAAGTAAATATATGATTTGTACGACCCTGCGAGAGGGTCGTTACAGTTTATACTTCGATTAAGCAAATCCGACATAGGGACGAAATCGTGCCCATTTGAGATTAATTTGGGCAACAATATCCCGTATTTTTCTATCTGTGTAGAGACATAAGCTCCGACGCAAAAATTAAGTGCCTCCACATCAAAAAATTCAAGCCAAATAAGCTTGATTTTATCGATAAGCAGTGCTGCCATAATTTTTTCACAAAAAAAAAAACAGTTTTTAACTGGAAGGCAAGAAGAAAAAGCTGAAAAACTTGGAAAAAAAAACTGTTTTTATATATAGGTACTGTTTTTTATATTTATTCATAAGATATTAATTAATTCATCCACCTCTCCTGCGTCTGGATCATCTTTTTTTTCGTAGGATTTGCTTGTGCCAATCATGTAAAGAAAATTATTGGGCATTTTATAATCATAACCGGATTTGCCCAACCTTCGCAAACCATATCTGTATTTGAAGATCAAATTTTAATAAAAAAATAAAGTTAACCATATGTACAGAATTTTGTTGACAGTCCTCAAACAAAGTGCATTTCATAACTTATTTTTAATCAAATTAAGTTGGCTTTCCCACTCTCCCACTTTCCGCGTTTGACCACGGCAAAGACAGCATTTGTAGGGCAACATTTGCTACTTCAAGAAATCTTTATAATTATAAACTTCTGCCAAAAATGTATTTATCACTGTATGATTTCATCATTCATTTAAGCACAGTTGTAAAACATAGATGATAGTTTGTGTCAAAATAGAGGTGATTTTGGCAATGATCGAAGCAACATAGGGTAATTATACAAGGTGAGGCATACAGTAACAGCGCTCTCTACAGTCTCTAACAGTCCATGCAAAAGAGTTAACTACAGATGGAACGAACACATCGTAAACCTCAGTCTAGGACTAGCTAAAAGACTAGACGTTATATTAAGTGTCTATCTAACAAAAAATTCGGCTGCAACACAAACACAATAATATATGTGGTTAAATCAATTATTATGTAAAAAATTGACTACGGCTTACACCTCTATGGAAATGCACCGAAATCAACCCAGAGCAAGCTAAGAACGATTTACCACTCAGCAATAAGAATCGCCTTTAATGCCTTCCGCACCACTCCCATAAACAACCTGCCAATAGAAAATAGAACCACATATGCAACGCAAAAAAATATCAAAATCATAATTAACTCCAAGTTCTCCCCAATTGAAAAAATATACAACAAAATTATTAAAGCCAAAAGAATACCAAAACTTCCGTCTTCACTACACAAAACAATAGAGCAATTTAAAAAACTTAATAATTATATAGATTGTCAAATATCTCCCTTCCGCCTTTTTGTCTTTTGAATTTCGAGGCTATGTATAAAGCGCTACAGAGCTCGTATCTGGCCACTATACATCATTTGAAAGGTCTTGACATAACCTACAAAACGACGCCTGTATCACCTGTAACATGCAGGAAGGAAAAGACCCCACACTAGATGTCCATTAATGCAAGCATTAATACCACACTACACACCCAACCCAAAGCAGAAACGACACCCTTAATATACCAACTAAAGTTTAAAGAATTAAAAAATACACTAGCAGACAGATGTTTTCTCTACACAGATGGACCCAAGTCAGCTAACGGAGTCTCATATATCGTAACAACGGAAAATAATATTATTAACCACCATATACTCCCACAATACTCCTCCATATACACAGTCGAAATATCAGCAATTCTGACAGCATGCAACTACACCAGCAAACATCGAGGGAAATTTGCAATATGCACAGATTCCCTCTCAGCTATACAAGAAATTGAAAATATAAAAAGCCAAAACTATTACACCACCTCCATCTGAAATATTTTAAACAAATACAAGAGTAACAAAATCTTAATACTATGGGTCCCTGGACACTGTGGGATCCTAGGAAACGAATTCGCGGACGAAACAGCAAAAAACGCACATAACTTCCCTCTGATTACCCAAAAGAACCTCAAAGGAAACACCGAAACCTTTAAAAATGCAATACTCAACAATTCTTCAATCCACTATAAATGTATCAGCCACGACAGTACCCCAGCAAAAAACATTTCACGAGCAGACTCAATCAAATTCACAAGAATAAGACTAGGACACACGAATCTTACCCACAGTTACATACATACTTAATAAAACTCCACCACCAATCTGCACAACCTGCAACACCAACATTACAATACAACATATATTACTAGACTGTCCTGCTCTTCAGCAAGAGAGAACGAAACTACAAAAACAAACAATAAAAGAAATTACCTCATTTGAAAATATTCATCACACACTGCAATTCTTAAAAAATACAAAACTTTACCACACAATATAAATATAAACAATCATATTCATAAACATCAACGCTACATGTTCGGAGGGGGGTGGCTTTATTCTAAAATGCACTGGATAAGAAAAACACGCTTACGGCCTTCAACTGCTATAGCTAATCCAAATTTCGCGTAATTTTAATTACGTGTTAATTTCTCAATAATAAAAAAAAAACAAGAAAGAAAGCTAACTTCGGCATGCCGAAGCTTAAATACAGTAAGTAAGTAAGACTTTTTCGTTTTCTCGGGTACTGAAATAAATGTTGCGAACGAAAATGTTGCGAACGATAATGTTGCGAACGAAAATATTGCGAACAAACTAAATGAGTTTATATACATATATTCCTAATTTATTCCTATGACAGCTATATGATATAGTGGTCCGATTTGGATCAAATTAAAACCGAAATTCTAAAATATTACAAATTGGCCATGACTGAAATTTTATGAAAATATGTAGAAAATTGCCTAAGTTAAAATATTTTTTCTCAAAAATTTTCGATCGTTCCTATGGCAGCTATATGATATAGTCGTCCGATTCGGCCCGTTCCGACATATATAATAGTGAGTCAGATATCTTAAAAACTGAGGGACTAGTTTGCATAGACGGACAGACGGACATGGCTAGATCGACTCGACTGTTGATGCTGATCAAGAATATACAGTGTGTCAAGTAATTCTTTGCAAAATGAAAAATGACATAGAAATTACTTTTTAAACTCAAAATTTACTGATTAAAACACACATTTTTCCGTTTTTTTTTTTTAATATTATAAAATGATATATAAGGTATTTATTAGAATAAAAAAAGTATAACATTTTCATAAGAAAGCGAGTGAACAGAAACAAAAACAAAAAAAAACGCAAATCCTTAGCTGTCAAATAATTCTTTACAAAATTCAAATATAACATGATTTTATGATAATAACTTAAAAACTATAACACCTAGAGCGTTAATACTTGGTGTGGAGTCCCTCTCCATCCATTACATCACTTAAACGTCGCGGCATTGAACTTATTAACTTCTTTAAGTCATAATACTCGGGAATTTTTTGCCATTCCTCTTGGATGGCTTTAATCAATGCGATCTTATTTGTTGGAGCCCTTTTAGCCACTTTCCTTTTTAGCAACGCCCACAAATTTTCCATTGGGTTTAGGTCAGGGCTTTGCGCAGGAGTATCAATTGCTATGGGGCAATTATAAAGCAGCCAGGTCCTGCACAGTATCGATTTATGTTTAGGGTCGTTGTCCTGGTACAGCTTGTATTGGAGTTTTCTCGGGTTTTGAGGGTCAAAAAAGCCAAATTTCGTCACGCTTCTTTTCAATTCATTTTCAAGAATATTTGCATAAAACTCCTTCATCATAATATCGTTGAAAATTCGGAGCTCACCAACGCCTTTCGATGATATGCAACCCCATACCATTACAGACAGAAAAAGACCTTAAACTTTGTGATATAATCTTGGGACTCAAATCGATGGATTTTAAAAAATCGACTGCGGAAAACATTTTTATGAAAATTAAGTGCTTGTTTTCTGAATTTAATATTGAGAACATTGATAGTGTTAAATTTGTTACTGACAGAGAAGCACATATTAAAAAGGCTTTAGAAGGCAACACTCTATTGAATTGCAGCAGCCACCTATTATCAAATGTTTTAAAAAAATTTTTTTGACGAGGCCATTGAACTTAACAAAATAGTAAAAGCATGCAAAAAAATAGTTAAATATTTCAAAAGGGCAAATTTACATCATACATTAAAATCAACTTTGAAAAGCGCATGTCCGACTAGATGGAACTGCAATTTTAAAATGCTGAAGTCCATTCTGGATAACTGGGGTAGTGTGGATGCAATATTAAGTGAGACTGAAATCCATATAGATATAAATAAATCCACATTAAAGGTACATCTAGTAGATCTTCTAGAAGATTTTGAGCGAGTATTTAAGGAGATGCAAACGGCTAGCTCACCATCTATGTATATGCTTTATATTGCCTTCCGATTCAAAAATAGTAATAGGCTCATTTAAAGCGTAATTTGTCCTACATATTGGCACGAAAAATGGCTCATAGGTTCGTAAGTGCCTACCCGGAACAGAAAAATTGAAAATATTTAACAAGACAGGACAATCGAGTTTGCCTGAGATGAGGTCGAAAATGATAATTAGGCTATCCACGATTCGCATGTCATGTATGGATAACAAATGCACAAGACGACATTTAGCGGAATAAGAGGGAACAGAATCAGGGAAATTCAGGGAATTAAGGGCAAAACTGAAACTTTTTTTGAATCCGTTCGACGCTGTGAGAATGTATATCCCCGCTTGGGTTCCAAATAAATGAAGCGTACTCAAGCTTAGACCTCACAAAAAAAACAAATAAAATCAGCTTGGTATAAGGGTCAGTGAATTGAGCAGCATTCCGTTTTACAAATCCATGCATAGCATATGCCTTAGGAACAATGTAGTTTATGTGATCGATGAAGAGAAACTTGGCGTCAAACATAACTCCCAAGTCTAATGCTTCGGTTTTACTGGTAAGGAGGCTGGAATCAATCGAGTAGGGAAAAGGCAAGTTGTTGGGCTTTTTGCTGTAAGTCACTGTGAAACATTTGACGAGGTTTAAGGGAAGCTTATTTCGAAGACACCAATCTCCAACTTTAACCAAATCATCCTGAAGCATATTGCTATCTAAAACGGAATTCACCGACTTGAAGATTTTTAGATCGTCAGCAAACAATAGCAAGAAAAGAAGCTAACTTCGGCATGCCGAAGTTTAAATACCCTTGCAGTAAGTAAGTAAGACTTTTTCGTTTTCTCCGGTACTGACATAAATGTTGCGGGCGAAAAATGTTGCGAACAAACTAAATGAATTTATATATATATTCCTATGGCAGGTATATGATATAGTGGTCCGATTTTGATCAAATTAAAAACGAAATTCTAAAATATTACAACATGGCCATGTCTGAAATTTCATGAAAATATGTTGAAAATTGCCTAAGTTATAATATTTTCCTAAAAAGCCAGACGGACAGACGGGCATGGCTAGATCGACTCGGCTGTTGATGATGATCAAGAATATATATACTTTATAGGGTCGGAAATGTCTCCTTCACTGCGTTGCAAACTTCTGACTAAAATTATAGTACCCTGCAGGGTATACAAATACAGAGTTCTTTACACAGTGACCAATATAGCCCTGACGTCTCTATATACGGACTCGATGAATATTCATTGCACACCACTCAATACTGCCGGCCATCTAAGTATGATTTTATCCAATTTATCATTGATGAACGGAAGCCTATTGTTACAAGTTTAGCAAGTATTGCGCTATGGCAAACCTTGTCAAATGCTTTGGCGAAGTCTGTGTACACCACATCCACTTGCTTATGGCTCGAGAAGGCATTAATGCAAAAATGGTTAAACACAGCTATGTTTGTGGTAGTCGATCGTCCTGGCATATAGCGATGTTGGCTAGGGCTGATGGTGCTACCAGTGAGAAAGGCAAGCTGCTTAGCTACAATTCGCTCAAACATCTTTGAGATATTACTCAGCTTTGCAATTGGTCTATAATTAGAAATTATACTTTTGTCACCAGACTTGTAAATTGGAGTAACTGTGGCCAGTTTCCATCTCTGAATAAAGACCCCACTGGAGAGGGATATATTAAAGATTAAGTGGCTCTGAAAGAACGCCAATACAACTTTTTAGTAAAAGAGGTGAGAGCCCGTCGCAATCGAACTTTTCAGAGTCATTAAAGCTCTCCGCAGCAAGATGACAGTCGGATTCGCTAACAATTAAGTTCTCAATATTGGAGCTTGGAGCGATGGAACGAAGCGTAAAGTCGTCGTTCCATAAAAATAGTGGCTCGATCTTCGACGCAAAATATTTGGCAAACAGATTATCCACTTCGAGATCACAAGATGCAGATGAAGTATTTAAATACATATGGGAAGGGAAGTTGAAGTTGTCTTCTTGGAGTTGACGAAATGCCAAAAAGATTTAGGATTCCTAATTAATTTCTGTTCCAGGTCTTAAACGTTGTCCTCCTGAAAAGTCCAGTTATCGGCGTAAAGCTCCGTTGCAAAGTCTTTTAACTCTTCTCCCAGCAACTGGGTATATATCTCGGAGTTTGTTTTAGTTGGAATAAAACAAATGCGAGACTTTCCTGCATATCCAAAAGCAGCCCAAACCATCAGTGATCCTCCGCCAAAGTTCCTTTTGTGTTGTGTCTCTCGGGGATGTCGTAAATCACACCAAAACTTATGACACCCATCTGCCCCATCCAAATTAGACTTTTTCTCATCCGAAAATATAACACTGCGGAATTCTTCGGTCCAAAATTTGTATTTTTCGGCTAATGACAAACGTGTGCTTATGTGACGTGGTAGTAGCATTGGTCCGGACACCAGAGAGCTATATTTAACGGACTTATTTTCTGCCAAAAGCTGATGAACCCGTCTCCTAGACACTTTGAGTTATAAATGGCGCAATGTCGTAACAAGACATTTGCTTGTTAACAGCTAGACGCTCAATATCACGCTTCCACCTCTCGTCGACGGTACTGGGTCTGCCACTGCGTTCGGCTTTCCCATAAGATTCCACGTTTTTTAAGAAACTTGCAACCGTATTTGGATGTCTCGAAACTCTGGCAGCTATTTCAGAAATTTTGGCGCCACTTTCGCTCAAACCCATAATCAGACCGCGCTCTTCGGCAGACAAGTGCGTTCCACGAGGCATTCTTAGAAAAAAAAGTAATTTTTTATAGTGATTCATGCGATTAATTGATTACTTACATATTATTTTTGTGTAATTAATTCATTTTCTTTAGAATACAGTCAATTAACACCAATTTACTCGATCCAAATATGACGCTGATTGAAAAATGCACACAAGCTTGTGTATTCACATATACTTATTTCCTAAGTAAAAAAAATCGCGGCACACAAATTTGCTATAACGGTGCTACGAATTGTGAGCAAAGAAGAATTTTCCATTTGCATTGTAAGAACAGAAGGCAAGAGTAGAGTATTGCATACCAATAATTGATTAAAAGCTACGATTATAGAAGATATAGGCTCATAAACAGTAAAAATAATCATACACATCATCCCTGAGGTACTTCCCGCAGGAAATCGTTCACTGTATGCAGCGACCAGTGAAGCACTCGTGCTATATAAGCCTGCTCGTTTCGTATTCGCATTAAGTTCAGGACGACAAAATTGCAAATATCCTCGATGCTTAGTTTGGATTCTGAAAATAATAAATTTATAAAATAAATATAAAAATTAATTAGAAACCAAAACTACTTACTATCAAAAAACGTATTCTTCCTTAAAGTTTGGCTGAAATTGCATTGCGCGCCCTGCCGAATACGTTTTCTCTTCGATTTTGCCAATTGAATGTACGCGGTGCATTTAAATCTGCTTTCCTGCAATATGCAGTCGGCACCACAATTTTCGCACGATTTCTTCTCCAGCAAAACTCCATGCTGCTGCAAAAATGTTATTAATTGCTCTCTAGTGAATTTGCTCATTTCTATTACAGAAATTTCGCAATTAGCACAAGTTTGAGTCGTCGACATTTTTCTTAACAGAATTCGCAAGTGATTTACAGTTACAAATTTCGAGGTAGTGCGACCAAACCCATTACAAATCTGTGCTTATGAGTATTTTCTAGTATTTTTCTAATACCCCCAGCATTTTCGTTTGCACGAACTCTGGTCACACTGGTCATTGTTTACTAAATATGCCCGAAACGCATACATTTTGTATGGAAAAAAATTAAACTTTGAAAATCGATAAAAAAAAAGCGAAGGGCCACACTAAGTCGGGCAAATCCACGGCCCGGGCGGGCACACTAAACCTAGCCAAGCGCTATATAAAGCGGGCGGCTGGCCTCAGATTATTCATTCAGTGGTCGGCGTCGACCAAGGTAGAAGTCACCAGCGAGCAGCAACCAGGCAGCCAAACCCGGATTAGGAGCCAGCGGTAACCAGGAGTAAGACTATTAACAACACTACGTATCCTGCTGACGGTTTCGTCCTGCTATATCAATATTACGTATCCTGCTGACGGTTTCGTCCTGCTCTATCAATATTACGTATTCTGCTGACGGAGTCGTCCCGCTTTATCAACATTACGTATACTGCTGACGGAGATCGTCCTGCTGTATCAACATCTATCCCAGCCAGACGCGAGGGGCCCACATACACGGACACCGGACACGAGAAGCTTCAACCAGACACGGACGCTCGTCGTCACCCGCCGTGGACAATCGGCCACACCACCCGTCTTCGGAACCGGTTGCATTACACACTGTCGAGAAGCCAATAAACTTCGTATATATAAGCCTAGTTAAGGATCTCTGCGCGTTCTCTCTGGGACTCGGGTCGGGGATTCCTTTTTTAGCACCACTATCCTGAACCAAATAAATGACCTGGATGACCCTGGCCAGCCCTGACTACCCGAGGCCCGACTGAACGTCACAAGCTCCAGCTGATGATGTTGTTGATGGACAGACGGTGAAGGTGACGAGCGCAGGTGCTGAGGGGGATGAAGAAGATGCGAGGGCTGTGGGCTTAGCCAGAGCAGCTGATTATGGGAAGGAAGGGCATGAGAAGATGATCTACAAAAAACGTCGACACCAGCGGCGTCGATCACTGGGGGTTTTTTAGTTCGACGTTGATGCACTACGATCAGTACATTCAAGTGGCCCATCTGACACCAAGCACGTGCCTGTTCGTGTTAGGTGTTAGTAGGCGCGACAAATGAAAGTATAGAAAAGGAATACGAGGAAGTGATTACTGGCGTGCTGCCAGACTGTTTGCCTGCATGCGTACTAAGTGGGTTAGTATTAGGGTTTTTAGTTGGGGACGGCTATCTACGTTTGATGTTATCATGTACAAATCGTTATAATTTGCATATAAGACTCTAAAGGGTTCATGCAATTCAAAAGACGTTCTACAGTGGCGCAAAACTAAAGGAATATAGGATCTAGTATTTCTACTCGGTACGTGAAAGTTAAGCTGACCCAGCAAGTCAGCACTTTCCACGTCACCGTGGATAAGGTTAAAAATGAACATACATAATGCCAAGCATGGTTCTACGGTTAGCTAAAGAAGGTAAGTAAATTAGGAGGAGTCTATTAGAGTACGAGGGTAACCTCTGGTTTGGATCCCAGTTCAAGCCACGTAAAGCTAAAAGTAAAGTTTTTTTGAACTGACTCAATGCGTTTACTGTGAACCCCATACTGAGGGCTCCAAACGCAAGATCCATATTCTGAGATAGGACGAACTAAAGAAATATATAAGGATTTTGTAACATAGGGGTAATTAAATGAAACCAAGCACACCTCTGGCTTTATTCACCATGCACGAAATATGATCGATAAAGTCAAGTTTAGGATCCAGTCGGACACCCAAATCATCGACTGTAGTAATTCGTTCCAAAGAGCAGCAGTTTAGCGTGTAAGTCGCGAGCTTGGGAGCGACACGAGAGAAAATCATTAGCTTGCATTTAGAGCCGTTTAGGTTCAATAAGTTTATGCGGCACCATGTTTGGAAGTTATTGAGATCTGTTTGTAAATCAGACTGGCATGAAACGTCCTTATATTGCACGCAGTGTTTGACGTCGTCCGCGTACATAAGTACTCTGGAGTTAGTCAGAACTTTGGGCAGGTCGTTGATAAATAATGTAAACAACAGGGGACCCAAATGGCTCTCTTGCGGGACGCCAGAAGTGACCCTGAGAACATTAGATAAAGAATTTTTAAAGAGGACCTTTTGCGTTCTGCCATTCAGATAACTTGAGATCCAACTAAGAAGATCAACCGGAAATCCCATTAGATCGAGTTTCCAAACAAGAAGAGAATGGTTGACAGAATCAAATGCTTTACTGAAATCAGTATAGATTACGTCTGTCTGAAAGCCCTTATGGAAGCCCTTAACTAAGAAAGAAGTGAACTCTAAAAGATTGGTTGTCGTTGATCTACGCTTTAAAAATCAATGGAGAATGACATGGAGAAATAATTGATCTACACAGGTGCTGCAAATGTGGAGTAATGATTTTCTCGAAAAGTTTTGGAATGGCCGACAACTTAGAGATTCCTCTATAGTTGCTGGCAACCGATTTGCTGCCTTTTTTGTGGAGAGGAATAACAAATGATTCCTTCCAAATAAGGGGAAAGTGGGAGGTTTCTAGGGACAAGGTAAACAATTTTAGAAGGGGATTGCACAGGGCGTCGGCACAATACCTAAGCACACAGCCAGGTATACCGTCGGGACCTGGCGAATATATGGGCTTAACGCGATGAAGATCTGAAAGAATAGTGCTTTCGTCTAAAGTAGGACTAAATATAAAGTTCCATTTGGGCATGATGTGGGAATAAGTCTGATTACAGTCAGTGGAAGTTGAGTAAGTGGTTTGAAAAAACTGCGCAAACAGATCGGCAATAGCCCGATCGTTTTTTACGGTTGTATTTTTAAACGAAAGCGAGGAAGGATGCGTAATTCGCTTACGTTTAGTGTTAACAAAATTATAAAACTGTTTTGGGTCCTGAGAGATCTGGACCCTACAACGAGTCAAATAATTCTTGTAACACTGCGCGTTCAACACGGTAAATCTTGACCGAGCCGATAAATAAAGGGATAGGGCAGAGTTAGAACCGGTACATTTATATTTAGTATACAGCCTAGATTTTTTGTTTTTAAGATGACTCAACTCTTTAGTAAACCAAGGAGGCTTATTCGATGTTGATGGCTAGTATAACGGAACACATTCAGTAAAAAAGGAATTTATGGCACTGTAAAAAATATCCACGGCTACTGACATGTCAGTGCACATGTATAAATCGGACTAATTAAAATCTGATATAAAGTTATTCATCCGTTCGAAGTCCGTTTTGCGAAAACAAAGGACTTTCTTGGCTGGACAGTAAGATATATTCTGTAAGTCAGTTCCAATGTCGAGAGTCACGTCGAAAGTAGGATGATAGGGATCTTCGGGAAGCGTCAACGGCGCCACCCTGGCTAAACTGACTCTTGCCGGATCTGAGACAAAACAGAGATCAAGCAAGCTCTCTAGGGAATTTCGTACATGGTTGACTTAAGACAGCGAAATGTCGAGCAAGCCAGCAATAAAATCATGCTGTGTAGAGGTGAAAAGTATATTAGAGGAATTATTTGAGGACCAAATAGCCGCTGGGATATTAAAAACACCAAGAACTACTAAATGATCCTTATTTGAAAGTCGGTTGAAAACCGTTTGGATAGCGGAAAGATGGTTCCAATAAATAGGAAGTTCGGACAAAGGAGGAATGTATGAACAGGTAATGAAAATAGAGCTACCATTGATGGTAGAGGAATTCAACATCGAACTCCTCGAAAGTTATGAATTCCGACGCGAGAGTGGAGTTCTGTGAACACAATAACCTGGGATGCAAACTAGAGACTATCAGAATACAATTTGGGAAGCTTACTATGTACGTAGGCCTCTTGCATTCTGATAGGAGATAGAGAGGGAGTTGATTAGTTTTTTGAAGCGGATATCGTAGAGTGGGGTCTGGTCGGGCCTGGGAAGACTTAGTCCTACGGGCCGCCTTTTCTTTTTCTTTGCTTCAAACTCTTTGACGACAACATATTCTGGCCAGAATTTGGTAGAACATACCCTGTAGTACTGCTGGTGGCAATAGACCATGTTGCACTACTTACTCCACTAGCCCATACATGACTGGTTCGGTAGGTAGCCCTATGGTAAACGAGCGTCGAACCACCAAACTAATTTCTTTGCTAGTTCGTTCGTTTGGAACATTTATTTTGAAAGATTAAATGTCCCTGGCATAAGAAAATTTGAATTTTTCCACCTTCATTTTTATTTAATCGGCTCTTGTTTTGCCTTGGATAAAGGCGATGAAATCTTCCGATGTCTGACCAGGGGAGAGCCGAGAAACAAATATGTGTTTCGTTGATGGAATTACTACAAGGGCTTTCGGCGCTGCAGACTGCCGACCTCGACCTCAGAACTCTTTGACTTAATTCTGAGGTCGAGGGCTGTATTGAGAGAGGCTGCTGTTGGGAGTCCGCCGCTGGTTGTTGAGATTGGGATTGATGATCTTGAAAGTCCGCCCAAATCGGTAATATTTTCATCTTTATTTATCCTCTCTCTGTGGACAAACCTTTTAACCTTCACAGAGCATGGCCAAAATTGATTATTGAAGACAGCCTCATAATGTTGATCCGGGACACCAAGCTTGAAGTTGACAAATTTTAATGAAAAAATGTCGACGTCTTTTTTTACAAGCTTGCTGCAAGATAGTGTTTTAGCGTCAACTTTTAAATTAGAAGAGGCATAGTCTAAAACAGCCTCGGGCTCCGTAGTCGCATAAAACTTGCCGACATGTAGAAATTTGATGCTAGGCAAAACTTGGAGAGCATCCGAAGCGGGCGCAACTCCAACGACGGTTTTTTTATTGTTGTTATTGTTTTCTTCTTATGACGAACTTTAATAAAGTCGTCTCTCTCAGCATTCGGAGATCGTAGACCTTGGCCCTGGACCGACGATGAGGAAGCAGCGGCTGCATATGATTGCAAAGCTACCGTTGCATTGGCGGTTTTCGTTTGGCGAGACCTTAAGGTGACGTTGGTATGTTCAAGTGAATCGCCTTTGGTGGAAAAGGCTTCCGAAAACTTGGAATTTAGATTCTGGTACAAACACTCCAGATTTTTTATTTTAGAATGAAGCTCATCGATCTTTGAATGGGAGTCATTGGCAACTACACAGCCATCGCACTGCCAGAGAATGTTAGGATTTAGTACGAGTTTGATCGCATCAGCAGGCAAATCAACGCAGGCACTATGAAATACCCGACGGCAAAGAGAAGCGCAGCGAACAACCTCCGTGCAGCGGAGCTGGGCTGCCGAAACTTCTGCCTTACACTCGGCACACAACATAGCAAGAATAGCACGTCCGAACGCTTTGAAGGCTAGATGACGATTTGTAGGGATAATTGTGGGTGTTGTGTAAAAGTTAAAACAATTTGCAAATATGGAAAAGAATGCTAGAGGTATTTATTTTAAATGGTTTATGTTAGTTTTTATATGTTCTTTATCTTTTGTCGTGTATTGTCCAATGTTGTTGATGTGTTTTTGCAGCTAAAATCTAACTTATTTAATTGTCTTCCGTGGAGTATAACTTTTTGAGTCCTCGTGGGTCCTCGGTACTAAAGCTGTTATATTTTGCGTAGAAGTGTATAGATTACGGTGTTAATAATATCTTTTGCCCCTTTTCGAAAAAAAATGACATTAAAAATTGGCAGTTATCATTTTTTTTCTCAAAATTTTCCGATTATTTCTATGGCAGCTTTATGATATAGTAGTCCGATCTTGATAAAATTAAAACCGAAATTCTACAATAATACAAAATGGTCATATCTCAAATTAAATGAAAATAAGATGAAATTTGGCAAAGTCATTATTTTTTCCTAAAGCTATACGATATAGTAGTCCAATCCGATTTTTACTTATTATTTTACAATAATAATAACAAAATGTTGTGAAAAGTTTCAAGAGTCTAGCTCAACTAGAAATAGTTTTGGTGGCTATCCCATACAGAGCAACGCACACACGGCTACGGTAATATGGACGGATAGACTAAAGGCGTGGTTATATTCAAGAAAGAAAAAAACGAAATTCTTTAATAATCTTTCACATATTTGTGCCAAATTTCAATGCTCTACCTTTAAAATGGAGTTTATGCTAAAATTTCGGGCATTTGCCCAATGTGGAGTGGTACATTAAAAAAAGCTGAAAAAAGCGGAAAACGTTTTTAAAAAATCCAGAATTCCCGCATCCCGCAATTCTTAAATTTCTCCCGCAGTCGGCATTAAAAACCACCCGATTTGACGGGATAAAAGCGGAACTGGCAGCCATAATCGATTGTCGATAATCTTTTCTATCTGTGTATGGAAGCGAGATGATGATGCGACCTGCGAGAAGAAAATTAAGTTCTCAGTGGCATTTTCTGAAGCTGAAGTAAAAGAAGCTTGGGTGCAGCTAGTCACCGAGGAGAAGGTCCCAATCAAATTATTAGATTCTCCGGCTTTTAAAATGTTGACCGAGCAAATTGTTAACTGCTTGGAAACGAGCCCAATTACATCCTGTAATGTAATGCATCACGTTGGGGAAAAATATGATTTTGAAAAAAACCTTATTACTTCAAAAAATTAAATGCTCTCTCTCGAAATCGATATTGAGTCCAGACATAACAAAAGTGTATTTACAATATTATCGGGATGGAAGAATTATGGTAAAAACATTCGGAGTCATTGAATTACACCAAAAACACTCCGGTTACAATTTAATTAATTTGAAGAAACAACAATTATATACCGTTGCCTCGGATAATGGAAAAAATGTGTTAAAGACAATAGAATGCTGATATAGTGATTCGGAGGAAAAAGGTTATGAAGACCAAATAAATGATGAACTTTTAAAGGGTCTTAGAATATTTTCAATATCATCAATCAGATGTGCAGCTTACTCTATGCAGTTGGCAGTGAAACGATAAGCGATAAGGCACGGGATATTACTGTAGCCAATGACCGAAATGTTATAAAAAAGTTGCGCTCTCCGAACTCCAGGTAATTATATTTAAATGTAAAGACAACGATTTATATAATATATTTTTTGTATCTTTATTTTAGGCTTGTTATTTGTAAAACTGGTCTTCCCCAGCCGGTAGTACTAGTTACAAAAAGATGAAACTCCACCTACTCCTTGCTAAAGAGTGTTAACAGCTTTAAGTTGTTTTTAAAATAACACCTTACAGCTAGTTCTAGGTTGTCCGAGTCGGAATGTGCAGATATAGAGCAGCTTCTATCCGTGCTGGAACCCTATATGTAGCTACGCTAAATCTTCAAAGCGAACAGTTTTTTTTTTCGACTTTCACAAGCTATTGGTAAGAGTTAACAGCTAACAGTGCTCAGAAAATAAAGAATCCGATGACGAGTCTGAACTAAAATTGGCGGAAATAGAAATTAATGGATACTCTCCTAAGCCAGTGGAACCGAATACAAACATAATGGAATATTGGCAGAGTAAAAAATGCACATATTCATGTCTTTACGATCTGGCTAAGGTTGTACATTCTGTTCCTGGCAGGGAGGTGTCAGTGGAAAGGGCCTTCTCGACACTAAAGCTGTTGGTCTCACACTTAAGGTCAAGCTTTCATCAGAGTTAATTTAAAATCTGATGTTTTTTTATACCCTTGCAGGGTATTATAATTTTATTCAGAAGTTTGCAACGCAGTGAAGGAGACATTTCCGACCCTATAAAGTATATATATTCTTGATCAGCATCAACAGCCGATCTAGCCATGTCCGTCTGTCCGTCTGTCTGTTCGACAGGTTTTACGCAAACTAGTCCCTAAGTTTTGAAGCTATCTGAATGAAACTTTGCAGATAGTCTTCTATATGCTCTCACTAATATATATGTCGGAACGGGCCCGATCGGACGTTTATATTGTGGGAGTATGAATAAGTAATCCTTTATTGACTAAATTATAAACTTAAAATCAGAGTATGTATGTTCTGCACGTGGTCGCTGCTGGTGGAAGAGAGAGATAGATCTCGAAAGCTATCGAAAAAGCTAACTATCGAAAAGTGCCATTCGCGGTGTTGGTTGTTTGCCATTGTGGAGATTTAGTGGGTGGTCCCCACAATATCATATAGCTGCCATAGGAGCGATCGGAAATTTTTGAAAAAAAAAATTGTAACTATGCCAATTTTCAATATATTTATACCCTGGCAGGGTATTATAATTTTAGTCAGAAGTTTGCAACGCAGTGAAGGAGACATTTCCGACCCTATAAAGTATATATATTCTTGATCAGCATCAATAGCCGAGTCGATCTAGCCATGTCCGTCTGTCCGTCTGTCCGTCTGTCTGCCTCTCTCCTCTTCTTCCTCTGTCCGTCCGTTTCTACCAAACTAGTCCCTCAGTTTTGAAGCTATCTGAATGAAACTTTGCAGATAGTCTTCTATATCCTCTCACTACTATATATGTCGGAACGGGCCGGATCGGACGACTATATCATATAGCTGTCATAGGAACAACCGGAAATTTTTGAGAAAAAAATTTACTATACCAATTTTCAATATATTTTCATATAATTTGATACATCGCCATTTTGTATTATTCCAGAATTTCGGTTTTAATTTTATTCAAATCGGACCACTATATCATATAGAAGCCATATCAATTCATTTAATTTGTTCGCAACATTTTTTTCGCTAGCAAAATTTTTTGCTAGCAACATTTTTTGCTAGCAACATTCTGAGAAAGCGGAAAGTCAGAACATTTTTCTTCTTCTTCGTCTACTTACTGCCAGGGTATTTAAACTTCGGCATGCCGAAGTTAGCTTCCTTTCTTGTTTCATATAATTTGAGACATGGCCATTTTATATTATTCCAGAATTTCGGTTTTAATTTTATTCAAATCGGACCACTATATCATATAGCTGCCATTGGAATATATAAATAAATTCATTTAGTTTGTTCGCAACATTTTTCGCCCGCAACATTTACCTTATGTCAGTACCCGAGCAAGCGGAAAGTCAGAACATTTTTCTTCTTCTTCTTCTACTTACTGCAAGGGTATTTAAACTTCGGCATGCCGAAGTTACCTTTCTTTCTTGTTATCTTTAAAAAAGTTGTTGGTGACCTGTGCCGTGTAAATTGAAGCGCCATCGCCATAAATGTTGCCAGAAAATTCAATCAGTTCGTCGTTCAAAAGATCTACATACATACATGCTGGCGAATGAATGCCAATATGTAACATATTGGAATCTTTTCACTGTAGCAGAAAGCTTCCCATACTTCCAAATCCTCGCTTGTAGCCGGACCGTCGTTCCTGGCGCGAATCTCCCCAATATTTTTGCCAATTGTTTGGGCCATCTAAATGAAATTTTATTAAGTAGCTAAAGACGACATTGTGCCACTCTTCGTTCCAAAATCTATATTGGTTTGCAAATTCCAAGCGAGCCGTAATGTGCCGCTTTAAAAGCTTGGGTTTCGGTACCATGGAGGTATGTTTGATAAACTGATTTTCGTGAAGAATTTGAACGATTTTATTCCTAGTAATTTGAAGACCCAAATGAACCCTTATTTGTACGCTGTTATCAGCATGAAAGATCCAGCTAGACTGATTTTATACACATAAATATTTACTACGCAAGACCCACGCACTAACACATTTTTTCAGTAACGGTACAACGAAAGATATAAAAATTCAAGAATTTTTTTGAATAGCAACAACAACATGTGACGAAATCATTCTGCATTCATCAAAATATAAAAAATTAACTGTAAACACAAAAAATTCACAAAGACAAAAATTCACATATAATTATTTGAATGAGGTATAATATAATATAATATTTCAAATGGAACAATTTCTTTTGCTGCAAAGAACATATTCCTCTTCTACGAAAAAGCGTTGAAATAAAAAATGGCTGCTTCATTAAAAAAATTGAAAACGACAGAAAGTTTGTTTCAACGCTTATGTTATTTTATTTATCTTACCAATTGTTCACACAAATCTACCGAACAGCTTTAAACGTCTTCAATTTTTTTTTGTTCTCATACTCATTAGGGTCTTCAGACATTCATTACATTCAATATAATTGTTGGTACAGATTAGGTCCTGAATCCAATATTTGTTTATTCACTTAGGACTTAGACGCTCTGGCTCAGTTCATTGTAACAAGAAATTCGATTTTAGAAAAAATAATAATTAAATAAATAAATAACAAACAAATTTCTTACAGAGTAAAAAGTCATAAAAAAAGTTTCTTCTTTAAATATTTAACATTAAAATTTTTGTTTAGTTTGGGGGAAAAACTGCATTTTTCACTGTTTGAGATTTGGCAGAGGCGGCGATTTGCTATTTGTTTCTTTTGTGTTTCCTCACGTGGCTAGATCGACTAGGCTGTTCATGCTGATCTAGAAAATATACACTTCATGTGACTCATTAACTTTTATAAATCCATCCACAGAATGTTCCACAAAGTAGACTTGTCCATATGATAATAATCTTTTCATATATTTAGAATTAATAATCTCATTGAAAATTTCGGGTTCGATATGTTTTGTCTGGCTGGGTAAGTTTTTTACAACTTGGCGTTGACATGAATGGCCAGGACACCATCGTCCTCAGAGCTACCAACATAAATACTGGCACGTCCGTCAGATCCAACAGTGACGGTCTTGCCACTGCAGGAGGAGCCGACCTTGGCGCCGGAGATGACGTCACAGTAGGTGCCGGCAGGCAGCCCAGTCTGCAAGGAGCTGTTAAGGTCATAGTTGTCGTTGTTGAAGGCGACGAATCCCTTGCTGCCGCGGCTGAAGGAGATCTGGTTGCTGCCGTTGTCCCACCAGTTCTGGATGCCGTCGGTGCCGACTGCATTTCTGAAGGCAACCATGTTGTAGATCTGGCGCCAGCGGTGCTCGCACACCCAACCGCCGCTGCAAGAGTTGTCGCTGTTGAAGGTAGGCGAGGCGATGTTTTGGCCGTCGGTGGTGGGGGGACCCTGGTCGGTGTCCGAGAAGGCGAAGGAGGACATCACGCGGGGCGTGCCGAAGGGGTGGGCCAACATGAAGGCGGAGGCCATCTTGTATTGCTTGGCCACCTTGTAGGTGAGCACATCGGCGCCACCAGCACCGTGTCCGCGCTGGTTATCGTGGTTGTCGACAAAGACCAGAGAGCGGTCGGAGGCAGCGAAGCCCCAGGCGGTGCCCCAGTTGGTTAGGTATTGCAATTGGTCCTTACCGCGGAAGACCTTGCCGATGGAGTCGGAATGGCGGAATTCAGTGATGGCACCCAAGCCAGTGTACTCCGACTTGCTGATAGCCTCGCCGCCCATGTCGATGACCTCCTGCACGATGTAAGCCTTGGATCCCGAGGCGAAGCCGTGATCGGTGTTCAGGTTCTTGAGGCGGCCGTAGATGACGCCCAGATCTGCGGGCCACATATGCTTGGCAGCGTCCACGCGGAAACCGGCTACACCAAGGTCAATCAAATGGTCCAGGAACTCGACAACCTTGTCTTGCACGTACGAGTTGCCTTGGTTCAGATCGCGGAGACCAACCAGCTCGCAGTTTCGCACTTCGTTGGCGTCATTGTAGTTGTTGATGCCGCAGGTAGGGTTGAAGTCCAGAGAGGAGTAAGGAACTCCGGGGAAGCTCTTGCTGCTTGGGTTGGCGGTGCTGCCACCAGTGCCGTAGGTTCCGCCATCGGCCGCCATGTGGTTGAAGACAACGTCAACGTAGATACGAACTCCGGCATTGTTACAACGACGAACCATGCTTGCAAACTGCTCCTCGTTTCCTGAGCGCGTGACCAGCTTGTATGAAATGGGCTGGTAGCGCTCCCACCAGGGGCGACTATCCTTCACAGCGTTCTCGTTGACAGGCGACACCTAAGGACGAAGGAGTCAAGATTAGGGATACCTTAGAAAATTTATATTAGTGAAGCTTACCTGGACGCCGGCAAAGCCATTGGGGCCAAGGAAGTTCTCACACTCAGCGGCAATATCGTCCCACTTCCATTCGAAGAGGTGGACCATGCCGCTGCGGCCGGACGCGTAGTTGGTGTTGAACTGGGCAGTGGCCACGGCCAGGAAGCCGAGACACACAATAATCCTAGCCAGAAACATGCTTAAGCTGGTTGGAAGCAGGTCCCCCATTGAATGAAAGCGCAACGTTTCTGGGGCTTATATAGGGGGTCTGAAGCACCTGTAATTAGCGATCGGCGTCATCGCCAGAGGCTTTGGTCAATTGAGTGATTTGTGATGCAAATTGAGTTATCAGATCGCTTGAGGTGACACAACCCAACTTGATAGGGGGGTCCGTTGGTAGCTATCGCACCCGAGATAAGATACGGTCTGGGCCCAACGATGCACAATCAGTTTGCTGTGATTCCGGACATGTGCACGTCGTAGCCGGATTGAACGTTTAATTGACCATAAATTAGTTATATCAAAGGATCAACCCGATTAGAATGGAATCCCTATGACAAGCGTGTGGCTAAGTCTTCCAGCGCGATTTGGATTTATTCCATTGAATCACTCAGCCCCCACATCGCGAGGGAATTCCTTGCCTCCATGGCATCCGGCACACGCTGTGGGCCCTCAATCGAATCGCTGTAAACAAGTTGATAGCAGAGACCAACAAGCTGGGTGATTTATAAGCAGAGATGTGCGCAAAAACACTTCTGTGAAGGGCTGTATATTTGGCCAAGTTTTACGATGCTGATCGCGAAAACATAGAGTGCTTATCAGGCCGAACTTTGCCTAGAAAAAATAAATATGACCGCTCCACCAGAATTCCTACGATGGGGCTGGCGAATCGCAGTACGCAGCAATCTAACAATCTACTATCGATTAGCAATAATTTTAATTAATGCCTATTTTTAAAGTGTGGCATTTGCATCGCAATGCAGACACGCGGATTTTGAGAGGTCAATTCGTGGCAAGCAAACCCTCAAGTGGCTATCGTGGGGACAGCAAACAGATACAACGATTTCCAACCAAAGAAGCAATCGATGTTCAGATTTCAAGTGGCTGCTTGAGCGATTTGATTGGTTTTTGCATTCGCAAGACCACTTCATGAAATTAAGAGAACTGCACGCTCTAGTGGCAGCAAGCCGTAATTAGAACTTTTATCTCAGATAGCCACGCAACTCGGATGCATGGGAGCTCTTGAACTGGCAAAATTTGATAAGTTTTTAATTAAGAGGAAAATGCCCAAAGGTACCATTCGACTCTGTTTACAGCTCACCCTTCAATGCGAATGTTGTCCTCACATGCAGGCATGGCATCGAGCTTCGAATTTTGCAATAACAAAAGTTATGCATGGGCAAGTAGGCAATGTCTTACAGGAGACTGGCTTACACACTATTGTACCTGACGATAAATCAATTTCAACACAAGTACCAGTAAAGCAAAAAGTGCGGGGAATGGCGCGCAGCAAATTATACAGAACAAGTTAGCAATGGTGCAAAATGTGACACTCGTAGCTGACACTTTCAATTGCTTGCGAGAGATAAGTGCGGAGGTGGGTAGATAGTTCGGGAGTCTAAATCTGAACTCCATGTGTAAATAAGTATGTATTTGTTTAAGGATGCATAGCGGAGGCCAACTAAAGTTACAAACTTTCCTTCAAACTACATCTCTATGCCACTGTTGTCAAGCAAGCCAGTTTGAAATGTAAGCAAATGCTGTAAATAAGAAAGTTTAAAGCGGATCTGTTTGCGTTCATTCCAAAAAGGGAAAGAGTTTACAGCCTTTGGGAAGGCTGGCATACACTATGCGGCTAATACATAGTATTAAGTTATTACTAATAACAATATTAATAACACAACATTTACAATGGATATATAGACAAAAACCACTTTGGATCCAAAAAATATTAAGTTAGCGCTAGAGGTGCCGAAACATCGATGCTAACATCGATGTATCGATGTTTTGAAAATTTCCGAAACATCGATGTTTTCAATCGACTATCGATGTTTTTGGTTCGTCAATATTTCAAGAAAAAAAAAAAGAGAGACAAAACAAAAAGGGTATAAAATAAAAAAATTTGTTTTAAATTTTTTAATTACCACGCGTTCAGACTCAATTTGTTTTGCTCCGGCAGCATCTTGAGATGGCGAACGAGCCAGAAAAGTGCGCCCCCCTTTTTTGGATGGAAAATTTTTTTTTTTGTTTTATTAGATTTTTAAATTAATTTTTTTTTTTTTGGGGAGGTTCAACAATATGGCACCTTTCAAGGGAACTGGCGTGAAAAAACTTTTGTGTGCCTACAACTTCGGTTGAATCGGAATGGGCTTTTAGCAAAGCGGGAGAAATCATTTCCGATCGCCGAACTGGTCTCAAATCCGATTTAGTGGGAAAATTTATATTTATAAACAAAAATTTGAACATATCGACAACAAAGTGATTACATATACAATATGTAGGGGAAAGGTGGCAGTTGTGGACATAGTTTTGTTTTTCGCTGATATCTTTTTAACAAGAGCATATTATGCGGATATGTGCATATCAATGAAAAGCTAGAGACCTTAGCTAACTATTTTTTGCATAATTACAGTGATATCTATCACTAAAAGAAAAAATTTTAAGTTTTTGTAAAATAGTAATTTTTGCCAATTTCAGATTTTTTGGGGGGTTGTGGACACCTTTAAAGAATGTGCCAAAATTAGGAAAGTATAAAGTTAAACGTAATCAAATGAAGAAAAAATGAAATTTTATTCATTTGTAAAGCAAAAAAAAATATTACGCATGACATCATTCCCAATCAGAATCACAATTCGCGCATGTGAAATAGCTGGCACGCATGTCAGCACACTTCAAGTGCACTGGCCGATCACAATCATTGCAGTGAACGGAGTTTTAGGCGGTCAATTTTTTTGCCAACAAACATCAAAGAAAGGAATATAAACACCATTAAAATATATTTAGTTATATAGCTGTACTTATAATTCAATCAACGGCGATATTTTAAGATTTGTCAAACAAAAAATTGGGTGTCCACAACCCCCGACATTTAAGTGCCCACAACTTCCTCAAGCAGTCGTTTTAAAATCATATGAAAAAATTTTGTATTGTGAAAATTTGGTCCAAACCCGGTGTGGTATCTTAAACATAACTGAATTTCACGTCAAAAAATCTATTGCACTCAACTTTTTAATTGACACACTTCACGCGGTGACACTTGTAAAAACGTGCAATAAAACTTTAGTGATTTTTTTCACGGTGAAAAAATTAATTTTTCCGGGACACAAAGCAGACGCGTCCGTTCCGTTTGGTATAAGGCACAAAACAATCGAGCTTCAATAGCGCACAAATGACATTTGACAGATTCATATATCTATCCTATGTCAAAAGTTACACCGGGGTGTCCACAACCCCCCCCCCTGTGTCCACAACTTCCACCTTTACCCTACTCATTATAGATAGACTGTTGAAACAGATCTCTTATAAGTGTAATATTCCAGGTTTTTATTTTAAATGTTATAGCGTCGGATTGCTATTATTTTAATTGATTTGCTATTATTTTATTTTACACACATGTTGGTCGTTCTTTTTACAACATCCAAGTGACCGTATTTCTTTACTCTTATAATCTAGCTTAGTTCTATATAGATCGATAACACTTTATATACATTGTACAATTCGGTTATACTTAAGGCGCGCAGTTCAAAATGGGATGTTTACATAAGTTTAATTTCCTATTACACTGTAAAAAGAATTCGCATTGTTTTTATAATATTTTCTTTTTCAAGTGTTAATTCAAATATACATTTTGTTAGAAAACATCGGAAAACATCGATGTTATATCGATGTTTTTTGTGAAAAACATCGAAACATCGATGCTTCCAAACATCGATGTTTCGGCACCTCTAGTTAGCGCTGCCTCCAGTTTTCGTTCTTTAATGTTAATTATTTAACAGAATGGGAATTGCATATTTTCTATATAATTCTAATTCTAACTCTAACTATAACAATAAATATGTCGAAATGTGTGCTTGCAGAATTTTTAAGAAATTTATAATAGCCTTTTCATTCAAAATGCAATGTCATCGGGGATGAAAAACCTTACCTAATAATTAAAAAAAAAAAAAACAAAATTGAACTTCCGTTACAACTCTACTTTAAAGCTGGGTCAACCTTACATTCCGATGCATCAAAATTGAGTTTGGCACTTATCTCGGCTGGTTCTGATGGCATCGAACTTCATAATTTATAAATTTAATCTATTATAAAACGTCTCATACTTTATTAGGAGCTCACAATTTCAATAAAAGCGACAGATTTAAAAAAGAAAAAAACCTTTTGCTTTAAAGTTAATATCAAGTTATGAGATATTTATTTTAATATATTTCTTTCTATTTAGGGTTTTTAATATTTCAGTGCGCTGAAAGTGATTTTTTATTAAAATGCATATAAAATTACTTGTTTCCATTTCAGCATTTTGAATTTTCAGCATAGTCTAATAGTTTGCAATAGAGGTAAAAACATATGAATGTGATTTCAGATTTCAAAGAAACATTATTTTGTAGTAACCTTTAACGTTTGTTTTACCTAAAGTAATTTTGTTGTTTAAATATATGTAAAAATTAATATTATAAAATACAAATACTATAATAGTAAAATGAATAAAATGTATTCATAGTATTAAATTATTTAAGGAAAGCCTCGAAAATATATTATATACATATACATTAGGGCGGGTCGATTTGTATGGAGGCAAAAAAGTCGCATAAGCGGCACGGAAATTCATGTTCTGGGGATCAAAATAAGCAACTTTGCCCAAAGAACCATACCTCTAAAATGCATTCTGATGTTCCCCTTTTTGATGCAAAGAAAAATCTCTTTTGATCAGTAAAGAAATTCCGTTTTGACCCATTTAGAGAGCCCCAATCGAGTCCAAATGTATGACCGACCCCACTAATTTTCGATGGCCGATCCACTCATGCTAGTGGCGTACCCCTAGACCGCCCCTAGACCCCCAATAGACCACCCCCAGAAAGATGATCCAAAATCACCATTATTAGCGCGGTGCATGAAAAAAAACCTATGAAATGCCTAATTTAGGGAAGAAAACATTATTTTGCAAGAACATACTTATGTAAATGCAAAAATTAATTAAAACACGCATGGATTTTTATGGTTTTTCTCCTACATTATAACTTTGCTAATTATCAACCAATTTTCATATAATTTGAGATACGGCCATTTTGAATTATTCTAGAATTTCGGTTTTAATTTGATCAAAATCTGACTACTATATCATATAGCTGCCATAGGAATATGTGCAATTAATTTATTTTGAAAGCTTTGTTGCTAGCAACATTTAGTTGTTGCGCAACATTTTTCACTGTCAACATGCTTCACTCAACATTTATATTATCGAAAAACACGCGAAAGCGAAAGGAACCGCAATCCTTGAATATACCAAATTTTAAATACTTACTGCAAGGGTATTTAAACTTCGGCTTGCCGAAGTTAGCTTCCTTTCTTGTTTTCATTGACAGATGTAGGAGAAAAACCATAAAAATCCATGCGTGTTTTAATTAATTTTTGCATTTACATAAGTATGTTCTTGCAAAATAATGTTTTCTTCCCTAAATTAGGCATTTCATAGGTTTTTTTTCATGCACCGCGCTAATAATGGTGATTTTGGATCATCTTTCTGGGGGGTGGTCTATTGGGGGGTCTAGGGGCGGTCTAGGGGGTACGCCACTAGCATGAGTGGATCGGCCATCGAAAATTAGTGGGGGTCGGTCATACATTTGGACTCGATTGGGGCTCTCTAAATGGGTCAAAACGGAATTTCTTTACTGATCAAAAGAGATTTTTCTTTGCATCAAAAAGGGGAACATCAGAATGCATTTTAGAGGTATGGTTCTTTGGGCAAAGTTGCTTATTTTGATCCCCAGAACATGAATTTCCGTGCCGCTTATGCGATTTTTAAATCGACCCGCCCTAATATACATATATCTCTCAATAATCGATGTCTTTCATGCTCTACTCGTGTTTTTCTTTTAATTATTTCCTTCCCATTTGTGCACTGAAACATCGAGTGGCTGTATCAGAGAAACCGTTCCTATTTCAATTAATCTTTCAGGTGGCGCCTTCGTGTCTCTAGGCCCTTTTATGTCTTACTAAACACGATTCCTACCAACACTGATCGCTGAACCAAGCACTACAACCTGGCACAGGTGAGCTCTTAGACCTTGTAGTTACAGTTTTGTAAGCACGGAGTGCTTCGTAAACACCTTGGTGACCTTGGTCACCAAATTTGGTAGTTCTAGACTCTTTTATTCTCTGAGATCTGTTTTTTCACACAGACGGACAGACGGGCATGGTCAAATCGACTCGACTGGTAATTCCGATCAAGAATATAAATTAATATGGCTCAGATGCCTGTTACTTACAGCTTTAATAAAAACCTAGTACCCTATACGTACTGGATATAAAAAGTATACTGCAAAGATTTACAACTTCGGACTAAAATCAGGTCTGAATGGTCCTTCCTGCAAGTTTTCCGGATGTATTCTGGCCTAAAAAGATAAAAGAAGCCACTTGCTATTTTTTAAATATCTGTAGAAATGGTATGTCATGAACGTTTTCGTGGCATACTTTCGGGCATGGAATTTGATGCACTTGACCGAATAGCTTAAAGTGTATCCCTGGAGTTCATAAATTTCGCCAGACCAGGCCAATAAAATATAATGCACTCCCACGGCCATACAGCGTTGAAGGGACAGCAAAACGACCAACTGAATTGCCAGGCAGCCAGTCCTGCGCTAATAAAACCCAACTTCTGACTTTGCCTCCCACTCTTTGCAGTGAAGCTTCCTTTACAGTGTCACACGAAAATAAAATAGAGAATAACGAGTGGGAAGCACGAGGACGAGGCGGGTGGACCGGCGGACAGGCAGGACTGCAGCGAGTTCTGCTGCCAGGACTGCTGGCGACCACGCCCTAAACTGTGCGCACAATGAAATGTAGTTGAAAATTATGAAAATTATCTGCCACGCCATTTTTATGCCAGAAACTTTGCATCTAAATGTCCATGAAAGCGGAAGTGCCGCAAAGCCAAAAAATCACGGACGAGGCAAATGGGAAAGCGAAGATCTAAAAAGAAATGAGCGGGGAATGGAGGTCTGGTCAGCTACGTGTGGGCGTGGCAGACACTGCCTCCCCTTCAGCTCTCCGCTCCTTTTGCTTGAGGCACGCCCAAGTGCGGGTTTAGTTCCATACAACAGCCCCAACGTAACTGAATTGATACTTCACAAAAAATAAATTATATCTGGTAAAACTCTGTCTCTGCTTTTTTAATAAATACGATAGTATAAACATAAATTTGGAGTCAAGATTTTGTTCTTATTTTTTCATTATTAGCAGACCAATTTTCTTACATCGTTTTTCTGGTACACAGCCTGTCTTGTGCATAGTACAAATCAAAGTTTATAGCCGCGTAAAGTGTAAATTATAATAGATATTAAAATGATTGAAAATTGTCATGAAGAGACGAATTATCCGTACACTTAAATAATTTAATGACATCGGTTACATGGAGTATGCATAAAATGGTAAAAACCAACAACCTATTCTAGCAAAACCAAAATTTAATAACCAAGTAACTTAGAAGTTTCCATTTCCAGGTCTA
The DNA here is from genome assembly GCA_018151655.1 of Drosophila bocqueti. NCBI lineage: Eukaryota > Metazoa > Arthropoda > Insecta > Diptera > Drosophilidae > Drosophila > Drosophila bocqueti. Next base: position 59,019 of record JAECXF010000030.1, on the reverse strand, counting down.
TGGGTCACTATAATCCTGGCTTTCGTCGAAGGTAATAAATAATATGCCATTTTATCTTCGACTTTAAAGAAAGGGTAAAAAATCAACTACTGAAATCGGTAAAAACTATTGGGTTGTGTTTTGAAAATGGTAAATATTGTTGTTATTACATAATAAAGCCATTACACCTCCATCCCCACTCACTCTCGCACTTAGATTCGGCGCATATGTCGAGTCTCGAACTTTGTTTTGGGACAATACAAAAATAACATTTGATAGAAATTTTATTATTACGTTAGTTCTAAAACATTTAATTAGTAGATTTATTATATGAATAGTTTCGTGTTTTATGAGATGCGTCAATACGCAACGTTATGAGCACTAACAAGTAAGAAAGCTACAGTCGTTCGTGAACGACTGTTATATACCATGTACCAAAATATATCGCCGCTCGAATTAGCTCTTTGACAACGATAAACAAAAGTCAGCTGATCGCGACTTTTGCCTATTAGAGAAATGTAAACAAACTCGCTCTTTGCAAAACCACCACCATCTCATGCACTTGCGTGTGCAAGACAGAGAAAGAGATAACCCCTCTCTCTTTTTTTGCGCACGGGAGTTAGTTTCTTGCGCTCATCAGTTTTGTTGTTGTTTTTTGGGATGCACCTGTTGCTAGCTGCCAAATAGATAGCACACTGATAAGTAAATAACTTTTGTGTTTTTCACCCGATCTTTACCAGATTTTCGGTATTGATACATGTTCTACATATGCATGCCTATGCACAAAAAGAAAGATCTATGGTAATATTTGTGGCTGCAAAACGTTTTTATTGATTTGCGGGGGAGTGGGAGGGAAATTTTTAAATCTGAAACAAACTTGATCTGCGTGCAAAACATTCCGACCTACATACCGAATTTGGTGGCTCTAGCTCTTATAGTTGCTGAGATCTAGGCGTTCATACAGACGGACAGACGGACAGACAGATATGGCTATATCGACTTGGCTGTTGATGCTGATCAAGAATATATATACTTTATGTGGTCGGAAATGCTTCCTTCTGCCTGTTACATACATTTGCACAAAATTAATATACCTTTGTACCTACGGTACATGGTATAAAAAGACACTACCGTCTATTAATTTAGATCTTTCCACAAATTTTTGAGCTGAATTTATATTTGTTATTTCAATTAATTTGAGGTGCATACCATTGTCAAAGTCAATTTTGTACCCTTGTAGGGTGTTATAATTTTAGTCAGAAGTTTGCCGATATTCTTCCATATATTCTCACTACCATATAAGCCGGAACGGGTCGGATCGGACAACTATATCGTAAGCTGCCATAGGAAGTATCGGAAAATTCTTAGGAAAAAATTATAACAGCAAATTTTCAACACATTTGATCATAATATGATATAGCTGCCATGAAAACGATCGTTAAAATTTTGATGCAAAACTGTGAATGTTAAACTGTAAATACTAGGTATTTATAGGTAAAGGATAAATCCGAATTAATATGACATGTATAAATGTTTTATATCTGGTACTAAAGAACTAGTGAGATGGTTCTGAGGTGGGCTAGCTAAAGCCACAGGACGGGTCGCAGGTTAGTTTCTCCTTTCTTGATCAAATTGTATTAATTCATAATGATCAAATTTTTAACTGCAATGGTTTGATTAGCCTCAGCAGAAAATAGCTTTGAGTCACTATATTGTCATACGGACACATCAAACAAATTCCATAATTGGTGAAAATTCAAATATGTATTTTTATGCCAGCTGGCGTTTTAAAAGTACTTCCCCTCAGTAAATCTGGCTGGGTTTTCAGCTCCTGCATTTCACAGCGGCACGAGGAACTCGAATCTGAATTTGTATTGCTTACCCACTGCTTCTTTCCAATCAGAACTAGCACTTTCGCTGACTCGCACTAAACCGCTCAAAACGGCCTTTGTTTACAAACGACAGCACTGAGATTTTTCACCTGGATCACTCACTTAAGGCGGCGCTCCGAGAGAGGCCTCTCAGCTGATTAGCACTTCAAGCGAGAGAGCCGTTAAATGAGATGCCGGCACCCAGCACTCATCCGCTCAACGTGTTCTCCCACTTACCCTCCCAATCGCACCCTCCCTCGCTCTCTTGGGGGGCCTACTTTAGTCGTCGTGCTCGCTGTTAGTTGAACTTCACGCGTCGCTGCGAGCGCGAGGAAAGTCGGTGTCGATCGTAAGTAATACGTACGGTGAGCTGGCGGTTAAGCGAACTAAACAAAGATATCAAAAAACGCTATCAGTGTTGTATAAAAAGCCAGTTTGACGGAAAACACACCCAAGGCGACTCATAAGCGACAACTGGGAACGTCAGTACAGTGCTTTCAAACATATATTCACTTGTATTTATGTATTTATGTAAACATAAACAACGATCACAGGCCGCTGAGAACTAGCAGAAAAACATCGCGCGAAACGGAACACGGTGCGAAAGGGGAGGAAAGTGAGCTACATAACTGAAGTCATAATAGCAGAGACTGCAGCATCACAGTGCTGAGAGAGAAAGAGAGTGAGAGAACGGCTACGCAGTGTCAAAGTCAAACCTGTTGATAAGGTCAATGCACGTTCTCCGCCGCCCTTTGTGAAGCTTATTGCAAGCGAACTCCTACTGGGTGAGTGATACTTGGTGAAACAAATTCAGCTCGCGGGGACTCTCATGTCGCCCACACGCTCGTGAATACGTTCGGAAAAACTCAAATACATTTTAGCTTAGATGTGTCGACTGCTATAAATAATGTGTTATAATTGGAAAACCAATGAACACAAGCACAGCAAACAAGAACAAATCGAAGAAACGACTACCCACAATAAATTATCAAAAAATCCGATTCTCAAAATAACAATGTATCACGTACCTTTTATCAATCTCGTGGAAAATTAATCAGACAAAAGCCCACGTATATACATATGTACTTGCATATGTATAGGTATTATCAAATATTAAGTATACCAGTGTATTACACTATACAGAATCCCTTTTTTTAATAAATGATGAGGTTTTTTTGTCGCTGGATTTTTGCATTGGTTTAATATAGGCGTAAAATTTTAAAAGTGCTTAGTCAAACAATGTAAAAGGTAATAGAAGAATCTCTGTACTTATTATTTTGACTAACCCATTTTCATGTTTTATTGATCAAATCAATCGCAGGTTTTATACCCTTATAGGGTATTATAATTTTAGTCGGAAGTTTGCAACGCAGTAAAGGAAAAATTTCCGACCCTATAAAGTATACATATTCTTGATCAGCATCAACAGCCGAGTCGATCTAGCCATGTCCGCCTGTCCGTTTCTACGCAAACTAGTCCCACAGTTTTTAAGTTATCTGAATAAAACTTTGCAAATAGTCTTTTCTATATGCTCTTACTACTATGTGTATAAGTCGAAACGGGCCATAGAAACGATCCGAAATTACGATTAGAACAAATATTATAACTTAGCCAATTTTCAACATATTTTCATTTCTTTATAATATGTGTAGATAGTTAAATCTAGAGGAAAATGCAAAAGTGTGAATGTAAAACTGTAAATATGGAATGATAGGTTATTGTTAACACAGAATTTTTTGGTATGTAGAAATTCCTATTAGTTTTCCTTTTAATCAAATTTGATTAATTCATATTGATCCTATTTAAAGCTGAAATGGTATAAAAACTTCGGCGTGCCGGAGTTAGCTCCCTATCTTGTTAGAGATAAATTGCTATTTTCTTATGTATACTTAGTTTATGTTATATTAAGAAAACAATAAATATATCAGCCGGAATCGTTTTTTAACATTTCGAAATCCCAAGATCTGAAAAAAAATTGGCTTAAACTATAACCGTTTATTGTAACAACATTCCTTGGATATTTATGATGCACTTTTTAAATAAGAACTACATTTTTTAGTTAGTCCAATAGTTTGATAGAACTCATTCCGCTCAGATTGTGAAGGAAATTTTGTATATCCTTTTCCATCCATCCTTTTCAATTTTTATTCCCCGATCCTTTAAATGTATTTTCAAAATAGAAAAAATATATAAAATAAATTTAATTTCGCTCATAAATTCTTTAAAAATTTTACCTTCTACTAAATTGAAGGTAACGGCCATTTTTCGAACTCAATGGGAATGGCGCATTTTTCTGTGTGTACCTTTATATATGTCTGTCAGATTGGCGCTCAATGCGTCGGGACAAGTTAATCAAAGTAGATAAGTGATTTTAGTGCCGGGGTGGAAACTTCAAAAGTAAAGCTTATCGCAAGTTGAGTGCTTGAAGGCCGCGGAATAATAAATGAGACCGATCGACAACCTGGACGATAAAAATACAACAACTAACGTAATAGCATAATCTACACACGTTGTTAACAGGCTAATCATCGCTTAAAATTGTTTTAGAGCCTGTTTTACCCTCACTGTCGCGTGCAGATAAAGAAAAAGAAATTATCAATTTGAGAGGGTATTAAAAATGTATGTAACAGGAAAAAAAAATTACATCTTTGGCCCCACAAACTAAATGCAGGCGTTTAGTCAGACTTTTTAAAATAAAAGTTATCAAAATAATATCCAAAACAAATAGGAAAGCTACAGTAGTGTGGCCGACTGTAAGATACCCAGTACCAAAATCATTATAGGTAAAACTAAAAGGAACAGGGATATGCTTTTTTCGCAATGTCTTATTATGTATGAAATAAAACAAATATGAAATTAAACAGGACTGAAGGAAGCAGAAAATGTTGAGCAATAAATGCATTTATTATTAGAAAGATGTTGCGCAATTCTCAAATATATATAGAATAGATGTTGTATAATATCCATTGCCAACTGCCAACACAAACTTAGATGTTTCAGAAGTTCTAAATTCAGGTTATCAAAGTGTTTTGACAATGAAAAATGTCCTAAATTTGTATGCCCTAAAGAGTAAGCTATGTATGTTTGATGTTTTAACAACTGTAGTATGGTTATGTACATATTTTAGAACTGCGTTATGAACAAAGGTACACAAATTTCATTAGGCAGCAATTTAAAAAACAAGAAAGGAAGCTAATTTCGGCACGCCGAAGTTTATATGTATTACCTATCGTTGCAGATCATTATGAATTTAATCAAATTAAAAGAAAATCTAATAAGAATTATATAAAGCATTTATACTACTACATTTACAGTTTTAGATTTACAGAAAGAAAGCTAACTTCGGCATGCCGAAGTTTAAATACCCTTGCAGTAAGTAAGTAAGACTTTTTCGTTTTCTCGGGTACTGCCATAAATGTTGCGAGCGAAAAATGTTGCGAACGAAAATGTGGCGAACAAAAATGTTGCGAACGAAAATGTTGCGAACAAACTAAATAAATTTATATGTATGTATATTCCTATTTCAGCTATATGATATAGTTTTTTTTTTTATTTTTTTTATAGCCTTAGGAAAAAATTGCTTTTATTTTTAGTTTTCGACCATATCCTAGATAATACAAATAACTAACAAGAGAGTTTATATTTCAAACTAAAAGACTGCGATCGATTTTATCAAAAAAGCATGAAAATGGGTTGGTCAAAATAATAAGTACACCCATTCTTCTAAGCCTAGAACACGAAACGTATAAAATATTTTGCACTTTTTTCTTCTTATAAGTAAACTTAAACTAGTATCCGGTATAACCACCCTTATTTTGGTCAACTTTCGCCATTCGTTTCGGCCTACTAGCCATAAGTTTGTGGCAAGTCCCTACTAGAATCTCATACCCGGTTTCTTCCAGAAATCTTCACAAATCTTCCGCATTTTGAATTTTTCTGATTCCTATTCGACGTTTCAAGTCTCCCCACAAATTTTTGATTGGGTTTAGGTCCGGAGACTGACTTGGCTAACTTCAAACAATTACCTTGTTGTCCTCAAATCAGGCCATGAGGACGTTTGAGGTATGGTTTTGATCGTTATCCTGTTGAAAACCCCATAGCAAGGGCATGTTTTCTATAGTAAATGGTTGGAAGATGAACGTAAAAATAGTTTTATATTCAAATTGGGTCTTAATACAATTCTATGGCTGTATCTCCACAACGCCATGACTAGAAAAACTGCCCCAGATTATCACACAGCCGCCCTCGGGCTTGACTATTTTTTTCGTGTCGCAGAGTCGAATTCTTTGCTCCCTGGTCGTCGTAGAACACTTCTTGTATCGTTTTCAAAAATATTTATTTTCGTTTCATAGCTCCAAAATATTTTGTTCCATCTTTTTGAGCCAGCTGCTCACTACCACCCGAATTTATTTTCGCCAAACTTTTGTCCTTATACGAAAATTTTTTTTCTTGGAATAATGGAACCTTTCGGGTTATACGTCCTGGTAGTCCTGGCTCTTGCATACTCAGCAGTACTGTTTGGGTAGAAATTTCAGTGTCCATTTGGGCGGAAATGGCCTTGAATGACCCAACAGGTCGTTTTTGGCAAGAGTGAGGTAACCATTATGAGTTGGCCAAATCAGTCTCCGGACCTAAACCCAATCAAAAATTTGTGGGGAGACTTGAATCGTCGAATAGGAATCAGATAAATTCAAAATGCGGAAGATTTGTGATGATTTCTTGAAGAAACCGGGTATGAGATTCTAGTAGGGACTTGCCACAAACTTATGGCTAGTAGGCCGAAACGAATGGCGAAAGTTGACCAAAATAAGGGTGGTAATACCGGATACTAGTTTAAGTTTACTTATAAGAAGAAAAAAGTGCAAAATATTTTATACGTTTCGTGTTCTAGGCTTAGAAGAATGGGTGTACTTAGTATTTTGAACAACCCATTTTCATGCTTTTTTGATAAAATCGATCGCAGTCTTTTAGTTTGAAATGAATATTTCTCTTGTTAGTTGTTTTTAATATCTAGGGTAAGGTCGGAAACTAAAAATAAACTTAATTTTTTTCTAAGGTTTATTAAAAAAATTGTATGTGACTTGAAACAAGCCACATACTCGTGTACATATTTTTTTGGCCAGCAGTGTATATATGTACCAATTCATTTAGTTCGTTCGCAACATTTCAACATTTATGTCAGTACCCCAGAAAACGAAAAGTCTTACTTACTTACTGCAAGGGTATTTAAACTTCGGCATGCCGAAGTTAGCTTTCTTTCTTATATTTATTAATATTTAACATTGTCAAGCTACAACAGCTTGGTATTGCGGGCACAATGTTTTGGATCATTGTCCTATTCAAACCCAAAATGGTCTGCAAGTCCCAATTTTTCAGAGTTTGACAGCAAATGTTTGTTTAAAATATCGATATACCCCTTGTGATCCATTGTTGATTCAATAAATTCAAGATTACCGACTGCACTAGCCGCCATGCATCCCCAAACTATTACACAACCATCACCGTATTTTACGGTTGGGGCAAGGTTTTGGATATCCTTCCAACAATGCCACCAATTTCCCGAAGGGTTTTGCCCTCAACGCGAAGTTTTACGATCAGTTTCCTCAAATGAAGGTCAATTTCTTTTGATTTTTTCCCCATCACAAATTTTACCTGTTGTCACAAGATAATCGTAAAAAAGTAATAAACAGAAAGTAAATGAGCTTTAATTTACAGTAGTTAAGAGAAAAGCAGCAATTGTAAGGCATTGATTACTGTTTATTTTACGTTCTTTGCTTATGTACGCATACTTTTTTGAACTAAAAATTACTTATTACATATTACTTTTTGCAAAAATAAAAATATTCTGTATGTATTTTATTTAGCACTTCTTTTTAAAGCCAAAGTTGGCGAACATGTTTGTACGCATAGTTTTTATACCAAGGGAAGAAGACTATCTGCAAAGTCTCATTTATATAGCTTTAACCCTTTCAGCCGACATTTAAAATTAGCCAAGATAAACATTTTTTTTAACAGATATGTATTTGGCTTTATTCAAATATAAACTAAGGAAAATTTCAAGGTCCTTGGTGTCCTGGTTCGATAGTTACAGGATGTTGCCACAAAATGTTCACAAAATTCTTGTAGACAAACTATGAACTTTTTTTAAAATTTTTTATTTTTCAATAATTTACTTACCCCTATATATGTATAATTCCCACCTAGTTTTCAATTACAACAAATATTTATTGAATAAAATAAAAAAAATGAATTTTTATTTTACCAACACTTTTCCGCCAACCATTTTTTTTTCACACAACTGCACTTAAAACGTCTGCTAAATAAACACGTTTGCAGCTTACAAGTAACTTATTAGTTATTTTGGTTGCAGAAAACATTAAGGAAGATGTTGAAAAAAAGCGCGAAGCAAAAAAATGTATATTCCAGGTAACTGAGGCGTATTTCTACAATGTTGCCTATAGGCAACAAATGGGCTGAGAGGGTTGAAACTGAGGGACTAGTTTGCGTAGAAAAGGATGGACAGACAGACAGACGGACAGATAGACGGACAGCCGGACATGGCTAGATCGACTCGGCTGTTGGTGCTGATCATGAATATATATGTATACATTACAGAGTCGGAAATGTCTCCTTCACTGCGTTGCAAACTTCTGACTTCTGCAACGGTATAATTATTCAAATCGGTTCAGTATTCTAGAAGTTACACGTGTTCAAAGGTTAACCTCTTTTGGGTTGCAAAAAAACCATGTCGTTTTTTAGAAGAATTCTGACTTTGCGGTCGATTTTTAGGTAAAATATGTAACCGACCGGCATGGTTATGGTCTCTATCGAAAGGGTCATCAAATCTTGGTAAAATCAAGAAAGAATAAATTTATAATATTTTTTGTTTTACCGAAGTACTAATTTTTTACCTTTTTTCAACTTTGATGGAATGTCAAAAATGAGACTACACGTGATGATGGGTTTGACGTATGAAGTGTTGTTCTTGAATATGTTCTTTATCATATTCAAAAAAGTTCGGCTGCCCCAAACTGCCACCACGACATTCCAAGGCAAAAAATACTTTCAATTCAGCGTAAAATACGCGCGTCTTCGTGCAAATTGTGCTACAAGCACAGTCGCTGCGCAGTACGAAATTGTACGGCGGGCATATTTTTTTCCTGTATTGGCGGCTTGTTTTTCAATTCTTGACTTAATGATTTGAAATGAATGTATAATGAATATTTATTCTTCAACAATATTAAATAATGTAAAATTGAATGATTATTTCGAAGAAAAAGTGCATAAATAATTGAAAATTAGTCAAACATTTTGTCGAAAATGAACGTTTTTTTTTCTTTAAAATTTATTCATTTTTTGTTTTTAAAACATTAAATATGCACCATATTAGCATTTTCAGAGAAAACAAACGAAAAGTATTTTTCTAAATTGGATAAAAGTTGAGAAAATTGACTCAAAAAACATTAATTTTTGAGTATATAGTATGACCACTCAATCGAAAGGTACTAAAATTACCTTTCATAAAAAGCTTTTATTGCAACCCAAAAGTATCTTTCCGTCCATTGTGCGTCGGGGGACCCGATCTTAGACATTGAATTACATTAACAATACAAACATTTAATGTACATTTTTTTTACGTTTTTTTATATATGTATTTCTTTAGGCTGCTAAACATTTTACCTGTTGTTTAAAAAGTTGGAGTACATATAAAATTTTCTTTTCAAGTTTTTCCCATGTGCAATTGTCCGATATTAAGCAAGATTATTACGGGTTTGTTATCAAATAACTCCCCTGTTAACTACTTGATTGTAGTTCAATTTTGAGAGTTCACTGCCCGACAACCGACTAGCTCCAACCTTACTTATCAGCCTTGAAGCTTGATAATACATACATACATACATAGCTGAAACCAGCATCAACAACCGAGTCAATCTTTTCATAATAGTCTATCCGGCCATTGGTTTGTTTCTAATAAAATAAGCCTCTCAGTTACAAAACTATGCAGAATAAACTATTTTAATTGCAGGTACTAGGAACTATAGGAAAAAGTATACTCTTTTATATTAATACCAAATAAATATTAAGAATGTTTACAATAATTAATTACTAAAGAATTCGCCTTACCCCTATATAAAGTTAGTTTATACATATTATATATTTTCAAAAGGACGTGTTAAATTGTATCGAAATCTTTTGATATGAATATAGATATATATTGTAATACACTTTCGGTTACTTTACAGCTTAAGACAGCTTAAAACGGTTGACTCAAGTTGCAAATTACTAGAATATAGAGACTTTGGCTTTTCGAAGTTAACTTACTTTATTGTTTGCACACATACTTCCAATTTGACATCCCTTAAAAGCAAACATCGATCGAGAAACTATTTACCTGCAGTAATTTGTCAACATAATTTATGTTATATTACAATAATTTGGTCGGGTTTTTAAATTCAATTAAAATGAACTAAAACTGTCAAAACACAAAGTTAGATCCATGTGAAAAATCACTCGGAGTCTATGCGCTATCTTCGATAGTAACTGGTAACAGAAGTTAATGTACTGGGGCTACTATTGTTCAAAATTATTAATTCTACCTTTTCTAATTCAATTTCAGATAGGAAGTACGATGGCGATCAATGTTCCTACGAAATTATTGATTTAATGTGACCGATGCCAGGATGACGACACAATGTAAACCCTAAACAGCAACAGAACAAGGTGATAATTAGCAAACGCTGTTCAAAAGTAACAGCCAGAACCGGAGAGTAAGGACCATGTCAAAATATCAGAAGCTCAGCAGCGCACTGCCACCCAGCGGGCACGACGACGATGGCGACGAGGGCTTTTCGTTCAATCCGTACTTTGACGATAATGGGCCAGACTCGGCCAATCCAAATAGTCGGTCGAATGATTTAAAAAAATACCGCTCCAGCAGCAATGGCCAGGCCATTCACAACAACAGCAGCAGCGGCGGGAGCATGGCGTTGATAGGGCAGGAAATACCGGGAACTACCGAGGAGCAGACGTGGGAGGTACCGCTGCTGGACGATTGCCATGACAGTGCGAGCTACCGGGTAAGAAGCGCCTAATTTCTGGACCATTAATATTCAGTGGTGCTGTCAAATGCAATCCCGTATTTATAAGCCATTTCTGTGGTCCCATACAGCAGTCGGAGCCCGAGAGAATGGAATTTGAAATAAAGCTGGAGTGCCGTAGCGGTCATTCGGGATTTGGGGCAAACTTAAAAAGCCAATCGGCGCAGGAGGCCAAATTTAGAATTTTCCTCGCTATTTCCCTCTGCTGCATATTCATGGTAAGCAAGTCCTTCACCCATCCGCAAAACTCTAAGGCATACTCAAGGTTTTGCCTGCTGGCATTCCTGATTTAATTATGATCAATTTCATGCCTCCGACGCAACAAACGGTTTTAATGACAACCGCAGATCATTGAATTCCTCGGGGGCTACGTGGCCGGAAGCTTGGCCATTATGGCGGATGCCGCCCATTTAGCATCTGATTGTATTAGTTTCGTCATTGGACTAGTCGCCATTTGGGTGGGCAGCCGGGCGCCGGACGAACGTATGTCCTTTGGATATAAGCGCTTCGGTAAGTACCCAATTAAGTTTGACACCATGCTAATACGAACACAGCTGACAAACACACATGGGCTCGCGTAAATTCATCACATTCCGTCCCACATATTGCACTCCCTCTGTCTAGTATCTAGTACGCCAATCACTCACTCCCTCTGACTTGGCCAGCTAATAATACCACTTCCCTGATTTTATATTTGGTTCTGACTTGCAGAGGTTTTCGGTGCTTTGGCCTCGATTGTAGGGATCTGGGTCTTGACCACCTTTCTGGTGGTTGTGGCCATTCAGCGAATTTACTCTCAAGACTTTGAACTGAACGTCGATGTGATGATGTCCATATCGGCCATTGGCATTGCTATAAATATTGTGTAAGTTCAAATAGGCTATATACATACATATGTACGTATGAATTAGGACTTGTGTTGTGTTGTTAGTACTGTGTGAAAAGGGAAGAAAAAAAACACTTGCTGTTTCAAATTAAATGAATTTGATTGATATGCAAATTTAACAAAACGCCTTACTGGATTGTTTGAAAAAAATATAAACTACAAGGAACTTGTTTAGAACGGCCGAGAGTTCCTATGGCAGATATTGTATTTGATAAGCTCGATAAGTTTTTAAAAACATGAATATCTAAATTCTAAAATCATAAACATATCTTTCATATCTTGAAAAACTGTAAAGTTACATTGTTTGTTCTTTATTTTTCAATCGTTTCTATAGCAGAAAACACTGGCCTTCCGATCCATTTTGAATTTTTAAGTAATAATTTTGGAAAGTCTGGACTTTTCACTGAGCACTTGATATGTTTTTATACCCTTGCAGGGTATTACAATTTTAGTCAGTAGTTTGCAACGCAGTGGGAGACATTTCCGACCCTATAAAGTATATATATTGAACAGCCGAGTCGATCTAGCCATACCCGTCTGTCGGTTCTACGCAAACTATTCCCCCAGTTTTGAAACTAGCTGAATGAAACTTTGCAGATATCTATATATTCTCACTACAATATAAATCGGAACGGGCCGAATCGGACTACTATATCGTATGTATATCTGCCGTTCGAGAAATTAATTGAAAAATCCGTTATTTCTTTAACATATTTGCACCTGCTCAGAGATGTAGTCATTTTTTACTAATTCAGAATTTCGGTTTTAATTGTATGCATATCGATTGATTATATCATATGGCTTCCATAGAAATTATCGTTTAAAAATGTATTAATGAAAACTGTGAATGTAAAACTGTAACTGTAAAACTGTAATATGATAGTAAACTTTTAATTCGAATTATTTGGTGTGAATAAATGTTTAATATAATTCCTGTTAAAAACTAAACTAACTAACTAACTTTTCATTTGTTCAAATGGGATTTATTCATAATGATCCAATTGTAAGCTGCAAATGTATACAAAATTTCGGCGTGCCGAAGTTAGCCTCCTTTCTTGTTTAATTTTAATTACAAAGCTTTGGGTAGCTGGGACTTTTTGTCGAGTGTAATTGACTGATGTCTCTTATTTATATTTCCTAAATGTTTACTTATCCACAGTATGATCTTCGTTTTACATGGCTCCTGGTTTATGGGCGGAAAGGGACACGGTCACAGTCATAGTCACAGTCACTGTCACGGTCACGGTCACGGACATTCCTATTCTGACCCCAGCTCACATATAACTGAATCCAGTGAGACATCGCTAATGACAGCAGAAACGCCTCACAAAATTCCAAGTGAAAATTGTATTGTTATTCCAAATGGAAGAAGATTATCTCAGAACGACGGGTAAATATGTGATGGAGATCTGTGACAGAATCCACCCAGCAAAGTGAAACATTACTTATGGTACCCTTTATATGTTATAACGTTACAAGCGTGATATTTGTTCGAAAAAAATCTAACTCTTGACACATGAACAAACCGAAAGGAACTTTGGCAGATTAATATTTTATCATTTTATGTGTAATTTAAAATTAATTTGTTTTTAAATTTAGTGCACATACTTTTGGGTACACAGTCGATCAAACTCGTTTTTAGCCTTCTTCCTTATTTGTGTCATACGAATATATTTTTGTAATATTTTGCAGTGCGTCAAGCTCACGACTAGCCCACGATGAGAAGAACCTGAATCTGCGAGCGGCAATAATTCATGTAATTGGTGACCTTGTACAGAGCATTGGCGTTTTTTTGGCCGCCGTTTTAATCAAGTTTTGTGTGAGTTTCAAACTTAAGATAACAAAAGATACTATTTTTCCAGTAAAAGACACTAAGGGAAATAAATTGCAAATAGAATTACATTACATTAGAACATTAACTAAATATATGAGGAATTAAATATTGCTTCTGAACAGGTCAATTATTCATTTTGTACATACATATTTTCGCTAATAACACAAAATTATATTAAAACAACCATGTTGTTTTGAATTCAAGTTTAAAAAGTAAACAATTCAAACCATTTCAGCCGAGTGCAAAGTATGCTGATCCGATGTGTACACTACTCTTCTCTGTCATTGTTATTTTAACGACGGTTCAGTTGTTCAGAGAATCGGTCTCCATCCTCCTGGACGCTGTGCCGCCGAACCTCTGCTTGCAGAGCTTGCAACGCGACCTGGCTAATCTTGAGGGCGTCAGGTGAGTGAACCAGTCGATGCCACCTAAGCAACCTGTGACCTTTAATTTTTTCTTAACAGATCGGTTCACCATCTAAACGTATGGCAGCACACCAGCGAGCACAGGGTGCTGATGGTGCACCTCGTCATAGGTAAGTGGGTAGTGTTTGCCAATCAGGAGTTATTTCCAATATAATTGCTTTTGTTTCAGACCCACATAGTGATGGCGAGAAAGTGGTAGATGCAGCGACACGGCTGGTCTCTGGTTCCCAATACAAAGTTAAGCATTCAACAATTCAAGTTGAACGAACTACTACGTAGGCCATCTGGGCCGTCACTTCTATTCATTTTCAATTAGTTTTATGCCTCGAAATTCTGACAAACAAATGTAAAAGGCTAATTGCATTTGAAAGAATCATGTGATTTTACCCACTCGCGGACTTACTTATAGCATGCTTTTTCCTAGTTATATTTTTCTATGATTATCATACCAAAGAGCCGACAAAATGTTGTAATATGAATTAAAAAATTTCACTTTTATGAAGTAATAAAAATAGAAATGTCAAGATCAAAATTGTTGTTACTTCAGACTGCCGGTAATCGTATTCACCAAATTGAAAGATACCGATCACACTGAAAGAATTTTTAAAGCGTTATGGACTTTTAAAATAATAAAGGGAGGGAAGGATAGATATTTTCATTATCCTAAAGAACAAGTATAAGTAATTATACTTGTTACTTTAACAGTGATTACTCGATTAAAGGATAAAGGATTTGGATGTCTTTTGCTGCCTGTTACATATATTTTCGGTTGACATTAAGCTGTAATATCTTTGTATTGTATTGTATAATTACAAAACACTTTTACAGGCCATGGCTACTATATACATACTTACTTTGGAAGTAGGAAAAAATCTTGCAATTGTAGCTACTGCTGTCATGAAAAGAAAGATTTAAGTGGGGAAGTTACCATCCTTGGTGTGATCCTGAAAATATATTTTTTTGGTTGTTCTTATAAGTATGCATGCATAATATGCATTTCAGAAGTATTTTATAAACGAACTCACAAGCATCAACTTCAACAGAGGAAAGATATGGGTAACTCTCTGATGTCGAACGCGACATTCGTACACATTCGAATTTCGAACTTGCAAAAAACGTGTGCAAGTGTGTAATTTTTACAAAATATGAAACTTAAAGCTCTTGATTAGCACTATATATGGTGCCAATATCGATTTTGGGCAGAGGTTCGTTTTCGAGATATTCACAAAAATGTGAAGTATTCGCACGCGACACAGACAGAAGTCACTTTTTTTAAAACCAGTTCAAGCCCCGATTTCAGCGAAACGTGATGGACGATTTTAATGCAAATAATTTTAAAGTGTAATGCATTGATTTCTATTAATAAAAATTGTATTTCCAATTTAAAATATTAAGTAGTTTGTTTTTAATTGCATTTTAATCACTGTCGCACGAGAAATTTTTTTCCATCGCACTTTTCGTGATGTTTTTAACTATTTAGTTAAATCAGAGAAGTATAAATTTAGTCTCTTTAGACTCCTTGCAATCTCCCAGTAATGATAGAAAGCAAAAGTCCATGAATAGTTCCTCTGCTTTTGAGATTTTTATCAAAACACACGTGCCCTTTTTTATCGTGTTTTTCATCAAAATGATGAAAAATCGCAATTTGCGCGAGTTTGCATTCGAATAATTCGAAATTTGTTTTAGAATATGATAGTCTTTCAAATTTGATCTATTGGAACACTTTTTATTGTTACTTTATTAAAAATATTAATTTTAGAGCATTTTTGTGGTTTTTGTCGCGGTTGAATTTCTGGAGAGTTACCCATATACACGGTGCTTTTTTTTGTGGTAACATGTGGTAACATCGGTTAAACTGGAATAACTTTGAAAGCATTTGTCAATTGTTTATCTGACAGCTGCTGTCATAAACTTCAGTCCAGCACAATTTTTACCATGGAGCATTACACGCCAAAAGAAAAAGCAGAAATTGTTAAATTTTATTTTCAAAATCAGTCCTCTGTTACGTTAACTCAACGCGCGTACAGAGCAAAATATCGTTCGAAAAAAGTGCCAACACCGAAGACAATTCGACGTATAGTGGCAAAATTTTGTGAAAGTGGTTCAGTGGCAACTAAGAGGCCTAAGATTAAAGCACGCCCACGTCGAAGTAATGAGGCTATTGATGCCGTACGGACCGATGTTCAACAACATCCCGAAACATCGCATCGCCGGAGTGCTCAAGAGTTTGGCATGCATCCATCCACTATGTGGGGATACTTAAAAAGTAAGGTTTATGCTAATCGGCCAGAGTCTCTTGAACAACTTAAGACCAACATCCGCAACGAAATCGCTGGAATTTCCCGTAAAACACTTCAAAAAGTGATGAAAAATGGCGAAAAAAGGGCTGATATGTGTGCAAATGGTGGTCATTTACCAGATATTGTTTTCAAAAAGTAACAGAACAAATTGTGCAAGACCATATTAAATGCCAATAAAGAAAAAATTAAAAAAAAATTAATTTGTGTTAAAGTTATTCAAAAAAAAAACATCGGGTACCATAAAAAAGCAACCTGTACATAAATTTCTGTTACAAGACTTTACTGCCGGCTTACTGTTGAATGAGTATTAGCTATGTTATATATTTATTAGCTTCAGAGGATGACAATGAGTATAAAAAGTTACGTTTAAATTGATTGTCACAAATATTATAGTATTGGGGAAAAAGGGGTTTAAGTATTCCAATTTATATTAGCTACCGGAAGTGGTAGACTCCGTTTTGACAATTTAAGTGGGCGTTAAGAGGATTCTTCGCCCCTTAAGACGATGCTCAAGAGCTAGATGGTCAAAAGAGCAGCCTCGCTAAAGAAGGTTGATCCATGTGACGGCCGCTTAGGGCTAAGCCATACGAATTTGTACCAGTTATTAAGTATCAAGAAGTTTTCTACATTTTAAAATGCTTTTAAATTTCCGAGATACAGGGTAGCGAAGTACTACACTAAAAAGAAGGCTTTTTCAAGGTCTACAAGATTCAGTCGAACTATGAGGGCCGATTTGAAAAATGTAAATGACATAATCTGGATAGACGCGGACATCGCATGAAATAGGACAAACTACCTGACATTTTCAAAAGATCATTTCTATATGGTGTTCCGTCTGTCCGTCCGTTTCTACGCAAACTAGTCCCTCAGTTTTAAAGCTATCTGAATGAAACTTTGCAAGTAGTCTTCTATATGCTCTCACTACTATATATGTTGGAACAGGCCAGATCGGATGGCTATATCATATAGCTGCCATAGGAACTATCGGACAATTTTTAGAAAAAAATTATAACTTAGGCAATTTTCAACATATTTTCATAAAATTTCAGATATGGTCATTTTGTAATGTTTTAAAGATTCGGTTTTAATTTGATTAAAATCAGACCACTATATCATATAGCTGCCATAGGAATATATATATAAATTCATTTAGTTTGTTCGCAACATTTATGTCAGTAACTGAGAAAACGAAAAGTCTTACTTACGTACTGAAAGTGTATTTAAACTTCGGCATGCCGAAGTTAGCTTTCTTTCTTGTTCCAACATATTTTTATAAAATTTTAGATATGGCCATTTTGTAATATTCTTGAATTTCAGCTTTAATTTTTCAAAAATACTGTATTATATAGCTGCCAATCCTTAAATAAACACAAAAATACTTACTAACTGCAAGGGTATTTAAAGTTCGGCTTCCATTCCATTCCATTTTTGTTTCTTATCCGAAATAACAGTTATTGTTGAATTTTTGTTTGAACTCCAAAAAACAAAAACGTTTTTGACTCGCTCTTTTTTTACACCTGCGATCGCCATTTGATATTATATAGTGCTTTTGGTAGGTTAATTGCGATG
Organism: Drosophila bocqueti; assembly: GCA_018151655.1. Taxonomy (NCBI): domain Eukaryota; kingdom Metazoa; phylum Arthropoda; class Insecta; order Diptera; family Drosophilidae; genus Drosophila; species Drosophila bocqueti. The sequence continues at coordinate 41,057 of JAECXF010000030.1, read as the reverse complement.
GAAAAGCTGGAGTCAAGCTGGTCTCTTTGAGAGTGGGATTGTGTGTGATTTGTTGCTCGTTGTAATAAAATAATTTAAATTAATAAAGCTTTGTTGCTTAGTTGGCCGTACGCAGAGTCGACAATTGTGACACGAACTCGGTCATACGCCATTTATTAAATCTGATTAAAATATCACTGGCAATCAAAGGACTTAACCGTAAACTTCTTCCCAGTTCGACTTCAGTGAACCGAAAATGGGCAAATCAAGCATGCTCCCCACACACCCATGCACACACTTCCTCAGGGCCTTAGCACACGGGTGAAGTCAAGTTGAAGCATCTTAATCAATACAGAGCTGACTGCGTAAAGTTGTAATGGTCGGGGCACTTGTCAGATGCCCTGTCGCGCTAACTTGAGGTCCATTTAATCCTCTCAAGACAGTAAATGTGAGTTTCGGACGAGGTCGCCGGCCATTTGCTGGTCAGACGCATGCTTCACGGTTCAATACGCTATTTATAATTTATGAGAATGGACGATAACGAAATCGAATATCGTAGCTGGGAAATAATTTGCGTGAAAATGATTAGGTGCGAGTGTGAAACACAACGCATGAGAGGTTCCCGCAATGACCAGACAGGAAATAATAATATTAATAAATCACTGAACGCGTCGGCCTTAGCACTTGAATTTTCGTACCCCTTTTGGCTCATCTGGTTAAGCTATAACGAAATAATTCTTATTGTTAAAGCAAACAAAGCAATGCCTACGTTTTGTGAAAATAAACAATTTAATTACTTAAGTGAAAATTAAAAGTTGTCCTACCTAAATTTCACAAATGTAAAGTTCTTGTCATTTCAGACTCGACAGGTTGACCAGTTATAATTATATTTACAATGAAATTACAGCTGAATACCCCTTGAAATATATATTCTAAATGATTTAATTTATGGTAATTATATGAAGGCAATATAAGTTTCCCTTTTAACGACCTAAACCTCGTTTCTGTAACTTTTTTTTTCTATAGCCAGGTACTAACATAAACTAAATTTTCCGAAAGCAGCTTTCGGAAAAATTGCAATATATTTCGATCGGGAACCAGTGTGACCAAATATCTTAAGGAAAGGACGGAAAAAAGGCGGAAAACGCATAAATCGGGTCATACTGACATGTACGCACAGCTGTTTTATGTAAACAAACTTTATAAAATTAAATTACAATGAACATGAACGGATTCGATATTGGAATAATATTTATTGATATATTCGCCATTAAATAGCTCAAGGCAAATAACAGGAGGTACCAACGCCGCCGCCACCCACAGACGGATTTTTTTCTTATTTAAAATGTCTTTTGTGAATTAAATCCCATATAATAACCCTTATCATTACGGCTTTTATACAATTAACCTTTCCTGGGGACAATAAAAGCTGCCCATGCGAGCAATGTTTTTATTTTTTGAATTTCCCTCCATATCTAGCTTTCGAAATAAATAAATTTATTTATTTCGAAAGCGAAATCACAGCTGATTTGTTTCCTGATCTGGCAACGCTCAACGCGCATTTTGATAGCTAGATTTCGCTTATGTTAGTACCCGAGAAAGCGACCTTTCGGAAAATTCTTCTTCTTCTTTTTTCCGAAAGCGTTTTTTTATATGGAGTTTGGCCGCTTTCGGAAAATTTAGTTTATGTTAGTACCTAGCTTATGTTATGGACGCGGTAAACCCATGAAACCCACTTTAATTTGAAAAAGGCCGATAAAATCTAGCTTATTGAATATTGTTTATGGTGGGGTGGTGTCGAGGATCCTCCGCTAAAGGATTCCAGAAAATATTATGTGTATATATCCCACGAAGAGACGAAGAAATATTCGGGGGTCGCCCGTAGTGTTTATTGAGCATTCATTTGGTGACTAATTTCAGCTTAAACATAGAGCCGTGCTCCCGCCCGCTTTACTCCGCTAAAGCGATAGCGGGAGATCGGCGGCGTCCGACTGCTGGTTCGGATTTGACCGGATGCACTAGCTCGGGCCGCGGGAGCACACAAGAAGGTGAACGCGGGAGCATCAGCGGGGCACGAGCGGATGCGCTTGTCCAGAGAGCGGCGGAAGAGCGCTGCGGAGTGGCCAAAGATGTAGAGGAGCTTAGTTTGGGCGAGCGCTGCCAAGAAAGGTGCCGAGGAGTGGCGGAATATTGTCGCAAAGCGGCCGAAGATTGCAGGAGAGCGGGAAGCGGGCAAGCATCGGCACTCTCAACGAACATTGCGAATACGGGAGCGCAAGAGCGGCCGAGCAATATTCCCATCGGACTGTCGTAGCAGGTTTGCGTAAGGTTTAAAGGCGCCCATTATAAGAATAATACTATATTTTCTTTTTGGTTGAGCAGGGGGAATGCCTCACGCATAGCCCGTTTGCCGTTGCAAAAGAGGTATGTATGTGGGACTTGCACCCGCAAATCCCCCCTTGCCTTTAGCCGTGTTTCCACCCCAGAAAAGCTTTCGCCATTACTTAGAGGTGGTGCCAGTTAAGAGCTATGCGCTCTCATCTTCTTTTTCGTCCAGATCATTATACAATTAGAAAGGTAGTCCAGTTAGATTTTGACAGGCACTGAAATGAACTGAAAGGCACTGAACTGACAAATAGAGTGTGCTTATTAACCCTTAACTGCCCCTTGTAGTTCAAAAAAGCCTACTAGATATCAAAGAGGTAAATTACTATGTTTGCATAGAATTGGCGTTGCGCATATTCTTGAGCTCGCAGTCAGGGTACAGCCTAAAGAGTGCTCCTACAACTTTCTGACTACCTTTCTAATTGTATCATGGTCCAGATTAACCAGCTGTTTCATCCAAATCAGGCTTTTTAGCTCTGAAAATGTTCTCTACAACTCCTGCGACGTGTTTCCAGGCTGCTTCGCTGGAACAATATTCTGGGGTTATTGCTCAAACAAGTTTCTCCAGGCATCTGCGCGCCGGTCCGAACATTTCGCACTGGAAAATAGTGTGCTCAACATTGTCCATCTCCGCATCTCCAAATACTCATCTGGCGTCATCTTTTTTCCTATAGAGTGTAATAAGGCACCAATGTCCTGTTAGCATCTGTGTAATGTAGTAATCCACATCTCAGTGTTTTCTTGCAGTCCATGCTACCAGGTTTGGTAACAGTGTACCTGTCCATCTCCCTCTTTCTTCAGCTACCCATCTTTCCTGCCATTGTTGGAGGGTTTCTTCTCTGCTTCGTTCGATTAACGCTCTCGTTGTCTCTTTGCACCTCCAGTAAAGGTTTTAATCTGCCGGCAGTCTCAAGGGTGCCTGCCCAGACCTCACATCCGTAAAGCATGATTTCGTTGTTTGCCTCCATCAAGAGTTTCCGCCTTAATTGTAAATGGCAGTCTAACTCCTAGTCAGTTTCAAATCGTGTGAATTCACCCACCTTTTTACTTGCGCTGTGGGTACTCGGCATTTCGAGCTGTAATGACTGCAACTATGTCATTTCTAGATGAAAAATTTCGTCGTAGCTGATGTTCCATAGCTCCGGTCCAAGTATCCCTGCGCTTCTCCAGAAGTTAGTTTCAGTCAGTCAGTTTCTCCCATGCTTTTGTTTGATTCTGTTATCAAGATAGTTTTGTATTATCCGCATTAGATAGAGCATCGATTATGTTTCCCCATTTAACACTGTTGAATGCGTTTTTCACGTCCAGAGTTGCTAGAAGTACAACAGGTCTCGAGAAGTGGTTGCCTTAATGGCTGCTGCACGCTAGGCTAACGACTTCTTGAATTGGTCCAAAGGTGGACCTGCCTGGTCTGCATGTCGACCATACTGCCTCGGTGAAAGACCTCCCCCTCCCCCTGATAGTCGAGGCTTGATCATTTTTTCTAGTAGTTTCCCGGTTGTGTTTAGCATACATAGAGGGTGATGGGGTTAAGGGATCTCCCTTTCCCTTGCTTATCTGAACCAACCGTTGCAACTTAGATGTGTCCGGAAATTTCCCGCTGGTAATGCACTCGTTATAAATATCCAGAAGGATTTGGGGTCTGTTCTCTGCAATCAGGACCTTTGCTGGGATATTGTCAGGACCTGAGGCCTCCCTCCTTCTTAGGGTTTTTGGCGCTCTCTGTAGTCCATCCACTGTGAAAAGCTCGATTTGTTCTTCTGCTATTTATGGGGTAGTTATCGAAAAGCTATTTGTGTGATCGGGGAATAGTGCTTTGACTATGTAGTCCATTTGTCCATGGGTCAGTATTGACATTGCTGCAGAGGCATTTCCATTTCTCCGATTTACTTTACCGAATGACGGTATTTAAGTTCTTCTTGGATTTCTTAAACTGACTTTCATTTTCTGTAAGCTGCCCTCTGCGTCTAGCTCTAGTAAGGCGGCATCTGTTTTTGATGATCGCTTCTTTAAGAGCTTTAATCTCTTCTGTCCACCAATACACTTCTTGGATTTGTCTCCGAGGATTGCCCATTTTTGGCATCGAAGCGTTGCAGGCCAGTTTGATCGTTGCCATGTTGTGGTTAACAATGTTTCCGCCACTTTGCCGGGTTTGTCTTGCGTCGATTTCTTGTATCAGCCGTGCTTTGTCCAACCGATTAACATCTATTTCTCTTTGGTGCACCCGTATATAGTTATGGTCGCTTCCGTTTTAGATGTCGAGGACTTTTCAATCGGCGGTTTTTTGAGCGCAGTTTTCTGACTAGGGGCAAATGAGACAATCGTGTTAAAATGAATAAAGTGAATTCGGAGCGTTCGCAAATGATTCAATTCATTCAATTCAAACGGCACATTCTAAAACGAATGAAGTGAAGTCCGAGTTATATGAATGGGTGATACGAATGTCTTGTCTGCGTATGTGTGTATGTGAGTTTCAATAATAAGACAATTCGTTTTAGACAAATGGTACAATGCACATAATAATACAAAACACATAGAACACTTAGACTTACCTTCGCGCTGTCCGAACTAATTTTACACAATGACAAAATAAAGAATTTGCAGTACTCTGAATTGCCGTTGAAAATTCATCGGCTTCATTTGGGCTTTGAACGCCTTCATTGAGTTCATTCTATCGGGCGCTTAAAACTCCGAACACATACGAAGTGAAAGCAAAGAGAACGCGACAACTGAATGGCATGTATTCTGAATACATACTAAAACGAATGAGTACTCTAAATGCAAACAAATAGATTTCTGTTATGCAGCCCTCTATTTCTGACACTACGGTTATGTCGGAGATTGTACACGCGTTCCCTAATCGTCTGAATTTTGCTGTTGCCCATACATTTGCAGTTAGCATTCCGATTCTTGCTGCCATATTGAAAACTCTACGGCCTCGAGTCAGTTGATGCCATACCCCATGCTTGAGCTCTTCAGTTAAAGTCTCCTGCTATTATAAGCTCGTCTCTTATTTGCCTGGCGTTGCCTTCAATGCATTCAAGTTTCGTCTGGAAAGTCTGAATACCGTTACCCAAGTCAGATAGCGGCTGAATATCGTCCAGTTTCTGATTTGTGTTAGTACATGGCATCTTCCTCTTTAGTTGCTTCTGTGTGAAACCGTGGTAGGGTCCGGAATCCATATTGATGCCGTCTTCTAGCCAAACACCTTCCTCCCGTCTCTTATATTGTTCGCTACTGAAACCCACGTCGATTTAGTTATCTATCACAATTTGGGGCAGCGTTGTTTCTATACATATTTGCTTGAAAAATCCTCATGGCTTTCCTTTTCTGGCCATTCTAGAACAGTTCGCTGTACCAGGGAGGTGTCCAACGTCACTCCTGTTTTCTGATGTGCAGATACAACATTTCGCAGCCTTTGTGCAAGTCTTCATTTTATGTCCACTTTCACCACGTCTGATGCAGACGTCTCTCCTATACGGTCCGTTGGAGTCCTTTTGCAAATGTTCAACGCCACTTAAAGCATCTCTTTATGTCGAGGCACCGCTTGATCATCATCAAAAGCCAAGTCGATCTACCCATGTCCGTCTGTCAGTCCATTTTTACACAAACTAGTCCCTCAGTTTTAAAGCTATCTAAATGAAATTTTGTAGATAGTCTCACTACTATATAAGTCGGAACGGGTCGGGTCGGCCGACTATATCATTTAGCTGCCATAGGATCGATCGGTAATTTTTTACGATAATATATAATATATAATTTGAATTATGGCAATTTTGTATTATTCTAGAATGTCGGTATTTATTTTATCAAGATCGTACTACTATATCATATAGCTGCGACAGAAACAATCGAAAAATGGAGGAAAAATTATAATTTTGCCCATTTTCAACATATTTTCATATAATTTGAGATTTGGCTATTTTGTATTATTTTAGAATTTCGGTTTTAATTTTATCAAGGTCGTACTAATATAGCTGCAAGGGTATACAAACTTCGGTGTGCCGAAGTTAGCTTCCTTTCCTGTTATACGTTCAAATATGTCCATTTTACAGTAGAATCCGGTTATAGCGACTTTCAAGGGACCGATGATTTTACGTCGTTATAGCCGGTAGGCACAAACCGGTAGTACTTTGCATACAATACTATTGTATGGGAACCAATTAAGACATCGAGTTTTCGTCGCAATAACCGGAAAAACGCTATAACCGGAGTCGTTATAACCGGATTCTACTGTATATATTTTCACAAGTTCGGTTTTAATTCTAGGCAAATCGGATGATGATATCATATTGCTGCCATAGAAAATGCTAAGCTGTAACTGTAAAATTGTAAATTTTATAGTACATATACATATATACATACATATGTACCAAATTTTATAGGTAAATATATTTTATATATTTCCGGTTAGTTTTTCTTTTCATTTTATCTAAGCTGCAAAGGTGGCAAACAATGTCTGCCGGCTCTGCATCTTAGAGATTATATTGGGGATTGATCCAGTGCATCTGAAAAAGGGTGGCATGCAAGAACTCTATAAATGATTTCTTTGGTTTTCGAAAAGCGGTCAACACTTATCACAATATTATCGTGAAGAAAAAATCCACTAAAAGGCTTTATTACCCTCTTTCAGAAGACACTGCAAAGTGTAGAATTTTGTATTCTTAGCTTTTTAATTTTATTTAATATCATTTTTTAGGGAAATATGCTCATAAATGCATTACAAGTCTTTTGGCTGAAATTAAACATACAAATACAGGACTCCTTGTCTTTTCTTATAATCTACATAACGATAACTATCCCTAACACGTCGAAAAAGTACAACCAACTTTTTACATAAACTATAAGTAATTAAATATTGAATCTCTAGTGCCTCTCTCTGTGGTCATCGTTGAAAATAGTTACAAGTAAAAAGGATATAAACTAGCTAAAACGTGGTGAGTTTCCTGATCTGTTTGGTGAGTTTAGCCGTGGATATCCGTATATGTAGGCCTCTGTTAAGGACTCAGAATTGCGAGTGGGTGAAAAGCTACGCGAACGCGATTTTTCTGTAACAATACAAAAACAAGATGAAATATGTCAAAATAGCAGAAAATGTAAGCTTGGTAAAAAACACTTACCAAACGTGTCGTCGTGATGCGTTAATCTGTGAGAATGCGTCATCGATTTGTTTTTGTGAAATACTGCGGGAAGAATGGAAAATTGCATAGTAAATCGGTGTAGTTAATGGTGTTTTTTATGTAAAATCAACAAAGCCAACGCCACCCATAAGTGATGAGATACAATGTGTATAAACCGTTCACAGGGTTTATAATAGAATAATAGTTAAATATATATAAGTTATATATAGAAAAAATTATCTTTTAAACACCTGTTAAAAACTTTCCATAAACGTCTTATTAAAATTTCCTACCAAGAGAACACCTTTGCGAGGTCAAACATATCTTTAAGTGCGGTTAATCCTGCCTCCAATGCTGATGATAATAGTTTTGCTTTCTTTGGTTACTATCGCTTTGCCGCTGCCCAAAACTTTTTGGTTTTCATGCACGAAATGACTATAAACTTTAAACTAATACAGAAGGGTAGCGAAGTTTGCTCGTGGCTTGAGCACCCCTCTCTCAGTTTCAACTGCTCTGCCTAGCCACGGCGTTTGTGTGTGCCCGGAAAATTATTAATTAAACTTACCCTCAGAGTTGACTTGGGTGACGCCCTGCGTTTGGAAGCATGACATGTACACTGCAATAGATAAAGAGAGTAAAAACGGTGAAGTTAAGTTTGTAAGATAAAAACAAAACAAAAGTTTGGCGATACATATTTAAAATGTGTATGCATGAAAAAGTGCAATTAATGAAGACGCAGATGCTACTTTTGCTGCCTTTGTCCTGAAAATCGTGCTCCATTTAAGGATTGGTTCGTTAGAAAACTGAGCAAACACTGCATCTTATCAGGTTGACAAACTCAAAGGTAGAGCATTGGACCAAGCAATTCATTGGCTTATTTTTAGTGGGATCCAAATGTTTTCGAAGTAATAACCCACTATCCCCATCCAAACCTCGAGACAAGGAATACATTGAAAAAAGGTGAAACAACAAGCCCTGAAAGGAAATACTACAACCTACGCACACAAAAACTTAAGAGATAAACGTTCAAAAGTGAAAGGAAATGTAAAAGTTTTACGCAGATTATATTCCGTGGACGTTCTTTGTGCGAGGTACTAAAAATGTATCCAAAAAGAAAACATTTGAATCCAGGGGTCTGATTATGTATCCAAATCCGATATCGATTTAACTCCATCAGATGGGCTGATCATCGCTGAATGTTCATCTTGTTCCACTTATACAAGGGAATATCCCGAAACCAAATTTTAAGAACACAAATTGCCTGGGTAATGCACACGCAACAGCATACTGCTCATTAGGTTTAGTTTCCGGAGACTTCCACAATTCCACTCACTGCCTTGCTAATAAGTGAGAAGATGACAAGAGGAAATGTGAAAAGTGCAGAGAAAAAAACAGTAGCTTGTAGGTTAACAGACCAAATAACTAAATTCCTATGCCAACTAGTAAGAGGTTGAAAAGCACTTCACAAGCAAATGTAGACCCTTTATAAAAAGTTTCACATATGTAAATGTTACACATATTGATATGGAAATACAAATAAAACATTCCTATTGTTGTTGTGGCATTCAAGCTGTAGACTAAAATGCGAATACCTTCTGCTAAATTAACAGATTACTTTGGCATCTACTTAACCCTCTCAGCCCATATTTAAAATTAGCCAAGATAAACATTTTTTTAACAGATATGTATTTGGCTTTTTCGATAGTTACAGGATGTTTTTTTTTATTTTTAAATCATTTACTTAACCCTATAATTCCCACATAGTTTTCCAATACAATAAATATTTATTGAATAAAATAAAAAAAATAAATTTTTACAACAATTACGAACAATTTTTTTTCATACAACTGCACTAAAAACGTCTGCTAAGTAAACACGTGCGCAGCTTACAAGTAACTTATTAGTTATTTTGGTTGCAGAAAACATTAAGGAAGATGTTGAAAAAAAGCGCGAAGCAAAAAAATTTATATTCCAGGTAACTGAGACTTATTTCTATAATGTTGCCTATATGCAACAAGTGGGCTGAGAGGGTTAATTTACAGCAACGTGAATGGCGCGAGCAGCTAATCAGACGGATTTCACCATAGCGGCGCACAGTGTCGATAACGTCCACCTTTTGTGGCATGAACTAATTACTTCAGAACGAAACACATATTAAAGTTCTGTATTTTGAATATGGTTTATCATTACAAAAGGAAGGATTTATTTTTTTTAGTGTACACTTCTTTTTGTTTTTTTGTTTTCAGGACATAATTCGAATTTAATGCTGCTGTACATCATAGAGCCAATTCTAGAAGTGGAGAGAGCTGGGCTCACTTTGTAGCTCAATTTTAATATTAAAATACATTAAAACTTAGTTTATTTTTTAGGGTTACAAATAACACGAGATTAAAGCCAAAAAACACACTATTTCTGCAGTTAACGCCCCCAAACACTATAAATAAGATTAAAAAAAAAAAAAATAATTTTACTACTTTCAAAAAATGGGTTTTGGACAGAAAAAGTGGTCGTTGGCGACACAGTGCGACGTCGATGGCGGCTCTTTGAGCCTTTCTTTTACGGCGCACAGTAGCGCCTAAGATAGTTTTGGGTTACAAAAAACATAACTCTAGAACCAGTTGAGATATTTTCATATTTTTAAAAAATTTGTTTAAATGAAAGGTAATTTTAGTACCTTTCGTTTATGTGGTCATACTATTGGTGTAATAAATAGTAGATATTATACTCGAAAATGAATGTTTTTGTTAATTTTTATCCAATTTCGAAAAATACTTTTCGTTCGTTTTCTCTGAAAATGCTAATATGGTGCATATTTTATGTTTTAAAAACAACAAAATTTTAAAGAAAAATAAAAATTCAAATTTTTGACTAATTTTCAATTTTATGCACTTTTTGTTCAAAATAATCATTCAATTTTACATAATTTAATATTTTTGAAGAATAATTAATCATTATACATGCATTTCAAATCATTAAGTGTCCTTACAAAGTCAGGAATTAAAAAACAAGCCGCCTATACAGGAAAAAATGTATGCCCGCCATACAATTTCGTACTGTGCAGCGACTGTGCTTGTACCAGAATTTGCACGAAGCCGCGCGTTTTTTACGCTGAGTTGAAAGTATCTTTTGCCTTGGAAATTCTTGGGGACAGGTTAGGGCAGCCGATCTTTTTTGAATATGATAAAGAACATATTCAGGAACAACGCCTCATACGCCAAACCAATAATAAAGCGTAATAACATTTTTGACATTCCATCAAAGTTGAAAAATATATAAAAATGAGTACTTCGGTAAAACAGGTATGCCTGGGCGTGCAGAAAATATTATATTTTATTCTATCTTGGTTTTACCGAGATTTGATGACCCTTTATTTTTCGCACTTTTCCTGGCTTAATCAAACGCAAACTATTGCCTTGCTCGAAATTTTTCGGTATTGTTCCAGGTTGTTTTTAAATCTTCATAGCAATTCAAATGTGTGGGTAATTTTTTTAATTACCTAATTTTTATACCCTTGCAGGGTATTATAATTTTATTCAGAAGTATGCTACGCAGTGAAGAAGGCATTTTCGACCCTATAATGTATTTAGATATATTCTTGACCAGCATTAAATTATAACTTGGCCAATTTTCAACATATTTGATACATTTAGAGACTTGACCATTTTGTATTATTCCAGAATTACGATTTTAATTTTATCAAATTTTATCATCTAGCTGTCATACGATTGTTTAATGTGAAAGAAAAATGTAGTTTAATAGGTAAACGTTAAAACCGAATTATATAAATGCTTTATATGATTCCTATTAGTTATCTTTTAATTTCATTAAATTTGGTTAAGGGGGTAAACCCACCGAGAAACGCAAAAAAAGGCCATTTTTGTAAAATTTTTTCCTGGCAACCTATAAAAGTAATCAAACCAATTTTTTTTGTAAATGATAAGCACACATTTCAACTAATATTTTATAACTTTTTTATTGAAAAATATTAAATAGACTCCGAACTATCCTTTGTCCCGTAACCTCCTGAAAATCGAAGGACCTCCGCGGTGCGCACTCCTGCTTCATTTGTAATCATCCAAATCAAAAAAAAAAAACAAAAGATTATTAATCTGGAGAGCTTAATCTAGTCCTTAACGTAGGATTTTTTGAAAATATTGAAAATATATAATTTGGCGATATGGCGGCCGTTTGAACTCAAAGTTGCGATTTTCACGAAAAAAAAAAATCACCATTTTCTTAATAAAAAAAAAACTAAAAATATTAAAAAAAAAAATAAAGACTAGATATGTACTTATGCATAGAATAGCCACAGTCAATCGGTTTATTAGTTTTCGAGATATCGTGCGCACCGATTTCAAAAACATGGTTTCGAGAAAAACGCGTTTGAAAATTTGTCAATGGGCAAGCGCACGTGTAACGAAGGCATACATTTTCATTTTCGGCCATAACTTCGTCATTTTTTAAAATTTCACCAACTTGGACCACACATTCTTAAGATATCAAACGTCTAAAATCGTCTAAAATTGCGATAAAATCATGGAAATAGTGGAAACAGATCGGCACGTAATCACCTATTCAATTGCTGAGGAACCCAGGATAAGCCAGAAACCCGTTTGGACTATTTGCATAACCTTGGATTTAAAAAAAAGCTCGATGTTTGGGTGACACGCGAACTAACCCTAAAAACATGATAGGCCAAATTTCCATCTGCTATTCGATGCTGAATCACAACAAAATCGACCCGTTTCTTAAGCCGATTGTGACTGGCGATGAAAACTCAACATCAAGCAACAACATTGATCGTGGTCAAAACTCGGGGAAGCGGCCCAGACGATAACCAAGCCTGGATTGACGACCAGGAAAGTTTTGTTGTGTGTTTGGTGGAATTGGCAAGGAATCATCTGCTCCCTTATGGCCAAACGCTCAATCCGGCCCTCAACAGAGGCCGAATTGTGTTTCATCAGGACAACGCCAGGCCACACACAACTTTGGTGACGCGTCAGAAGCTACGGGAGCTCGGATGGAAGGTTTTATCGCATCCACCATATAGCCCGGACATAGCGCCAAGTGATTACCACCTGTTCCTGTCCATGGCGAATGCCCTTGGTGGTGTAAAGTTGAACTCAAAAGAGGCTTGTGAAAAGTGGCTGTCCGAGTTCTTCGCAAATAAGGAGGGGGGCTTCTACGAGGGAGGTACTATGAAGTTGCCGTCTAGATGGCAACAGATTATCGAACAAAACGGCGCATATTTGAACTAAATTCGATCACTGCAACACTTTTTATAAAGACTTGAATAAAGAGCAAAAAAGCGGAAGGGAGATATTTGACAACCTTATATGAAGCATGAGCATGCCTAATGGTGCGGCGATATGTAGCAGTGGAATAGAAATATTAGTTCGTTGATAAAATTCACTTATAACTCTTTTGTTTGTTCCTAGTGGTCAAAACTTACCCCAGATTGATATGATAACAATCACTGTTGTTGTAAGGATAAAGCCCAAGTTCTCCAATATCCTATACACCAAAGGACCGCCATATGAACGTCCAGCGCATTTTTGAGCCAACATTGTGCTGCCAACAATGGGGACCTGTAAGTGTTTGGGAATTAGTGAAGGGTTAATTTAAATGGATGGATTTTTTACGGAGTTAATAAACAGTATCTGACAGTCAGCAGGGAAAAGTTAAAATTTTTAAACAGGAATTCATGGCACTTGTACTAACTCAAATATAAACTTTTCACCCTCATATTTATTCTTTACCATATAGCTATCCCAAAATAGATAGTGAAATCGAGTGTGGGATGACATTAACCTTCGGGTGGCGTCAAGCGATCTTAGGAATTATTTTAGGTGGTTAGATTGAGATAGCGAAATGTGGAGGTGTCGAGGGCTACAGTCGAGTGTGAGATAAGCAAAACCCAATCGTTTGTCGCTTACAAAATACTTTTTAATATATGGAGGGATCGCCTTGTTTGATGCCGATCCCGAATATATACATATGTATACGTTATACGATAAGAAATGACTCCATTGCTACATTGCGAACTTCTTTCTAAAATTATAATATCCCGATATATTTGTACGGGTTAAGTAAGGGGTTTGGATATTTAGACATATACAAATACTTCAGGCGTGGGCACGAGATCTAACGGAAAGAGCAATAGTGCAACCACCGACACAGTGTAAGATTTTTCCCAATCTAGAAGGACGTAATTTAAAAAAATAAGTCAATGGTCAATGAGCTTTAAGCAGCACTTTTAGAAATGTTCAACTATTCCAAAAACACGCACACAACAAAAGGAAAATTTGTATCCCCTTGTATAATTTTAATCAGAAGATTGCAACGCAGCGAAGGAGACATTTCCGATCCTATAAAGTATATACGCTTCCTCACGTATATCTGGATACAACTTTGGCGTGCCGAAGTTAACCTTCTTTCTTATTTGTTTTGAAGATAACCAATTTTAAGTTGGGCTTTAAAAATGCATGCAAACTTGCATTGGATCGCGTGATCAAGGGGAGAATCTAAAAGTTATATATGGCAATAACATATTGCAAGGCTGTGTTTTGAATTTCAAAATAAGTTTCGAAAATTTAGGAAAGATAAACCGAGAAATTTAGAAATAATGATAAATATTTATCTTTTAGACGTTTTATTGATATCATATGATACATTTATTACAAATTGTTTAATACTACAAAAAACTGGAGAGTAGGAGCTTTTATAAGATGTGCTCAACTATTGCCATAAGCTCAGTATAGGTCTACCCGAATTTGAATCAAATAAACTTGGGAAGCAAAAATTCAGTAACAATTTTTCATACCATTTATATATATATATTTTTTTTTAATTTTATACCTTTTTTTTTGGTTTTTTAAATTAATAAAAAATGTTATAATTATTAACAACCTATTTTTTTTTTTAAATTTCCTTTCAATTGTCTTCAATATATATTTGATTTTCAGTTATTCGACTTATAGCCGTAAAGTTACAGTTAAAAGCATAAGCTTGTAGTCTAAAGCTAGGTACTGACATAAGATACATTTACTTAAAGCGGCCAAACTCTAGATAAAAAAAACGGAGCGAAAAGAATAACTTTCAGATTTTCGGTTTCGCGGGTACTAACGGGTAAACGCGTTGCCAGATCAAGAAACTAAAGAGCTGTGATTAAGCAGCGAAATAAATCATTTTATATATTTCGAAAGGAGGGGATGTGGAGGGCAATTCTAAAAATAAAAACATTGCTCGCATGGAGCGCTTTAAATAAATTAAATAACGAAAAAATCCGTCTGTGGGCGGCGACGGCGTTGGTGCCTCCTGTTATTTGCTCCTGTTTTCAGCTATATAGTGGCGCATACATTAATAAATAGTATTCCAATATCGAATCCGTTCATGTTCATTATAATTTAACTTTAAAGTTTTCATGTTCATAGTAATTTAATTTTATAAAGTTTGTTCACATAAAACAGCTGTGCATACGTGTCAATATGACCCCATTTTACGCGTTTTACGGCTTTCCTAAAAACTTTTTGGTCACACTGCACTATGGGGCCAACGACCACTTTTTGTGGCATCAATTAATAACTTTTAAACGAAGTAAAATTTTTAAGTTCGGTTTTTTGAATACTGTTTATCACACAAAAGGAAAATATTTTAGGAAAAAATGGGCGCGGTCTCATCATTTTTTTGAAAGATTAATTTTTTTGCAGTGTAAAAAGATTTTTATTCAACTTTTTTTTTAATTATGATTAGCATTGAAAAATAATACAATTTTGTAAAATTTGACATTTTACAATAATTTTTTTAAGCCAAATTACAGTATTGTTTTTTTGTCTGGTACATGCGGCCAATCACATGCAGCATTTTATGGTTCTGCTCTCTCATTTTTAAAGGAACTAATTAGGATTTTTGTGCAATATGACTTGGAGGAATATAGACCTCGTGTACCATATAAAAAAATTGAAATATTCGCAACCTTTGGCTATTTATATGTCAAAAAACTCGATAATTCCGAGAAGTAAGGTTAGAACCTTAAAAGTTAAATTTCACAGAAAGTGCGCAAAAGTGCACTTTTGCTTTCGGAATATAATTAGAATTTAATACTCTACAACATAGAGCGAGTTCTACTTTGTAGCTCAATTTTAATATTAGAATACATTAATATTTGAAAAATTTGTTTATGGTTACAAATTACACAAGATTAAAGCGAAACAATCGACTATTTCTACAGTTAAAACCCTCAAACATATAATTCAAACCATTTTGAATAAGATTGCATCCAAAAAGTTGCACTTCATTTGGGATTTTAACATTTGATCGACATTTAAATAAGCGATTAACAGCGCTAGCTTCTCGTTGCATTAACAGCTATCTTAAGAGTGGCGCGCTCTGTTAAAATTACTTTAACGTAACATTACAGATTAATGTTTTATGAAAAGTCGTCTTTAAGGGGGTCTTCTACCTTCGCGCCCAAATTTGGGGCCTATTTTTCGAAAATGGATTGCAAAAAAACTACACATGATATCCGAACAAAATTTTTTTTATTTGATTAACTAATGCTTGAACTTGAAAAAAAAAAACCATATGAATTTATCATAACATTTGCCATTGGCGCGTCGTCGAATTTACCTCTGCCGGCGCGAAAGAGTCAAACGGCTGGCAAGAAATCTCAGCTTCAGAACATGCAAACAACAAAAAGTTTTTTTAACTTAATTTTAAGAACGTCGACGTCGAGACACAAGCTTTTTTTAATATTTGCAAATTTCACAAAATGGCAGCGATTTGAAAAAAAATTTAATTTTTTGACCATGTTTTTCAATATAAAAATGACTGTAAAAAATTGAACAAACATTTTTTGGAAAAAAGCTTGTGTCTAGACCTAGCGAGATGTTTTGTGAATAAGTAACGCTTTACAGATCTAGGATATCTTCTATGGTTTCGTCAAAATCGTGCCAAAACTTTTGAAAAACACTACTTTCGGGAAAATGGTCAAAACGTATGGAGGTGGCAATCTTTCGGGCTTCGTTTACCCATGAAGGAATGCGAATTTTACAAAACCCTTTATATGGCGTATTCCTCAGATCCTCTAGTATTTAAAAAAATTAAAAAAAAAAAATCGATTTTTTCAAACCGCGAAGGTAGAAGACCCCCTTAAGCATTTAACAAAATATTTTGTAAATAAAAAAATATTTTAAAACAAGTAAGAAAGCTACAGTCGTTCGTGAACAACTGTTATATACCATGTACCAAAATATATCGCCGCTCGAATTAGCTCTTTGACAACGATAAACAAAAGTCAGCTGATCGCGACTTTTGCCTATTAGAGAATCGTAAACAAACTCGCTCTTTGCAAAACCACGACCATCTCATGCACTTGCGTGTGCAAGACAGAGAAAGAGATAACCCCTCTCTCTTCTTTGCGCACGGGAGTTAGTTTCTTGCGCTCATCAGTTTTGTTGTTGTTTTTCGGGATGCACCTGTTGCTAGCTGCCAAATAGATAGCACACTGATAAGTAAATAACTTTTGTGTTTTTCACCCGATCTTTACCAGATTTTCGGTATTGATACATGTTCTACATATGCATGCGTATGCAAAAAAACAAAGATCTATGGTAAGATTTGTGGCTGCAAAACGTTTTTATTGATTTGCGGGGGAGTGGGGGGGAAAATTTTTATATCTGAAACAAACTTGATCTGCGTGCAAAACATTCCGACCTACATACCGAATTTGGTGGCTCTAGCTCTTATAGTTGCTGAGATCTAGGCGTTCATACAGACGGACAGACGGACAGACAGACATGGCTATATCGACTTGGCTGTTGATGCTGATCAAGAATATATATACTTTATGGGGTCGGAAATGCTTCCTTCTGCCTGTTACATACATTTGCACGAAATTAATATACCTTTGTACCTACGGTACATGGTATAAAAATGCAAAATTAGTTTAAAATTCGAAAACGTTTTTAAATATTTTTGTTTTCAATTTTTATTTTTAAAAGTCATATTTTTAGAGATTTTTACGGCCACTAAGTCCCACACCCGCTTTTTGAAGTCTAACCATTTTATTGGGTTTAATCAAATTTTCACTCCAAATTTCAAGATATGGGCAATTCCACGAGAAGGTCAACCGGAGCAAAAACAGAAAATATGCTCTAAAATTGATATTTTTAACATAGTAACATTAATAAATGTTCCAATTGATCAAATTTGACATCCTTTATCATATTCTAAAACAAATTTCGAAATATTCCAAGGCATACTCGCGCAAATGCGATTTTCATCATTTTTGATGAAAAACACAAAAAATAAGATCATCTTGTGTTTTCGTTAAAAATTTCCAAAGCAGAGGAATTATGCTTGGACTTTTGCATTCTATCATCACTGGGAGATTGCAAAGAGTCAAAAGTGACCACATTTATACTTTTCTGATTTACTTAAATAGTAAAAAAAGCATCATGAAAAGTACGATGGAAAAGCATGTCCCGTGCGACATGTCCCGTGCGACATCGATACAAAGTCAAAAAATTTTAAAAAAGAGGGAAACGATCTTTTTGCTTTAAGACAAAACAAACATTATTAACATAAATGATGGCACAACATTTTAAAAGTAGACTCATTAAAATATACCTTTAGGTTTCGCTAAACTTGGAAAACAAACGGTAGGCCGACAAAACGACTTCCTTTTTTGTCCGTGCGACATCGGTAGTTTTTTGCAATTATCTTGAAAACGAAAAGTTGACCGAGCTCAACTTTTTCACCAATAATAGAGCTATGGAAGAGTAATAATTTAAACATACTCGCCAAATTTGAGTTGCTTTAATTGTATCTTTTTTTTTGCTTTAGAAGCGTAAAAGTGTCCCGTGCGACATCATGGAATTGCCCATATACATTACCACCGTTTATACGTTATTATCAGATCGGATCAATTTAATTATTTATGGATTGCTTTCATCCTAAAATTAAAGTTTATATGCTCTTACCTCAATGCTCTGCTCCGTCTCAGGTGATGTGACCGATACATAGAATTGTTGATCCAATGGAAAGTCCTCGAAAAATCGTAACCGATATTTGCTCATACCATGCCCATGCTCAATAAAGTCAACAGCAAAGTACGTGGAGTCAGATGGTTTGACCTGTATTATAATATAAAAATGTAATCACATTGTTATGAAAGGGTTTAAAAAATATTTCTTAGTCAGAACCATTTTGCAAAAGTCACGGCGTGGAGCACTGACTGCAAAATACATATGTGTGCGAATTGTATTTAACTGAAAGTATTATTGGACTCTTCTCCTCATGATGCGCCAACCCTGTGCATTGAATTATGCAAATTTGGATTTTTATTTTTTACAAGTATAAACAACAGCATTCTGGTTCTGATTGGGTAAGGTAATAAGCAAAAGATAAAATAATTTATTTTTTAATACATCAATAATTAAATAAAAGATGTGTTATATAATTCATGTTGCTAATTCATATTCACATAATGTGTGTTGCATATGTTCAACATCCCATCAATCTGTTGACGTTAAAAATATAATCCCTCTGATAAAAATCACTTTATAACACACCGCCAAGGCAGTCTGTTATTTGGTATGCTACCAGCCACTAAGTCAGATCCCCACGTCAAACATTTCCTCTGACTCAACTCGACACTAAAGCTTAAAGATTATGAAACTTTCAAACTTTCGAACCGAAAAAATGTGACCGAAGGCGTGGAAGCTAGGCCGAAAAGGCAAATTACACAGCATATTTCAAATAGCCACAAAACAATAATTAAAGCCCAAAGATGCAGCTAATATTTTACTGAAAGCAAGTAGTGCCCAAAGAAGCCCGGATGCGGAAGTCAAGTAAAATGCAGTCACTTTGAATTTTTCAGACAGGGACAATGCCGAGACAATGTCTTCACACAAAGGCTAATAATGAACCGAAAATGAGAAGAAGGTAATGGTGTCCGCCATCCTTGCATTGGCATGGTGTCTGCAGTAGGCTAATGTTTTAATCTTTGAGTAATGTGGTTGCCTTTAGCTTCAGTGTAGTAACGAATAATAAACCGAAATTATGCTGAACGGTTTGTTTTTTCGATTACTAATTTGATGTTGTACATATTTGATGGATAATTAATTTAATTTGCGAAAAATTTTTTTTTTACTTCCATATTTGAAGTGTTGGTTTGAGCAATAAACTATAAACGATTACCCCATAAGAGGTGTCATTTTCATTTTAATTCAAACATTAAAATTGTCATGCTAATTTTAATGGAAAATATTATTTATTTTGTACACTGTTACCTACTTACAAATTACAAATTACATTACAGGATGAATAACAGCCATAGCTGCTGTGTTTTCGGCTGAATGCAAAATATTTAATTGTAATTTCCTTTAGATAAATAATTTTTTCAAAAATTTAGAAATGTTGTATATAAATAAATTAAAATACCTTTCAACAACAAATATACCGTTTTCGTAGGTACAGTCGTTTATGCGTGTAAGAAATCTATTTTTAGCTGCTTTTCCGCTGGAATCTCTGAAATTCAATT
Source organism: Drosophila bocqueti (assembly GCA_018151655.1). Classification (NCBI taxonomy): domain Eukaryota; kingdom Metazoa; phylum Arthropoda; class Insecta; order Diptera; family Drosophilidae; genus Drosophila; species Drosophila bocqueti. The sequence continues at coordinate 21,029 of JAECXF010000030.1, read as the reverse complement.
CACTGCGACAAACACAGAAACCAGGACCAGTTTTCATTTCAAAAAGCCCTCCCAATACTGTTTATTGATTATCTCTTCTGTATATCCGTCTAGCTAAAATACACAATTTCATATACAATTCGGCTCCAATTTGGTAAAAAACTTCTTTTGCCTTTTAACAAAAACTTATACATACTTACATTTTATTTTCGGTGGAAACTAAAAGAAAGCGTCGAATTTGCAAAAACGGAGAAGGTTAGAACCCAACGAAATTTGAGGTGCAACCACGAAATATATTTATTTGAAAAGAGTCTCGGATTGGCATGATTGGGGTGTCTTTATACTCGATTTGAGATTTAGTTTACTATCTTTCTAGAAAAACTGTGTCCCAACAGTTAAAAGAACATTTCTCCTGAACTAATTGATTTTTCAAAAGTCCACGTATGTAAGGTGTTAAGGTACAGCCGGACAGAGAGTACACATTTGCCCCGTTGCGAATGGCAATGTCCCGATCAAGAGAGCCGAGAGAGACGATGAAGGAGAGTTGCAGAGAGGCCGCACAAGAAGAGCGAGGAGTCGCAGATAAAAGTCAGCAGAAGCATCGTGTTTTCGGGAGTCGTTGCATAAAGTTGATAGAGTTAATAAAGTTGTCTAAAGTTGCTAAAGATCCCACACTCTCATTGTACGCCAATCTTAGCATCATCATTATTATTAATTATCCAAATAAACTATTCTATAAAATACAAACTCTATATGTATGCACAACTGTCAATTAAAGCGAAACCTTTTGATTGCAAGCTGGTATTTAATTTTGCCATGGTCTGTTTATGGCCGGTTTGACTGACGTGAATTTGATGGAACTTTCAGTATTTTCTCTATTGCAGTTAGTATATGGAGATACGCTTAAATATATCGGAATGGTTCTAATCGGGCCGAATTTTTAATGATTTCAGAATTATGACCCTTAAAAAGAACCCTGGAGAAATTAATATTGAAAAATATTTTTTGTTTTCTCTTAGACGTTGATGTAGTACGATCAGTACATACGTGCTGCCTGATTGTATGCTTGCTTGCATACTAAATTAAGATTAAAGTTTGGAGATTGGAAAGGCTATCTACGTTTGATGTTATCTATATATATAAAATGCTTTGTCCTGACTGACTGACTGACTGACTGACTGATATATCACAGCCATGGCCAAACCACATGTCTTAGAGACTTGAAGTTTTTTTTTAAAAATCAGAATAAAAAATTTCCAGATTCGTATGGGTATTTTAATTTTCTAATTCCACCTGCAACCTATTTTAAAAAATAAAAAACATAAATTAAAAAAATAATATTAATGGGATAATATTGATATTCGTCTAAGGCTTAGAGTAGGCCTTACCTCATTTTATATTTGTCATTCGACTTCAAAGAATCTTTATTTCTCATTCAGTGCGCTAACTTCAAAGCGAAATTTAATACGAAATTTTAAGTGTGGATCTGCATCCGATCAAAGCGAGGATGCAATAGCGGCCCTCTAGTTATATATAAATCCCTATAATTTGCACATAAAACTCTAAAGCTGGGATCATAAAATAATTAATTATTATTATTCAATATTAATAAAATAGTTGTAAAATAATTATTATTATTAATTTTAATATAAAATTTAAAAATAAAACTTATTCTCATACTGTATTTAAAAAATGGAAAATAATGAATATTTGTTTGTTTTGTTTATTTTAAAAATTGAAAATAATAATTATTTCTACATTTTTAAATAATTATTATTTTCCATTTTATTAAATAAAAACTGGAGAATAAGTTTTATTTTTGATTATTATTTAAAAAATTAAAAATAATTATTTTTGTACAACTTTTTTATTAATAATTTATAAATTTATTTTTCGGACTACTACATATATCATAAAGCTGCCATAGGAATATGTATATTAATTAATTTATTTTGAAAGCTTTGTTGATAGCAACATTTAGTTGTTGCGCAACATTTTTCAATGTCAACATGTTTTGCTCAACATTTATATTATCTAAAAGAACACGCGCAAGCGAAAGGAACCGCAATCCTTAAATATAGCAAATTTTAAAAACTTACTGCAAGGGTATTTAAACTTCGGCTTGCCGAAGTTAGCTTCCTTTCTTGTTGAAAACTCCCTTAATATGGCATACCCAATTTTTTCAACTTTCCAGCTCAACTTTTTAGTAGTAAATTTTATTTTACTCAACTCTTATTTGCGATCCCTGCTCTAAAGGGTTAATGCTATTCAAAAGACGTTCTGCAGTGGTGCAACACTAAGGGAATATATGACCTAGTATTTCTACTTGGTATGTGAAAATGAAGCTGACCCAAAGAATCGAAGCACACCTCTGGATTTATTCACCATTCATGAATTATGATCAAAAAAGTCATGTTTTGCATCCAGGCGGACTCTGTAATCATCGAGTTAGTCAGATCTTTTCGAAGTTACTTGAGATCCATCTTAGAAGATCAATTGGAAATCCCATTATATCGAGTTTCCGAACAAGGAGAGAATGTTTAACAGAATCAAATGATTTACTGAATTAAGTATAGATTACATCTGTCTAAAAGTATAAGTATAAAAGTATGCCGAAGATTTATGACTGCAAGGGTATCTAAACTTGCTTGATTAAGGTGCTTTCTTTGTTTTTTTTTTCAAATTGGGCAATGTGCGCCACGAATAAAGGACCCACCTGAACCCTGTGTAGGGCCTTGTCCAGACCACTGATGTGCAAGTCTTGTGGCTTCAAGTCGGTTATTCGCAAAGATTCGGGTGTCACTTTGATACCCGGTACTAATTTTAATGACATCGTGTCCGAAATTCCACTGGGCATTGCCGCCTGTTCGTCAAAGGGGGAGACTGATAATAGTGCTTTCTAAAAAATGGAAAATCACTTACCTCTATCTCCAGGTAGACTTCGTTCGTTTTGACAATTGCCAACAACTCGGTGAATGTAGAGAGCAGTTCCAGTTTGCATGTATACTGACCGGCGATAACATCAAATGCGGCCTCCACTTTATAAAGCTTGAGTAATTGCCGACCAAGAACTTCCTTGGCAATGAGACGACAACTGAAAACATCGACGGGCACCTTCCCCAGTTGGTTTTCGCATTTGGAGGCGTTCTGGGCGAACTGTCAAAGACTCTTAGAGCGGATCAAGGTTTACACAGCCATATTTCAAATAGGACTTACCAGGTTGCTGTACTTGTCAGACTGCACATGGTTACGGAGAACCAACTGTCCCCGGTACTCTGAGCCGCTAAATATATCCAACGACTTGATAAACAAGATCTATAAACAAATTAGGGTAAAATGGTGATCAAGAGGTGGTAAGAAGAGAAACTCACCGCATTAGATTCTCGAATTTCCATGTCATATTTTACGAATCCGCCGTAATTGGCCTCTTCTCCGGTGGTAATAATAACTTTCTCACCTACTTTGTGTCGATGGCTTAGCACGCGGGCAATACCTATTGGGCAGATAAAAAAAATGTAGTAAGGTCCGAGTTTGAATTTGCCTTTGAAGAGTGCTGATGCTATTAAATGTGTTTCCTAGGCATCTTTCATCTCAGCCTCCATCTGAACCCTCCAAGAGGGCGCCGGCTGGGCAATGGGCACTGTAATATCCCGGACAACGGGTAATGCACTGCTGCTTGCTCCGTCCGCGGCAATACAGTGTCTTGCTAAGGCAACGGTTCAATTCCTTCCGCTCAAAAAGCCGGAGAAAATTAACCATTTGGCATGGGTGGAGGGGCCTCCAGATGGAGGCGTAGTGGGAGGGGGCCAAACTGGAGGTGGTGGACAGGGAGCTAATCCTATCCATACCGAAGGCGAAGGTACTCTTCCCCATCGCAATCCAAGGGGATCGGGCGCTGAAGCTGCTACAGCGCCAAAACCCCGACATTCCCACCGCAGATTGGAAGCTGCTGCACATTGTGACCCCGACACCCGAAGAGGGGGCCAGTGCACAATCCTCCAAATCTACAAAATTAGGACATCCTGTACCCCAGATACGGGAAGATGGCGTGGGGCATGGAGCCATGGAGCAAGGGTCCGTCGACATCGCGTTGGTCCAGGAGCCGTGGATTGCCTCGGGCAATTCCATTGCCGGACTAAAGTCCTCAGCACAGCATGCATTCTACTCACCAACGGTAAGCCGGAACAGAACCGCCGTACTCGTACGGAAGGGTCTCCAAGCTAACCTAATGTCTCATTACAGTACGGATGACCTGACTGTGGTGATGCTTGAAAGCAAGAAGAAGCGCCTCCTGGCAGCTTCCTGCTACATGGCCCACGAAAAAGCAGCCCCACCCGAGGAACTCAGGAGCATGGTAAAAGCCAGCCCGATTGACCAGCAACTGCTCGTGGGTGCAGACGCCAACGCACATCACTGCGTGTGGGGGAGCCCCGACATCAACGACAGCGGTGAGTCACTCTTAGACTTTTTATTACCCACTAACTTATGCATAGCTAACGTAGGAGAAGAGCATACCTTCGTAGGTCCCACCTCCTCAAACGTGCTAGACATAACACTCGTCAGGGGACAATGTACAATGGTATCAGAATGGAGAGTCATTGAGAGACCATCCTTCTCAGATCATAAGTACATTCAATTCCAATACGATTTCGACCACTCTCCCAAACCAACCGTCTTTAGGAACCCCCGGAACACTAACTGGGGAAAGTTTAGGAAGACAATCTCTACACGACTCGCGACTGGCCCGGGCCTAGTAAAATCCGCTGAAGACATAAAAAAGTCCCTAGAGGCCCTCTCCAAGGAACTACTAGATGCGCAAAGCGCAGCATGCCCGACATCTAATGCCAGAAAAAGGAACCCAGCCACCCTGGTGGAACTGTAATCTTTCGCACCTACGTAATAACCTCAGAGAATTCTTCAAAATCGCCAAAGAGGCGAAAAAGGATGTGATCAATGAGGAATACAAGATCCTAGTCAGGGATTACAAGAAGGAAATACGCAGGGCACAAAAAAACTCGTTTAGAAACTTCTGCTCCAATATCGAGACGGCCCCAGAAACGGCTAGACTCCGGAAGTTGCTATCGAAGCAAGCGACAGTACCTAAAACCTAGCCCCTCTTCTGGAAATAAATATGAGTATGCTTCTTTTACTAACTCGAGTGCCGCTAAAAAGATTTTAGTCGGAAGAAAACATATAAAGTACTTACCTAAGTGTTTATCAATTGTCACAATTTGGTCATGGGAACTGCTCCAAATCGATGACAACGTAAGAGGTGATTCGAAGCAAATGATGTCGCCCACCGAGAAAATTGTCTAATGGTAGAGAGAGAAAGAAAAGAAAATACTTTTATTTTAGAGCGAATACTTGACAAGCACTGCCAGCTCTACTAACCTTGGTTGGGTAAATTTGGTCAGACTCTACCACTGACAACTTAATGTAGTCCTCTGCATACTTTACTCCCGTCGGGTCCCTCAGACGAATGGCAATGACATTGTTTGTTTCACGCTGCAGGTTTAACTATATGAAAGGGTTTGGAAATGTTAGTTTCTTAGCAGCAGCATAAGCGGTAATGATGTTTGTCAATTCACGTGCCCCTCCGAAAGCTCATTTCCCATAAACTCTGCTTTTCCACTTACTACCGCGTTTGATTATGCTAGGGTCTGTGACAATACTTATAATAGTAATAGAATTCTTAAATAATAAAATACAAATTCCACAAACTCTACATAATACTTATACATATCTGTCAATTTTGTTTGTTTTTAATTTTTTATGTACTTATTTACTGATTCTATAACAGTGAAATCGGCGTGTGCCAATAAAATCTACTGTGTTCAGAAAGCGTCCGCCCAGGAAAATGTATATTGTATGTTCTTACATTTAAAACAATAGCCTTGTTCATTTTGTACACTTTTAGGAGGAGGTAGTGGTCGCAGGCCAATCAGATTGTAGTTATAGAAATTTGTTGACTTACACGGAAAGAGTAGCATTTTCTTATTAGAAGTACTTTGCATGTACTCTGTTGATACCGAGCATTAATATAAAAACAGAACCAAATTATGAAATCATAAGAAATTGGACACTTACAGCAATTGTCAGGTTATTGCCGATCTGGGCATCGACCACATCCTTGGTGGCAAGCTCGTACCGCAAACCATTGCCATTATCCTCGATATTGTAGGAGAACTCGTTGCCTAGATTGTCATGAAGCGATACCTTAAACATGAAATTCATTCCTCGCGGAATATAGTGCACGGCCTTTTTTAACTTAATATGAGGCATAAGTGTCACCAAAATATATTGAACATTTTTTACTTCAATGCCGATGGGCAACGTTTGATCCACCGTTTTGGCCTGACAAAATGGAACTAAATTAAATATAAAATTCATTATTAACGCGTATGCACTCACAATTATCAGATCCCGACCAAGGGTGTCCTTTGTTTGCACAATACCATCTCGCGTTACGCTGACAATGCCGCTGCTCTGACCGTCTAGCGCAAAGACAGCATCCTCCATATTCGACTTCAGCTGAAGCGTGCTCTTAGGCGCTGCCAAAATGGAATCCATTTTGATGGGTTTTGGAGCGACCAGATCCAATGTCTTGAAAACTGTGATAACACGTTCAATTTACAGTCCCTTTGTGATTTTAGGTGTTAGTAGCCCGACCGAGGTTTCTTTACCTACCAAAAAGCTCGACGCTAGCTGTTGGCAGCTTTGTTCCGTCCGCCAAACTCATTGTCGCCGTGATTGTGACCTTGCCAGGATTCAATGCGCGTACTCGAATGGAAATTAAATCCTCACTTTGGTACTCAATTCCTGAAATTTAAACGGTATAAATAATAACGTCTTTTCAAATGTACTGCTACTGATCTTAATGAGGCAAGGTAGGAATGGCAAAACAGCTTAGATTCTAAAATTGTCTTAAATTAAATTTGTGACTAAATAGTAATAGAAATACGAAATCAAATAAATTACAAATAATCTTAAGTTAAAGAACGTGGCGAAAAATTAAAGCCAAAGTTGCCAGGAACATGTTGAGCACCACCTATTTGGGATTCCAAACACAAAAGTAGATAAGACTCATAAGCCTAAACTTAATTTTTTAATACTTCAGTTGTTATACCCTTGGAGTTGAAGCATTTCAAATCATTCCATTCGGTCAAGTGGAAAAAAAGATGAATGATTTTAAGGAATTCGAATAATACTTATGTAATATCAGGTTAAAACAACAAATTTACATAAACTTTTATTACATTTATGTAAACAGTATTTAACCCTTTATCAATCTTTAAAACAATTGTTTCTTTTGTTAAAGCATAAAGCAAATCCACATTTGTTGCACATAACTTGCGCATATCCTCCACAGTAAAGTAAGGGCGAAAATGTTGATGTCTGGGCACCCCTCTAGCCAATCTCATTACAAAATTCGATGCTGCACCTAAGTCTGGCTCGTTAGGGAGTTGAACCTTTTCTTTTCTAGAGTCTATCTCAAACTTGTAGCAGAAGGCAGAAATTCCGCTTAGGACATATATATTAAGTCCCCATTTATGAGGCTTGTTGGGATTGTACCGCTTTAAATGACATCGAGCTTTTGGAGAGCAAATCTGTTCATCGACACAATGAAACTGCTCCTTAAGTACTTTAGAAAAATTATTATTTAACTCGTCAAGAAAGGGCTGTATTTTAAAAAGTCGATCGTGGCAGAGATCGGACGTTGGAAATGAATGGAATGTTGTTGTTAAAATAAATGGAATGTCTGATTGCTTTAAAAGATTTTTGGGAGATATTATTTCTGATGGCTAATATTCCAAGACTTTCGGACTAGTATTGGTCAGAGTTTGGAAGGCGTGAAATGGACATGATGATGGACATAATGATGTTATAACAAATTAGTGAATATCCACAGAGTTGAAATGGATATTTGAGTTTCGATTTTTTTTTGACGAATATAAATGTTCCTTTCATTGCAAATATTATCATAAATTTAGTTCGGAAACAGATACAAAAAAAAAAAAAAAACTGTATAGGGTTCGAAAGTTCCATCAGTTCTGGAGGCAATGCAGTACTTGCCAGCAGTTGCAGTTGCTTCTCATTGAAGATCAAACTCCACAGCAAATTTCTTTTCATATTGATTTGGCTAGAGCCATTTTCATCCATGGTGTCAGAGGTAACGATATTCAAATCTTCACCGATGCATTCGTCTCCTGTGGTATTCAAATTTTACTTATCTGTAGAATAATTGCTTTCCTCATCAGCAGAAAAGTCAAGCTCATCCTCGCTATCAGCACTATCAAAAAAACTGGAGATATGCGACGACGTTAACCATTTTCCCGACAGTTTTCCCAAGAACGAAATTCCCCTTTTAAAACAATTATTGTAATTATCATAGTTGAACACAAAACACAGATCATAATACACAAATAACATACAAAAGAAGACACAAGACAATATAGAAAACACGAAAACATGTGTATGTTGCATAACTGCATCAAAAATTACGAAGAAAAATTTTACTCAGAAACGTATTTTGATGCATATCTGCAACATACCAATATTGCCAATTCACAATTCAAATACTATCAGGGGTGCCACAGAAACCACTTCCGCTGCAAAAACCCTGAAAAATGATTCCTCGGTGCCACAGCACTTCCACTCAAATATTTTTCGGGTCTTTGAAAACACCCAACTTGACGTCAATTTCGATGCCTACCACATCAATAGATTCGAAATTTTGAAGTCGGGCGGCTAGTTTTATTTATTTTCGCGCCAACATTTTAAACTTTTTTTTAAATAAAAGTAAAAAAAAACTAAATGAATTAACAAAATAGGTTAAATCACATTATTTAAAGAATAAAATAACCCAAAACCTACCATTTTACAGTAATTTCAAAAAAATGTTTGCTAAAACACATGCGTGATTTCATCATGTCAACCCTGCCAGCCATTTCGAATGGTTTGTGAAAAAACTAAAAACACAAAACTTATTCGATGTTGTATGGCACCGAGAAATTGGTTTAGCGGAAATGCCTTTTTGGGGAAATCAAAATCACAGTGTTTTCCATGGCACCCCTGAATAAGAAACATAATAACTCGTTAAAACATGAAAAATAGATCACATTACCTTTCCAATAGTGTAGTTTTTTAAACCAATTAACCTTCACTTTAATAACAATGTAATTTTCAATGCCTGCAAAAAACTTTACTTCGCTTTCTTACAAAATTGGCGAGAAAGTGAGCATATTTTTCGCACAATACACAGTAGATTGCCGACAGACCACAAAATGTGTTAAATGCTTTATGCAGATCTATATTAAATAAAACCTTATCACTTGCGCGGTGTATATTGAAAAATATTAGCTTTTAATCGGTATGTTGCAGATATGCATCCCGACCGGATAAAGGGATAAAGTTTCACTGTAACTCGATTTCAAAACTCTAACTTGTAGTTTTGTAGTTGTAGTCTTGTTTTTTTGTAACGAAGAATAAAATGGTAAAGCTAAAAGTAAAATGTCATCCATAGGTAGTGCGACTATACTCTCCAAGTGAGGGCGGAAGCAGGTCCTTGGTCGAGTTCGATCGGGGATGCTGACTGAATTGTAGGCGGACCTGGGAAAGTCTTTAATATGCCTCCCCTCAAGTCAGGCGTGTTAAGCGACCCATGCCTCCTGACTTTTGGTTCGCAACTGAGGGGTGAACTGAGTCTTCTCAGGACCGGGCAACCATGAGTCGTAAGATCCTTCAATGCCCCAAACCCCCTCTGGCCCGCTGCGCTTGCCAGGTCGAGCAAAGCGGGCGTTTATGAATAAGAAATGAAGCTAACACAAGAGCCGAGCGAGCGAGTTCCTAAGAACTCCCAGGAGAGGATAAACCCCAATTTCTGTAGGAGGAGGATGAGGAGGAGTTGCTGAGGGACCGACGATGACGATCTGCCGATGCCAAGTCCAGACATCCCGGCTCCGTCGCGACTCAAGGGGAGAGCAAGTAGCACTCCCCAATCCACCCACATCGATGGGGCTCAGATGAGCACCATCGATAAAGAGTCAACAGAGCCCGCTTCATCCTTGGCAAGATAGCCAAAAATAGAGCTACGGGCAAAACTGACCCTCGCAATTCTCATAATAAGGCCCAATTCCTTGCGGAGATCGCGGAATACGAGGCTTATCGAAAGGCGAACCCGGCGGTGCACCAGCACCGCACAGGGCAAGCCAAGAGCCACAACCTTCGTCAGCAAGGCAAAGAAGTTTAGCGAGGTGGCCAGAGATGGCCTGGCTATGGCTCTGGTTCACGAACTCCATGACGACGGTCACCTGCTGTCCGAGAAGTGGATGGAGATCGAGGTCAAGTTGGTCGACATGGTAACCGACCCCTCCCTCGACTCCTCAAACGTCGTCAGGGGGCACCGGGTCATCAGGTGCAACGATGGGTTTTCCGGGAGCTTACTGGCGGTATGTGTCGCTTAGATCAGCGACACTTGGACTGGCCTTAAGATTAGTCTAGTCCACGCCAGGGAGATTCCGAGGAGACCCAGAGCCGGCATCTGGTTACCGACACTGAACACCCAAGGGTGATCGCCTATCTGAGGGCTCCGAGCCCGGATGTCCATAGAGAGGACTGGACTCACAGCTCACACGATCCTTCTCAGCGAGAAGGATATCGACATCAGACTGATACAGGAGCCTTGGACCAGGGACAAGCAAGTCGCCTAAGAATCCCAGGATACACAATACTGTGCACTAACTCGATGGATAGGTCGAAAGCATGCATAGTAATTAAGAACCATTATAACGCTTTTCTCTTTCAGGAAGCACACCAGATTTAGCAGCAGCTAGATTCGTGGCATCGGATGAGAGCGCAGTACTGATCACATTGGCTTGTCCCTTCCAAGGGACATGTAAAGATTTATTCTCGAAGAAGCAGTACCCCGCACGGTGGACCAAGGAACTGAGCGACCTCAGGAGGAGAGCGAAAAAGTCCTTTAAAACTAGCTATGGGACCAAGTAATGGGAACTAGACAAGGAAGCGCAGAAAGCGTACAAAAAAGCAGTATACGAAGCCAAGAAAGAATCTTGGAAAAGCTACGGCGAATCACTAGAAGTCATTAAAGATACAGCAAGATAAAGCAAGATCCTTGCCAAGGGGCACACAAGCTCCACTCTAATCAACAGGCCAGACGGCTCAGTGACAATAGAGGAGTCACGAGAGCTACTAGTTGACACTCACTTCCCGGGGAACCTACGAGAGAACTCGGTACCCGAGGAAGGCACTTATACACAGACAAACACACCAAAGAATGATATCATCACCACGGTGCGAATCCAGTGGGCAATAAAGTCTTTCGACTAATACAAAAGCCTAAGGAAGCCTCTATAGATGGCTAAAAGTCATATACAAGGCTTGTATAAGACATATTTATACCGAAACCAGGCAGAGGAGGCACATTCTAGCGAAGGACTATAGGGTGATCAGCCTAACCTCTTTCGTTCTGAAGACCATAGAAAGGCTACTGGATGTTCACATCCGGGAAAGACTTGAGAGACACCACCTATCGGATGGGCAGCATGCATACCGAAAGGACATACCGAGAAGACACTTCAATACAAAGAGTACACGATATCCGCCTTCCTAGACATTGAAGGAGCGTTCAATAACGTGAACGCCAATTCCATCCTGTGCTCCCTCAACTCGATAGGCATTGAGAGAGACATCAGAAAATGAATCGGACTTATGCCATCGCCTCTACTTTGGCTTATAAACATGAATAGCATATAGGAAGAGCTCAATATGGGTGGCGTCAAAGCAGAAGCCTACGCAGATGACGTGGGGCTGTTAGTATCTCGACCCTATCCTGACGTTATCAGTGGGATATTGACAGACACGCTGGGTCGCTTAAACATATGGGCAAAGACCTGCGGATTAGGTATCAACCCAAATAAAACAGAACTTATGCTATTCACCAGAAGGACTAAGATACCAGCATTTATATGCCCAGGCTAGATGGCATAGAGCTAAAACTATGTATCAGAGCAGGCTAAGTATCGCGGTGTGATACTAGACCCGAAGCTCTCGTGGAAGAATAACATTACAGAAAGAGAAAGGCAAGTATTGCTTTCTACTCTTGCAGGAAAAGGTTCGGAGACAAATGGGGACACCCAAAGATTATAATATGGCTTTACACTGTGGAAGTTCGGAAGTACTAGTATGGTGGCCAGCACTAACTAGGGCTTATAACTAGACCTCGGAATTTGGATACTTTCATATTTTACATCCGATTGATGCCAAATTTGGAATTTAGACTGTATAAAAATCACTTATTATTATTTTGGATACATATTGAAAATATGCATAATATATGCAAAATAATATATGCAAAATATGCTAAATATATGCAAAATATATCCATTAAACTCGGTCCAGACTAAGATGCATGACCATTTCAAACTGGCAGCCACCAAGAAAGAGAACACATAAGAGATCGAAGAAATGTTGGCCGAACTTCGACAAGATCGAACCAGAGAGCTGCTATCCAAGAGTAAACGGCATATCAGCAGATTTACGGCGGTCGGAACGCACGCAATGAAGGAGGGACTGCCGTATAACGCAAGCTGTAGAAGCTATAAGGAAATCACGGAACAGGAGACACCAGAGCACTTGCTCCCTCTCTGTCCAGCTCTAAGCCACACGATACTACGTCACTTTGGTGCCTACCAGTTGGAGTCACTAGAATGCATAGGAAGCTGCAGGTCTCAGCAATCCTAGGCTTTCTTAGCGACTCAGGATGCTACTAAAGTATGACTACGACCACAACAGGAGAAACAATTTATAAACAAACCCGTGCATTGTCTTAACTTGATGGGTGACAACCCAAAAGGGTAAAAGGTAAAAGTAAAAGTGATAAAAAACAAAATCTCTTTAAGTTATGGATATGAGTTATTAACATTAACAATTATGAACAAATTCAAACACTTGAGAACTTGCTTTAACATATGAGAATAGAAATTATATGTACTTTATGTGGATGAATAATTCTCTATTCTACATAGCTTATACTCTACGGGTGCTGAGTGGACGATCATTCTAATAACTTTGTATGTTCCGTATCTGTTCCTGCGTTAAAACTGAAGCAAGCAGGCTCATCGAAGAACAATATGCATTTAATATTCGTGCACTTGGTGGACACAGAGAAATGTTCTAAACTCTCTTCGTCGTATCTGTGCACGTTGAGTTAACTACTATAACTACTATACATGTAAGCTAGCTCACCTGCTGCAGTGAAGACGTTGAATATCTCTACAACTTCTGGATGGCTCACACTCCAGAAAATCTTCGTATTTTTCAACGTTCCCAGCACCATTGGAGACAGGTCAGGCAGACCCCAGAGTGTGGCAGGCATCACGGCGGCACTGCGAATACGGACTAGAGGGGTGCGTATCTGCACCAATTTAAGAGCAACCACGTGTAGTTCAACCGTGTCTTGGGAGATCACTTCGTCTTTTCCGGTTACTGGATTCCTTAGCATACACTTTCCGACAATCCGGCTGGCTCCCAACCGGTGGGCCGTCACAATGGCTGAGTTAATGGCTGCGAAGAAGATTTAATTAGGATTTACCCTCTCGGTTTAACAATACACCGAAATCTAGACTAACTTGCAATTTGTTCCTTCTCCACATTGTAGACCATGTTGGTGTTGGGCTGCGGTCCGCCCTGGTAGAAGATCTGGATGCTGCTACCCACAACGAGTGTAGAGTCGCGTGGAAAGAGTCTGATCGGTGCAAAAACCTGCACGTTGAGCGGCTTGCTGGACACCTGTAGAGCACCTTTGCCGGACTGGAATACAACTTTGGTCTCGCCAACGCTATTGCCAACTAAAGTATAGCGGATCTCGCCGGGTCCCAGGTTTTCTTGATCGCCCAACCGAACGCTCAGCACACTCTGGTCAAAGACCACTTCAGAAAGATCGTAATCCCCTAGTCTGTTGTGGTCGATGAGCAGGAGATTGTCGTTGGTGTCTATGAGTCGAACGATCCCTTCAATGCGAGCCGTGCGCTCAAGTCGGTCCATGCTGGTGACATGGATAGCCCCTAAGCCTACTACTGAAATGGACAGGTGACTGGGTTCAGTTGTCAAGCAGCTGTCGATTAGTTCTAGGTGGACGTGGCCAAGACGCAAAGGCGTCAGGGCCAATACGCGAGTCTTCTCATCGAATTCAACCTGCACGATTCCCGATTCAGATAATTTCAGTTGCAAGTAACCGCTGCCCTGGACGATGGGTATGCGTTCGATGTGGCCCGGAGCCAGAAAGATGCTGACGTGGTCCTTCGGCAGTAAAGTGCTGTTCACAGTGTGGAATCTTACCTCATTCTCGATTAGAGGAGTGCTTACCGATCCGGTTTTGAGCTGTAATTAAAAGATTAGCAACTACCTTCGTAATGTTTCGTATTAAATAACGCACGTTATGTACTCCGAACGCAGGATGCTCCGCATAGATATCTTGCAGTTTCAGCAGCTTGTCATTGTATTTGGCAACAGTGCCTTTGATGCGGAAGTTAGGCGCCACCTCGCTGAGCGTGAGGATGAGAACGTCACGGCTGGGAAGGCTTACACCGTGGAGGACCTCCAACTCTGCGATTTGGCGATGGGAAATTTTATTGTCCGGGTAACGCTCTTCTCCTGCGCCAAATTCCCAGTTTAACCAAAGAGAGCTGATGTTCATGAGTCTTCGATTTGCCGCGTCCTGCACCTCTATCTCGATTTCGAACTTGTTCTCACGGTCCTTCAGATACAGCAGCGAGGAGCTCTGCTCCAAGGGACAAGATTCACGAAGCTGTTGTCGCGCGTAAAGTTTCAAAAACCGCGGTGGAACGCAATGAACCTTAATAGTCAATTCCGATCGGTAGGCGACAAAGCTGGGCTTTGCTAGGCTGTTATGCACACGGTAAGAAAAGTCGGTTTCTCCAAGCTCGCGACACAGTACAGTAAAAGCGCTGATTGCGTTCTGAGTGTGGATTTCAGATACCTTGACGATCTTACTATCGAAAGACGTGGCCTTCGTGAGCTCTGCCTCCAATGTAAAAATGCGTTGTGGTCCGTTGGCAAAAATAATATTTCGGGAAGACCCCACGGGTAGCACAACCTGGTTGTCATGGGGATTTAGTACACTCATTGGCTCAAAAACGTAAAGGTCTACAGTATCGTCAAGAACTTTGTCTTGGAAACTGTACCACACTCGCACCGTAGAGCTGCCGATGGCGGTAGCTCGCAGCCGCAACACATGACACGCGTCTTGGGCCGGCTCTACCAGCTCCCCGTTACTCTCGTGCTGCAGAATGTGATGGCTAAAGTCCAGCTGGAAGTTAAGGTTGTCGCAGCTCGTGTAAGGCACGTCGGAGTTGTTGGCCCGCGCATAAACTGCCACGTGCAGGTAAATATAGTCCTTAAGAGAGGTCTCAAAGTTGTAACGCTTTATCTGGAGGCGTTTGGGGGGCAAGAAGAAAACCTTTGCCAGGCGGGAGATTTTTTGGTTCTTAGCCAGGGCCACTTTGACTGTGGTATGGGCGGCTAGAGTACTACCATCCTCGAGCAACTCCTGCGCTGCGAAGGGAGGGCGAACGTCACGGATTTCGGTAGTGGCCAAGCCTTGGCCATCAATTTGCAGCACTTGCGGGTGACCGGAGAACCAAACGTAACTGCTATCGCCTCCAGTAGCGTGGAACTGTAGGCTTATCGGCTTTACGCTCTTTGGATCGAAAGGCAGCACTGCCTTGGACGGCGTCAGCTGGAGTTCCTTAAAGATTTGAAGTTCGGCTTGCACAGATAGCTGTATAGACAAAAATTACAAAGTGTAATTAAATATATCAGAAAATGTAGCAATGCAGTTGTTTCTTAATTACTGCTCAGTGCCTGCTCAAGTTTCTGCACACTTCTGTCATCTTGTCGTCCAACTTTGATCAGATTAAAAACATTATTTTAAAATCGAATAATAATTAAATATAAACATTACAATTAGATCACAAATATTGATGTTATACTGATTTGTACGTTATTTTCCTTTTAACTTTCTGTTATTTCCTATGTCAGTTAACGAATTAACACCGAAATTCCTAAATTGTTTAACATAACTCAGTAGATGTGGATGTAATGTATATGCAAAAATGTTAAAAACAAGAAAGGAAAGCACGCCGAGGTTTGTATACCTTGCAGCTTACAATTGTATTTTTTATCATATTTGAATCCAATAATTTGATCAAAAAAAGGAAAAACTAACAGGAATTAGATAAAACCAAAAAATTCTGTTTTATCGTTTACCTATCATAGTACCTTTACAGTTTTGCATTTTCGTCTACATTTAACGGCCTCTAAATAATATAATCAAATACAATTTTGCATGTATAACGAAGTAAGGTTTGTGACAATTTCACATTAACTACTCTAAAAGTTTTGGATGTTTTGTTCCTCTAATTTTTTATATTTAAATTATTAAACAATTTTAAAAAATGTTTCTAAAATATTGAAGAATGATATAAAATGATCAATGTAAATAATTAATTTCTTTTATTGCACATCTAAATCCGCCAGCAAAATGGTAGGCAAAGAGTTTCCGCAAGGTTTTAAATTTATGAGGATATTTTGAAAGTGAAAACGTGAGAAATAACTTCAGAAAGGATTATTCGAAAGTGCGAACTGATAAAGGTCTGGTAAACTTTATCTAAGTGGACGAAAATGATTTATTAACTAAAACTCTTTTGACTACAACTAAATTGACCGGGAAAGGTATAAACATAGTATTACACTTACGTCCAAATATGAACCGTAGACCTGGGTTACACCCTCCTTCTTGGCCACTCCGGAAAGGCGGCTTCCGTTACGCGTACGCTTTATGACGGAAAACAGGGACTCATCTAGTTCGGAACTAATGGAGTAACGAGAGCCCAGCGTTATCTTCTGTCCGTCAGCGGCAAACAAGTCCAAGGCCACGTCGTGATGCTCCCCTTTCACAGTGACCCAGTTAAGGTGGGGAAGTAGACTGATACCCAATCTATGTGGCTCAGCTACCGTCAGCAGAGCACTGGGAGGTTTGGAAGCTTGGTCAGTATTCGCCATATTGCGATCCCGCAAGAAGACTTGGGTGCGACCCATTGCCGATCCCGTGGCACTGTTTCCCTCCAAGTACGCCACATTAGCACTCTCGACCTCCAAGTAGTACTGCTTGCTGTCGATTTCGTGCAATCGGTCCATTTTCAGTTGCAATATGCGGAACGTGACTGAATCACCTGGCATGATGGTCACCTCGGAGGGTTCTATAATAATGTTGGCCAGCACGCTGATCTGCACCTCGATGGGTTGCACGTGGCTGTACTCGAACTGGGGCATGCCGATGGTCACTTTGGCGGTGCCCGTATTGATGCCCTCCAACAAGACCATATACCCTTTGGTGCCTTTAGCCTCAAAGTCCTTTAAGGCAGGTGGTACTGTGTGGTAAGGGCTGTTTGTGAAGGATAAGTATCGCATTGCGGCGGGCTTATTAGTGGCGAATTCCGAAATTTTCCAGTCAAATTCAATGCCTTCCAAAGTAAAGAACTCATTGCCCTGATCGTCAAAGGCGTGAACCTCGAACATGGCGGGCGCCTCCTCCAGGTACAACTGCCGTGTAGCTGTACGTACGTTTAGTCTGGCGATTGCGTCCACAATCACTTCAGAACGCAGAGTCTCCCCCGTCTGAACCTCTTCCGCGAAGATAATTGCAGTGTTCCGGCGCCGGTCGTGGGTTCGCACCGTTATCACTGCCTGGGATGCACATTCGCTGAAGCCCTGGTAAATCGGCATTACAGAAATTAGATCCTGACGCGAAGACGTCCTGTGACAGGTAAAAGGAAATTATAACATAGAGACCCACCAACTAAGGCCAATATACTTACCACTTGTAGCAATTAGACTCGTCGACTTCCAAGGTGAAGTTTATAGCCTTCTCTTCAAAAACAGGCAGCAAGACCCGAGGGTGATTAATCCTCGCTGCATTTTCACCTCTTTTGGTTGCAAAATACAATAATATCAAACATATAACTCTAGCACCCATTTCGATGGAAACGAAACACGCTGCTAGTGATGAATACAAACTCGATAGCGGAAAACCGGCTAGAGGTGGAACCCAGCCGATATCACTATCGATAATTTTCAGCTGTTTGATAATTAGGGTATTTCTCAAATAACAAATTTTATCAAAGACTTTGCGTTCAGTTTTCAATGTTAGCCTCGTACTAACATAAGATACAGTATACAGTATACAGTATACAATAAAAGTTTTAATAAAACTGGCTGTTGCCGATGTTTGCCTCTTGCTCTAAGTCCGTCAAATTAGCGTCGGTGGTTCAGCGTCGAAATGGAACCGTGGGAAGTGGAACACGGAGGTGGATTTCTATTTTTTTATTTATTTCGGTAATAAGCAACTAAATCAAACAAAATTAAGTACCTACGTGTAAAGAATTAAATGTACTAATAGTTTATATTGGGTTTGGGCTGATTTGAAGAATGTAAGTACCTTAATTATTCATAGAAAAAAAGTTACAATCCTCCTTTTTTAAGATTGCCGCTATGCACGTTTTGGATCACAATTTCAAGTATTATCCCTCAAAATTTCATTTAAATCGTAGGTACAGCTTTTGAGAAAATTGCTCAAAAGTGGCCAAACCTATTTAAATCCCCCATACAAAAACAGGCAGCAAAAATTAAAGGTCATACAGCTTCGCTCTCAGAAAAGTGCCCAGATGTGCGGTTTATAGACATATTGGGGATCGAGTAGAGAACATTTGGTGAGCAGATTTTGAGAAAATCTGTTAAGGAAGGAGCGAGTTCCGCAGCTGGAACTTGTCGTGAACCATTGGGTTAACCTGGGAATGAATGAATGTTACGCATTCAAAACGGCGGGAATAAAACGAAGGAATTAATCAATAATTCAAATTTAAGGATTAGCATTGAATCTCGCTAGAAATTTGCGAAAAGGTAGGCAAATATATAAAACATGTGTTGTAGAAACAAGAGCTGATAGTATCGATAACAATACTGATTCGACGATAACTTTTTAAAAAAATATTACGACTCTCACAAGAAACGTGCCAACATGCACGGTATATCAAAGAAAGGGCAAAATATTTTTGCTTATTTCGAATTAAATTTAAACAAAATCGTTCGTAGAGATTTTGAGAAATTAAAGTATTTCTCGTTTCCGATCTAATTTCCAGACTGACACTAACGCCACATGGTGTGAACCTTCGATATTTTAAACGCTAACTTTTAAAAAAATTTTACAATTCTCACAGAAATCGTGCTCTATTAGGCAAGGGTTTGATCCGAGTTTCGTTCACGGAGAAACATGATGGCACCAGTGGCCATACCTATGGAGGAGATATCCTCTGGCATTTGCATAACGAGATGCATTTTGCATTCGATGGTCATCCTTATTTTAAATTTTATTTTTTCGCGCCAAGTCATTTTATTGCAAATAAATGTAATTTTCCAATTCGCAAAATATTGTATTTGCCTCTATCAAGTCAATTAGGACTGTATTTGCTCTTTTAACTCCTGGATTTAACTTTTCCACTCATTATTGTTTGTGATTGCTTTTTTAAGATTGCTCTGTGTCCAAACCTATGGAAATCCTCCATACAAAAACAGCCTGCAAAAATTAAGGGTCAAGAGCTTCGCTCTCAGAAAACGTGCCGAGATGTACGGTTTATGGGCATAATTGGGGATCGAATAGAGAGCATTCGATGAGAATTTCATTAAAATCGTAGGCACCGATTTTGAGAAAATTGCTTTACAGTAGTTCGTTCAAAAATCTGTTAAGGAAGGCGCGAGTTCCGCATCTGGAACTGGTAGTAAACCAGTGGTTCAACCCGCGAAAGAACCTATGTCACGCATTCAAAACGGCGGCAATAAAACGGCCTACACTTACATGACGCGTCTGACGTCAACATTTTCCGAACCGTAATATTCGACATATGCATATGAAAATAAATGATAAGTTGGGGTTTTCTCTTGAACGCCTGAACGTATTTGAGTGAGACACATACCAAAATGATTAGTTATATCGTTAGTGGGGCATGGATTTTTCAACAATTGTTTAAATTTTCAATAAGAATTATTTCCTGGCGGGGTATGCATCGATAGGGCGCTTAAGGCGTTCTTATCGATGTAAATGAACCAGTGTTTATTATGGGGTCGGAAAAGAGAAACACTTGAATTTCTTAAAATTTGTACGATCGATTTTGTTTAAATTTAATTCGAAACAAGAAAGGAAGCAAACTTCGGCAAGCCGAAGTTTAAATACCCTTGCAGTAATTATTTAAAATTTGGTATATTTAAGGATTGCGGTTCCTTTCGCTTTCGCGTGTTTTTCGATAATATTAATGTTGAATGAAGCATGTTGACAGTGAAAAATGTTGCGCAACAACTAAATGTTGCTAGCAACAAAGCTTTCAAAATAAATTAATTGATATTTGTACATATTCCTATGGCAGCTATATGATATAGTAGTCCGATTTTGATAAAATTAAAACTGAAATTCTATAATAATACACAATATCTTAAATTATATAAAAATATGATGAAAATTACCAGTTATACTTTTTTTTCTCAAAAATTTCCGATCGTTCCTATGGCACCTGTATGATATAGTTGTCCGATCCGGCCCGTTCCGACTTATATAGTAGTGATGTATATGTATTAGGGCGGGTCGATTTGTATGGAGGCAAAAAAGTCGCATAAGCGGCACGGAAATTCATGTTCTGGGGATCAAAATAAGCAACTTTGCCCAAAGAACCATACCTCTAAAATGCATTCTGATGTTCCCCTTTTTGATGCAAAGAAAAATCTCTTTTGATCAGTAGAGAAATTCCGTTTTGACCCATTTAGAGAGCCCCAATCGAGTCCAAATGTATGACCGACCCCCACTAATTTTCGATGGCCGATCCACTCATGCTAGTGGCGTACCCCCTAGACCGCCCCTAGACCCCCCCAATAGACCACCCCCAGAAAGATGATCCAAAATCATTATT